>VWYI01045678.1:94458-118229 GCA_013399455.1 Anthoscopus minutus
GCCCGGGACTTTCTGCTCATCCCTGCCATTTCCAGCGAGGGGTTTTCCCTCAGAGCCCTGCAGGAGCTCCAGGACTGAGTGCCAGCTGAGGGGTTTGTGAGGCACTGCCTCTCCTCCACTTTTCCCATCTTGGCCAAGACGGGGTCCCTGTTCTGTTCTGTTCTGTTGTTAATACTGTAGTTATTTTTGTTGGTTTACCTTATTATACATATTAGTAAAGAACTGTTATTCCTATTCCCATATCTCTGCCTGAGAGCCCCGTGTTTTCAAAATATAATAATTCGGAGGGAAAGGGTGGGGGCTTACAATTTTCTTTTTCTTCATTTCAAGGGAGGTTCCTGCCTTCCTTGACAGATACCTGTCTTACAAACCAAGACAATCCTGTAAGAAAAAATTCTTTTTCCTATGAAGTCTTCTTGAATTGTTAATTTATGTAGAATGAAGAAAGTAATTTCAAAACCGATAGGAAGAGGGCAATTGCTTTCCCCTTTCTGAGGCTGCCATGGGTTTGTTCTCTTGAGGGAGAGTCTCACGTTTCAGCTGAGGACTTCCAGCAACAGGAGTTTCTCTGGTGCTGTGCACAAAGCTCTTCAGCTACAAGTGGAAGGGAAGATAGAGCTCTTGCAGCCACCTCAGGATATCTACTTGGAAGCCCAGTAAGAAAACACTGAAGTGAAAATAATTAGAAGAATTTGGGAGTTAGTGTCAAAGTTTCTCAACTGAGGCTTCTCAAATAAACCCATTAAAAACATTATCCTATCCCTTACTGTTACTGTTCAGTATTTCTGTTCAAATTATGTGCTAGTTCGTTGGAGGCTGTTGAAACATCACTTCTAATAGTTCATAGCATTCTTTACATAAATAATTTTTCTGTAGAATTTCACACTGCTTTCTTAACTCTGAGATAATTTGTAGAAAATTCTGTCTTTTTTGAAAAGTACTTAAAAACTGTGGTTTTTGTTTTGAATCATGCTTGAAGTTTAATCCAAATTTTTATGGAGAGAGACAAAACTTATCTCCACAAACACTTGAAATATTTTAGGGATCACTTTTTCCTCTGGTATTTCTCTGATTCAGAACATTGACAGTGTTAGGAAAACTAATTTTTTGGGAGCAAGACTCAAGGGTAAGATTTTATTCTGTTTGCATCCTTCAGATGGTTTTTGCAAGTCTCTCTGAAGAATGAAGCATGGAATGAGCAGTTGTCTTCTCTGACTTTCATGGCAGATGGTTGATATCCGTAGCTTCCTGGAGCTGTGCTTCCTCAGATATCAGAAGGATATCTGAGATTCCATGTAGTTAGTTGTTTTCTTCTATCTTCTTGGGGTTTTTTGCTGGAATGTTTAAGCTAAATACATATCAAAATTCTGTGGTGATATTTATCCATGAGAATCCAATTCAGTAACTTAATTTCTGCTTAAAATTGCTTTATCCAATATCTTTGAGCATATCACAATGAGTTTGGTTAGTAAAGTTGAGAATATGCTTTCTGTGACTGAGGGAAGGTGGGAAACGGAGGTTGTGGGGGCTGAATCATTCAAGTTTTCCACAGTTCTTGACACTGGTAGGAATTGTAGGTATTTAGCATCCCTGATTAACAGGTGACTGATTTAGGTGTTTAATTGTAGACACTCAGGCTGAATTTTAAGTTATTTTTCTTTCATGTGTTTGGATATAAGTGGCATTTTATGTCTTGTAAGATGCAAAAGCATGGAGAGAGAGAATTGATTTGAGGCTGCATTATCAGGATATGCCTAGAAGGAATGGGGTTAAAGCTAAGCAGAATAAAATGTGTGTACCATATAAGAAAAAACTTGTGAAAAATATGCATTTATCTATGAGTGTTTTCCAAGACAGCCAAAGAAAATGTTAACATCCATGGACATTCAAAAATAATCTGGAAAAAAAGAAGAAAAGAAGCACAGACCTTGGGTAGAAACGGTTTCCATCTATGATATTATCTCTGATTATTTGGTGTGAAACACAGTAATTTTTCCTGAAAATATATGAGGCAGCCAAAAGCTTGTAGCCACTGGTGCCTTGCTGAGAGATCAGCTTCCATAAAACTGAGCTCCTTTAAAGAAGGTGCCATGCTGTCAGCACATCTGTCTCGAGCAAGGGAAGGAAGCACTGAGGGTGGAGGATTGCGGTTCATTAATTGCATCATATTGAGCTTCCAGGCAGACTTGAGATGGCCAAAAGGTGGAGATTTTTAGGTAACTCCCCTTGCTTTTCTATCTCCTTCCTCCTTCCTAAAATAAATGTTTTGCCAAAACCTCTTTGTGGCAGAGCAAGAGTTTTAAAAGAAAAGCAAGAATTTTGGAGACTAGGTTAATTCCAATCTTTTCTTTTATGAAAGGAAGACTTGTAATGTGTCTTATCAAGTTACACTTCTTTTTCACTGTTACTCAGGGTGCAAATCCAAAAGAATTTAAACATATAAACAATAATAAAATAGGGTCACAAGTCATTATCCAGCCTTGTAAATACAAGAGTCTTCAGCTTCCAGTTGTTGATCTAAGAAGAAAAATTGTAAGAACTGGAGACATATTCATACTTTTTTCATGTGTGGATTACTCATGGAAACTTTCCCATGCTTTCAACAGAGATATTTCTGAGGTAAAATCTGAAGAACTAGCTTATACTTTTTTAGCATTAAAGGTTCATTAATAAAATGTGGGTAGGTTTTGCAATTTCTTTATTAGAAATGTATACTTGACTTATTTACTTAATCTTGTGCCAACGTTTCACACTGTAATCTTGTATTTCTGGATGTGAAATGTGGCAAAGACTTTTCAGTCCATCACAGCAGTTGCTTTTTGAATGGAAATATATTTACTACAAGTGTAGACAACTTAATGTGTGAGACAAGACATCTGCCAAGGATAAAGTCTTGAATTAAACCCTTTTTTTATCAAAGCTGTCAATGTGTTAAGGCTTGAAGTGCTTTCTTCCTAAAAAAAAAGGTGCCTTGAAGTTATTCCTCTACTTCTTAGATTGACCCTGTCCTTGACATCTGGACAGACAGAAACAGGAAGTTTATTCTTGGGGACACATGGCATCTGCCGCAAGATTCTTGAAATGAAATGCACCTAAAATTACTGACTTGGACAACATTGAAATATTCCTTCTGATTTCTTAAAAAATTTTTTTTTGCAAAGCCAGTATTAAATGCACGTAGCAAGCTGTCTAAGGATACAGTTGGAGAAGGCTTCAATTAGTAGTGGTTTTTTACTAGTATAGAACAATGAATATAAAATTGAGATTGGTTTTAATTGTTTCAATCCAGCTTGTTAAAAAAAAAAGCTGAAGAAGGCAAATGAATGTTTGCAAGTATCTGCAAGTTTATTAATGCACTACATTAGCATAGGTGCCAGTGGAAAGTCCATGACTGAATGGAGGAACTCACATTCTGCAGTGTCCCCTAGGAAATCCTGACACTGCTTCCTATGGCACAGGCAGAGGTGATTTTACATGTTGTGGTCCCTACACATTTGTCATTTCCTTCTTATTCATCATCTTTGTTGTATCTGCATGTGGTACTGACAGCGTGGATTGCTAGATAAAATGGTAGGGCTTATATGGTTCCTTTTTACTCTGTGGACTGGTTTGGAGGGGTTCTTTTGTTGTTTTTTTGTTATGTTGTTTGTTTTGGGGCTTTTTTTAACAAATATATTGGGCAAAATGAATCAATGTCTGCAGCATGCTGGAATTAAGTGTACTAAAATGAGCAGTTTGATAAAAACACCAGTGCTCCAGAAACATCCAGCAGAAAAAATACAACCTTATTAGAAAATCAAACTGAATTTGCATTACCAGACATCAAAGGTTGTGAATTTTTGTTTTGACATGTAATTACTTTTCATTATGCATTATTACCCTATTGGATACTTACTTGCATTACAAATGCTTCTAGAGAAAATAAGGCTGGGATATTAGCAGTGAAAATGTCTATAATATTTTCATTCTGAAGGTTGCTAAAATGAGATCCTGAAGACTCACCTGAAGTGAGACACTGAGTCAGTAGAGCCCAGAATCAACTCTCCTGGCATTGAAACGCTTGTGCTGTACATTATATCAGTAATTTTCCCATAACTAAACCTGTTAGGTGGCAAGAGGCCAAAAGAGGCGGCCAAGACCAAATTAACCTTGGCTGAATTCAAACCAGGAAACCGTAAGAAACATTCGTGTTTGTCAGAGCTTGATGGGTATGTTTGATGCAAAAAGGCTGAAGTTACCAAAACGTTCTACATTCCTCATGGAGCCACAAGCAGAGAACCATAAGAATGGCTGTAGGCCCCAGAAGGTGCTCTCAAGGTCTGAGCCCTCTGTGACAGGCAGAAGCTGGCATTAGTTTTGTCCATTGTCTCTCTGAGAAGACCAACAGGAGCTTCTTTGAGGAGCTGTGGTGTCAGCAGTTCCTGATTTCTCTGCAATTACCACTTTCCGATGAGTGTTGCTTCACTTATTTATTCCTTGTCCAGATATGTCACTGTCACGACAGTTCTGTTCTGCTCTGTGGGGTCCTTCTCCCATGTATTTTCCCTCTGAACAGACCTGCCCAGCATGGAGTGCAACATAAAGGCTGTGCACATAATGGAAAAAGACTTACTGGGAAATATGCTGGGGGCTTGATCAATTTGTGAATTTTCATTTTCTTAAAAGTAATAATATGAAAATAGATGTGGAGAAGACTTTGTTGGTGAAGTGTGAGAAAGATGAAGAGTTAGGTATGGAGAACAGAGGTATGTCAAATACAGCTTGAAGAATAAATTAATTGTGTTCAGAGCAGCGCAAGGGTACAGTGGAGAGACCTAGAAAGTGGCTCAGTTGATGTAAGAGTATGCTACACGTGAGTTCAAATAATCCCTAGATCGAGTTTTCTGTCCTTTCCTCTGAATCTGCTGCACCAACATGATGAAAACCGCATCAGTTATACAAAATTGTTGGTGTCAGTCAGTGGAGGTTATCTCAAACGAGATAAAGAAAACACTTTTCTGTCTGAGAGCTTCCTTGCTGATGAGAAGTAGAGAATTTGTTTTCAGTAACCCCTAACTGCTGAAGCTGTCCAAATCCTTTTATTTCATATGGATGAAGGAGTTACCTAGAGCAAGAAATGAGGAAATAATCTTGGCAGTAAAGAGTTCAGGAATGGCTGTAAGCTTTGAGGCCACATTCAAGGCAATTACTAATTGCAAAGCATGAGATAATCTAGATTTAGACACAAATTGACAGATGAATGCTAAAAATGTTATCCTTACTTATAAAATATAAAATAGTGCTCATTAACTCTGTGTATTTGTCTTTCCTGTGGACTAGTGAAGAGAAGGAAGAAAAACACTTAACAGTAAAGGAGGAGGAAAAAACCCTCACAAAACAATGGAAAAGAGATTTATATGGTTTTAAAAACTCTGCAGTTACAGATTAGGATTTATATCTCTTTGTGTAGAGGTGTTAAAATTGTCTAGCCATGAAGCACCCAGTTTGCCTCAAGTCTCACAGTAATCTTCATTAAATGTTCAAAGTAGAGGAAAATGGATAGATTGCCAAATTCCTCAAATCCTTTATTGATATTAAAAAAATTGTGAAAGAAAATTTGATTCTTAGCACTGCATACTTTTATAAAGAGAGGCATATGCTTAGGGAAAAGATGAGTATTTCCAGTAAAAGTCTGTTTTTGTCATTAATGTCAGCAAATCTGAGAACTTTTGTACTTAAGACCTGAGCACTAGCTTTTAAACCTCCTCCAACATATCTCAGCAAGGAAAGCTGAGTTCACATTAGTGCCCTTTGGGAACTATATGGATTGAAGTATAAGAAAAGGTGTTGTTTATGGTAGGATCTCCCAACAGGACTCCTCCTAAGACATTTATGACAACACTAGTACCTTCTGTCCTCAGATTTCTATGGTCCCTGTTTGAAGCAGAATATGTCTTCATTGTGGGGTTGGGTGGCCGGGGTTTTTTTTATTTGGGTTTCTTTGGTTGGGTTTTTGTTCATTTCTTTCTTTCTTTCTTTTGGAGGTTTTTGGTTAGGTTTGTTTGTTTGTTTTCTTCTTTTTTGGTTGGTTGGGTTGGGTTTTTGTTGTTTTGTTTTGTTGTTTTAGTTTTTGCTTGGTTGGAGTTCTTTAAATTTACCCTTTAGCCAGGATAATGCAGTAAACAGTATCTATTATTCTACTACTTCTCTCTGCATCCGCTGTAGTCCCTGTTGAGCCTGTCCCTCTTTGCAGCTTTTAAACGAAATAGCCTGTTAAGTGGCGAGTGGCTCTTGTTTATGTCATCTCCTTGTTCCCACTAGTTCACTCAGGAAAGTTTGGTTTAAATAGCTTTTGTCATCTAAACAATATTACTAAGATATTGAAAAAAGGTATTCTATTCCCAAGATATTCTACTCCCACGTTTGCTGATTTCACCTATCTTTGTGCCAGACACTCTTTTAGAGACTTTCATGGGCGCTTCAGTTTATTTTGTTGGTTTTCCCCAGTTGGTGCTGTCTAGTGCAGCAGGCGCTGAAGTCACGGGAAGATTGATCATTGACTTTCATGAGGGAAACCTCAGGATCTGAGCATTTGAGCTGGAGAGGGCACTTAGCAGTACTCAAAGATCTGACTAAGTCACCGGGAGTTTTGCCACCTTCCAAAAATGCAGGAGGGCACTCTGCCTTTGCCTTGCCCTCCCAAATGCTAAAGGGGGAAAGCAAAACAAACCAAAATCAACAGGCTGTGCTCTGCTCAGGCCACTTGAAAAAGTTTCTCAAAAACGTGTTTGCATCAAAACCTGTGGAGCAAAATCAGTCCTATTAAATACTAAAAGTGGAGATCCTGAAATGTACTTATCCCAGAGTCTTAATACCCACATTAATATGGACAAAACTGACGTATGTTTTCACAGGATGTCATGTCCTGTGTAAGTATATGTTAGCACGCTGGGGTTACAACGTGGTGAGTTCTTATAAAGAGCTCTTCCAACACAATCTTTAGGCTTTGTGTAAATCTTTTATATATAAAGGAAATTATATGCCAGGTTAAACAAGATCCAGAACCTTCCTAGGAAAATGACATCTACATGCACATCAATGCCTCAATGGTATCATCAGTAGGACACTCCTCCCCAGTGTCCAGCAAAAAGGAGCTGACAAGTAGAAATGCACACCTCAATTACAGATATATAATGATGAATGTGTTCATTTTTCTTGAGGGGAAAAAGGGGAAAGAAACCCCTGGGTGTGGGAAAGCAGGTGTTTGCTCTTCAGTGAACTAGAGGTGGGAAGTTTTGACCTTTGGAAGGTGGGTTTCATCCCCAAGCTCAGTGGGTGCTGGCCCAGCCCGGCGCTGCTGCCAGGGGTGGGCACGGGCAGGGGCGGGGGGGCCAGAAGGGACACGGATGCAGCACCAAAGGTGGTGTTAATCTCGCTTGTCCCCCCAGAACTGCAAGTTGAAAGATGTTTAAACAAATACCTCCAATACTTAAACACACTCTGACATCTTCGCACGGCATCCTCAGGCGGTTAAAGCTGCAGAGGGGCACCTCTGTCCCTGGGACCGCAGGGACGGACGGGCTGGTTCCCGCTGGGAAGGTGTCTGGGGATTTGCGATGTCCCGGGAAATAAGGTAGGGAATGATGGAGAGGGCTTCTGAGCAAGAAGGAACAGCTGGAAGCTACTAATCTTGCCATGCAAGAGGGAAAGTATTGCTATAAATCGGGAATCTTTATAGCTGTTCGGCTGGAGGAAGTTTTTTGGCTGTAAAGTGTCATGCACTGCAGCTCCCGCTGAAAAGACTGTGGAAGTGGGGAGTCCCCTCTCCTGAGAACCAAAGTGCAATTAAGATCAGAAAGAGAGGGGAAGGAAATAAAATAAAGACGACAGGAATCCAAGCTGAGGAAAAACTTCACGGTTTGGGTTTGTTGGTTCTTTTGGAGTAGTTTTTAGGTTGTTTTAATTTTTATGTTTTTTATGACATTCCAAAGATTATACGTAAACTCTTGGAAACTTTTTTTTATTTTAATGGTAATTTCAAAATTTAAAGCTGGAAAGACTTTTTTTTTAAAGACCAGCTAAATTTGCATACACTATTTGTCTGGGATAAGCAGCTCACTCATTTGCTACGTATTATAAGTAACATGTGAGATATATCAAATCAAGTTGAACATCAGCCCTACTCTTTTTGCCTAAAGAGAGCGATCAGTGCAAAAACTATTGACCATATCGCTAAATGTGTGCTGCCGAAGGGCTTCTCATTTCTTGAGTGTACGTATATATAGAGGGATTGGTCCTTCTTTGAAACATCCATCTGGAAGAATTAAACGGTGTTTTAAAAGCTCAGATCACAGAAATACTAATTTAGATCGTCTGTAATTATTTGATTTACACGTTTTCAGAACAGTTCATACTCCCCCGAATCCACTCCGTCGCTTTCAATTCTGGCTTTTCCTGCTGCTTTCGGCTCTTAAACACGTTGTCAGGTGGCGTCGAGCTGAGGAAAAGCTGAGGTAAGACAGGACCCACCATCACCACCCCCACCACCTCCACTGCTCTTGTCCCCTTTCCCCTTCTCCCCCCTCCCCGCCCTGCGGACCGTACCCTAAAAGTGACGCCACTTCTGCAAGGGGTGAAAAGTCCCTTCTCTTCCCGTCACCTGCGCGGAGCGGGGAGCTGTCTGTGCGAGTCCTTCTTCGGTGTTAGCCTCTCCTGGTACTGGGCTTTTTCAGAATTAAGATGTTTGAAATGCACACAAGGCACAAACCCAAAGATGGGGCTGCCAGCCCACCCGAAGGCCAGCGTGCCGTGCTCATGCGGGGTTTGAACGTTCGTGGTTTGTCTTAGGTCGTGGCTGCTTGTTTAGAGCGGAGCACCTTCAGTGAAATAAACACCTGATAGCGAAAAGATCATCTCCAACTATGGCTAACAGTGACCATGTATCAACTCAGTAAACTTTGCCCGTGATTTATTTTCAAACGCTGCTTTCCCCTTCCGAAGAGGACAAAAACCAGGCAGTAGGTGCTCAGGCGGAAGGAGCCTTAAGAAACTTTAAAGCAAGAATTAATCAGAAGGGATTACATTTTCTCGCCTATTTCTGCACAGTGGTAGAAGAGAGGTGGCTCGAAGAATTCGCCTTGTCAAACTGAAGGGGGAAAAAAAGCTCTGCGGAGTTGAGTAAGCGAATGATGTATGAGCCCGATGGTGATGTGTAAAGAAAATACAGCCCTAAGCCGCAGCTACTAAACCAGAAAGGACTGAATCACCGTCTGCATCCCGCAAAAGAGACCTTCAGCGTGCAGCCTGGCAGCCCTGGCTTCCAGCTCCTTCTGCAGCCAGGCAGCTTGACAGTGTATCCCGAGCACTTTCTCCTAAAATTTGAAAAGTCCCGGCAGCGATGGTGCGCGGTGTTTGGAGAAGGGGAGATGCCTGCTTTCAAAACAACTCTGATTTTTACGCCACTCGGCTTCTTTTCCCCTTTCCTTTGCTCCCGTTTAAAGAACTTGTTATTGTTTAAAGAGACCCCATTGAACTACTTCCTGCTCATTGTCACCTCTCTCCCCCTCGCCCTCTATCCAGGGATTCTCACGGAAAGGTAATAAACTTCCCTCACACCACAGACCGTCGCAGCTCCGGAGAATGCAAACTATTACAACACCGGCCGGCGGGAGTGCTTCACAGCATCCCTCTTTTCCCTCGTCCTGCCCCTTGTTTTTGTGTCAAATAACTTTAAAATAAATTCATCCCGTTGCAAAGTTTCACCCAGGAGTTTCTCCCCTTTTGTACGCAGGGACTCGCGGGGGTTTCTCCTTTCTACACGCAACAAAGCCTTTAACAATCGACCTGCTTTTCAGAAGCGTATTTTTATTTAGTTGGGTTGGCGGGTGGCTATCGAGCTGATTTTCAGATTTTAATAAAATTATTTAGGCGGGATGGCTCAAAACCATTCGCCGTCGAGCATCTCGGCGGCGAAGGCGCTGCCCGAAATGGCGCTATGAGGCAAACGCCGCCACTTTTCTCGGGTGCGCTCACGGGCTCGCTAAAAGCGGGGAGTGCCCATGCTGTGCCAGGTTTGTGGTCAGCCGCTGTACAGCGCAGTTCCAGCCCTTCGGCTGATTTTCCCCGCGAGGTTTTTTGGCTGCCCGCGGCACCTTCCCTGCAGGAGAAGTTTCTGACAAGGGGCAGGCTCGGGGGTAAGCGGCGTGCGGGGCGGGGTGCTGCTGTCAGCTCGCGACCGCCTGGAGAAGAGGACTTTCCCTTTATTCCCCTAAAGCTGAATCTGCGGCGGGAGTGCTTCCCTTCCAGGGCTGCCCGCCTAGAAGCGGCCCGAGGGTCTCGCTGCACCGGGAGGCGGGAAGGTGCCGCGCTGGCCGGTTGTGAGGCTGTTGCCGAGATGGGCCATTTCCTCCGCGGCTGCCGAAGCCCCGGCCCCGGCGGCTTTGATAGAGGTGCAAACATTTGGGGGCAGATTTACATAAAATAGCCGTGTTTAATCCCGGGGGCCGCAATTAACATCACAGGCTCCCGCGGGCCCCGTTCTGATATGGCCGCGGGCGGCCAATGGGCAGCGCCGCCCGCGCCGATCAAAGGCGCCGCCCGCCAATCAGCGGGGCCCCCCCGCCGGCGCGCTGATGTCACCGGGGGGGCGTTTATGGCGGGCTATAATAGCGGCCCGGCCCCTGAGGGCGCGGGGAGGCGGCCTGGGCCCGGCTCGCTCGTATCGCTGCCGTGCCAGGGAGCAGCCCCGCGGGCGGGCGCGGGGCCAGGATGAGCTCCCCCGGCGCGGAGGGCGCGGGCAAGCCCCCACAGTACCGCGTGGACCACCTGCTGAGCGCCGTGGAGAGCGAGCTGCAGGCGGGCAGCGAGAAGGGGGACCCCACGGAGCGGGAGCTGCGCGTCGCGCTGGAGGACAGCGAGCTGTGGCTGCGCTTCAAGGAGCTCACCAACGAGATGATCGTCACCAAGAACGGCAGGTAGGGAGGGGCCCCGCGACCCCCGCTGCCTCCTCAGCCCGGTTCCGGCCGCCCGCCCGCAGGGGGCGAGGGGGTCCCGGGGCCGGGGGTCGCGACTGCCCGCCGCCGTGCCTCGCGCCTCCGTGTCGCCCCGCAGGAGGATGTTCCCGGTGCTGAAGGTGAGCGTGTCGGGGCTGGACCCCAACGCCATGTACTCCTTCCTGCTGGACTTCGTGGCGGCCGACGGGCACCGCTGGAAGTACGTGAACGGGGAGTGGGTGCCGGGCGGGAAGCCAGAGCCGCAGGCGCCCAGCTGCGTCTACATCCACCCCGACTCGCCCAACTTCGGCGCCCACTGGATGAAGGCGCCCGTCTCCTTCAGCAAAGTCAAACTCACCAACAAGCTCAACGGCGGTGGGCAGGTAAACACTGGCACCGGAACCTGTCGGTCAGCGGGGCTGGGCCGGCCCGGCCCTGCGGGCTCGCTCTCTCCTTACTCCTTGTTGTCATGCTTTCTTTACCAAACGGGCGGAGGTGAGTTGCGCTTCCCTCTTCCCCCCACCTCAAATTCCTTCATTTGGAAGGGCTGTTCTTTCCACCTACGATGCGTACCTTGGTGTTTTATCGCTTCGTCTTTTTTTAAAATCTCCTTCTGGTCTGAATATCTGCTAATGTCAGTGGTGTGCCAGGTGGATTTTTCTGGCTGTCTTCTCCTGGATGCATTTGTGACTCTCTGCAAGTGGCCTGTCAAATAAGAGGGATGAAGATAACTGTGTATAAAGCTGTGTCTCCCCTCAGTGTGCCTTTCCTTCTCTCACAGCTTCAGTTTCAGGCTTCATTCTTAGTTATTGCCTTTTCCACCTCTGATGGAAAGGTGGATACTTTAGAACCTGAGTGCCCTTTGTGCCTGGCAGCATCTGCCACTATCCTGCCACTGTTTTACCTGCTCTGTTTGTTCACAGATCATGTTGAACTCCCTACACAAGTATGAGCCACGGATTCACATAGTGCGAGTGGGTGGCCCGCAGCGGATGATCACCAGCCATTCCTTCCCAGAAACCCAGTTTATAGCTGTGACAGCCTACCAGAACGAGGAGGTATGCACAGCGGGGAAGAGAGGATGCCACTGCTGAGAGGTTTCAAGTAGCAAAGCGTACATGTTACGGGGCAAAATAATGGATCTCCTTTCGCATTTTCCAGTTCTTCCTGTGCTCTTTTTGAAGCTAAACATAATAATGTGCGCAAAAGCTCAATGAATGAATTATACAACAAAGTTCTGATCATTATTCGTCTCAATGTATTTACGGCAGATTTGTTGTAGGGGAGTGATTTTTAAAAGACACTGGGGAGGCAAACAGCTATGGTAAAAAATGCAGTTGTCATTTTCAGCTACACAGTGAAATGATTGAATGCACCATTTTTGGAGCGGCCCTTTTTCTGTTAGCCCAAATGCATGTCTGTGTTGAATGAAGCTGTAATGATGAAGTTTTCTGTGCTTTCTTTGATGTCCAATCTGGCTTGAAATGTGAAGATTTTTGTAACTGTTTAGCTTACTACCTTTCTTAGGTGTTTCCTTAGATGATCAATGGACTCAGAAAATTCAGTCTTCTAACATTTGGCAGAGAGACTAACTCCTAGTGCTTTGATAATACTTTAGACCTTAAGCAGTGGTTTACATTCCTGCCCATCAGTTGCTATTATGGGCCTACATTTATTTCTTCAAAAATCTGATTTTTAACCAACTTCAGTGGATAGTCCTAATTCAAATCCTTATAGCAATGTGATAATGAATGGTGATACATGTCAATAAAGATATTTGTTGTTGTTTTTAGATCACAGCTTTAAAAATTAAATACAATCCATTTGCAAAGGCATTTCTTGATGCAAAAGAAAGGTGAGAGCTCTTGACTTAATTCTAGTGTGGATTTTTAAGATAGCTTTGTAAAGGTCTATTCTTAACTAATACAACACGGTTTCTTTTATAGAAGTGATCACAAAGACATGACGGAAGAAGTGGGGGACAACCAGCAGTCTGGGTATTCACAGTGTATGTTTTCTTTCATTGTGCTTCATAAGCATAAGTTTGATTTCTTCCATCTACTCTCTGTTAAGTTAAGCAAAACTTCAAGACTAGTGCTTGATGGCTGGCTTTTAGTTCATAGAGAGGAATGTTACCAGTCTCTGTGGTTGTGGTTCATGCATGTTTATGGTTGTATAAACACTATAATCTCTGTCTATGGTTAGAAGTTACTGCATTCAAAACCATTTAATAGGAGCCTGCAGAGTTGCCTTTGTGTCCCAAAAGACATCTGCCTTTTTATATAAGGACAGCAATGGTCACAAGGACATGGAAACAGGAATTTATTTCATAAAATTTATTGAGACGGTACTCATGTTTTAAGTATTCGAAGAAAATTATGGACATTTGCTTAAAAAAGTTCTTTCAGATGACTGAAAACATTAGTGTTTTAATTATTTCCATTTTACAGATAATTGACAACAAAATGCAGCCTAAAAAGGATGGGGGAGTTGATTTGCAGTAGGAATTATTTTGTTTCAGAGAAAGTACTTAATATTTAAGAGGAGTTCTTAGCAGTCTGAGAAACTTCAGAGCTCAGCTATAGATTGAGGACCCCCCCCCAAAGAACAATTTAAAACTCAATACTTGGCTAAAAATTACTGAGCACATTCTACATATGGGAGGGTTTAACAATATCCATGTTCCTTACTGTGGTTGTGATTAAATGGTAATTTAAAAAACAAGTTAGCTTGACACAAGACTTTTTCTAAACTGCTTTCTAATTTTCCTTCATAAGAGCATTTGTCAAAGTTGTAAAGATCCAGATTTTTCAGCTGTGTTGAAGCTCACGTTTCCTCTCCCGAGTATGCGTTTCCTCGCAGCTTAGTTATTTGTCTCGTTGCTGTAATTCTCTGCCTGGCTGCACGATGCACCTCTCTTACAGACAGACCTCTTGCTTCCCCACAGTAGGTAGCTGGCTCATTCCTGGCAGTGGGACTCTGTGCCCACCTGCCAATCCTCACGCCCAGTTTGGAGCCCCCCTGTCGCTGTCCCCTGCCCACAGCTGTGAGAGGTACTCGTCGCTCAGGAACCACCGCTCCGCACCCTATGCCAGCCCCTACACACACAGGAACAACTCGCCAAGTAAGTCTGAGGCTGCAGCCCTGTGAAAAGGAGGGACTGAGCCGAGTACATGTTCCCAGTGTCTTTATATTTCAGGGGCTGATTTTGTTGGTTTCTGTTAACTGTGGCTGTAATTAGTGTCTGTCTGTGAATGCCCCGCCACTGGTAATAGAAACAGTAAGAAGCTGAGTAAAACTGCAGAGGTTTTAAGAAAGGTGTGCTCAGAAGTAGCCAAATATATTAAGACTTAATATCTTGGGTGCTAGGTACTTAAGTGCGAAAGGAGCATTTTTAACAGTAGATTTTTTTTGTTTGTTTCACTTGGTGTTTTTTTGTTTTGTTTTTTTTTTTTAAATTTTTTTCCAGCAAAGAATGGTGAACAATTTTTGCTTTCAGGCTATATAGATATCAAAGGTTTCCATTTAAAAAGTATTATTTTGAATTGTGAAGTAGTAATGCTTGTTGATGCAGCCTGACCAATCTTGTATATAGCTTTGCAATTAATTTTAAAGTGGAAAACTAGCCCTCTGTGAACTTTTCTTGCATCTTGGAAAATTTGTACAAGACTTAAAAAAGAATAAGAGAACAAAACCTCTCTGGTGTTCTTTCTTGTTCTCTGGTTTTCAGCAAAAAAAAACCTTCTTCCCTTAGCTAGCTACCACAGCAGCTTCTTTCTCGCTGTGGTTGGCTGTATGGAATTCCCTTTACAGCTTCCTAGTGCCCCTGCTGTCTGAGCCAGCCAGTTTGGGTCACAAGCCAAGTAGTCTAAGCCACAGTCCAGTCAGTCTTGATGGTGCCTAAGGCAGCTTTCAAGATGGCATGCTCAGCTCAAAACTGGGATATGTGATCCAGTGATAGGCTTGTTATCCAGCTTTGCCAGACTGTTACTGCCAATGTAGGTAATGGAGATGGAAGGTTTCCAGGTGACGGTGTAAATAAAGAGCCCTCCTTTTCCCACTGACTGAGTAAAATAGCGTGTGCTGAATTAGCAGCTGGCTTGCAGACAGCCTTTTGGCCATAGGCCCTTCAAAGAAATAAGATTTTGCAGTTATAAATGGAGTAAAACAACACATCAGGGCAATATCAATAAAGACGTGAGTTTGACACAACTGGTTACTGGCTTTGTTCTTTTCTGTGTGTGCAATTTTGTTTATATTTTTTTTCCAAGGCAGTAGCAGGGAAGGGCAGTTTAAACCTCTGCATTGCATATAAATACAAGATTGCTGTTTGGCCTGATTCTAGTGTTTGTATGTGATTACCTGTTTTCTCAGCAACTTATGCTGACAACTCCTCTGCCTGCCTGTCCATGCTGCAGTCCCATGACAACTGGTCTTCTCTGGGAGTTACCACACACACAGCTATGCTACCCATGGGGCACAGCACTGGCACAGCTACCAGCTCCAGGTAGGAGTTCATCCCTCAGCAGCCCTCAAATCCCTGTATTGGTAGTTTCTAGGAAGAAAACGCTGAAAAGGGAGGTAATGAGTCACCAGCATATTAGAAGCCTCTTTTGGCCATTGGTATGAACCATCAGCACTACGAGGCGCCAAGCAGGACTATTGACAAGTAAAACAGATTGAAGAAACAGATTTTTTTTTTTAATGTTTTGGAAATGTAGATACTTGAGATAGCAGTATTTGACAAACTAAGGATTGCAAATTGCTTAAACAAACATATCTTGAATCTGAGGGTGCTCTTTGAAGTTTCATCTCTATTATGCAGAATGGTGTATAAAAAGTTGGTTTTCTTGATCCCTTCCATTTTGGATGGTTACAGCTTTCCCAGCCATCTCCATAAACTGTTGATGTGCCACAAATGATGGAGCAGTGAGCTCTAGTGTGGAGAAGAAGCACACGGTTGGGGCAGTAATTCTTTACTTAGGCATTGCCACACTAACCAGCATAGCTTGGAATTGTACATGTGGTGAAAGTCTTTGATACTTTGTGATCATAAAAAAAGAATCTTTTCTCTTCTTTTTACTTCCTTAATTAAACTTTTGAATCCTTTAGCAAAAATTCAGCTTGCAGTTAGTCTCTTAGAGCTAAACTTGAAAATTCAAAGAGATGTAGAAGAGGTGGTAAAATACTTGCTATTAACTGCAGAGGGACAACATTTGGATGTCTTTTTTAGCAATTCAGACCTACCATTCTGTTTGTGGAAAGCATTTTTTCGTTTGAACCATGCACATGGACTCCTGTTAATCAGGCTATGTACTGCTACCTAGCATGAGTTAACTGTATTACTGAACATATCTTTTAGTCCTGAACACAGATGAATTGAGTAAAAAGGTTCTTCTAGCGCTTCTTTCTCTGTCTGATCCCAGGATGCATATTTAGGAAGTTGCAAAGTTCCCTGAGTTTCAGTTTCTGCACTGAGTTATTCAGTGGGTAAAACCAGTAGGACTTGGAACTGTGGAACCTCAAGGAAGGTGTTTTTGCCACTGCTTTGGTCTAATCCCTTATCTGTTGGAAAACAGGGAAGTTCAGTTTATTTGTGGGGGTGCCATGAGCACAAATTCTGCCTGGGGGTCCTTCCTGCCTCGAAGTGGCTGGGAACTGTCTAGAGAATTTCACTGTCTGTGTTTCACAGACCTGCCTTGGGGGCTGTGTTGTGAGCTGAGGAGCTGCCAGCAGGCGCCAGGGTCACTAAGAACTGCTTTTATCGATGGCTTTCCCTCTTGCAGTCAGTATCCCAACCTGTGGTCTGTGAGTAACAGCACCATCACGCCGGTGTCCCAGCCCAGCGGGATGTCCAACGGGCTGAGCTCCCAGTTCCTGCGTGGCTCTCCAGGACATTACTCTGCTCTGCCCCACCCAGTGCCAGCAGCCTCCTCCGCCTCACCCCTGTATGACGGCGCGGCGCCTGCGGACCTGCCCGAGAGCCAGTATGACACCTCTGCACATGCCAGGCTGGCATCCACGTGGACACCTGTCACCTCCCCTTCCATGTAAACCCAGGCCTCGTCCTCTGAGACACTTTTAGCTACTGAGTTACTTTAGATGCTTAATCCTCAAGGAGGAGAAAGAAGAGATGTGAAGGAAACTACAACCAAAAAGCATCTGCACTGCTCTGCATAGAGCATCCACATTATACCTCTTATAGTGAACAGTGCATCACTGACTTCATGTAGAGTTTACAAACCTGGTGAGTGTGCAATTCTGAGAGCAGATTCACTGCTTTTAGTATTATTTTCTGTTTTAAAGTTTGATAGACCTAAGTTTTAAGCTTTTTACTTGGATTCCAAATTTCTTGGTATTCTGATATATTTGGACCTGAAATTTGGCATCATTCTTGAGTAAATTACTCCTAACTGTTTTTCAGTTAATTTTTTTGAAACGGCATACTTAGCTATAGTCATGAGAAGATTTTTATTAATCATCTAGTTAGAAGCATTCTGAATTATGCACAAATGTAGCTGAGGAGTGAAGTTTTTGGAAAATTATGTGCACTAACACGTATTTGCTTCACAAATACGTTGTGTTCTTAACTGTATGCTTATTTCCTTGCTGCTGAACTTATGTCAAGACAATCTTTGAAAATTATGTTCTTCCCAATAAAACAGTATTAATGTTTGGTCTAAAAAGTTTTACCCAAAAGACTCCTTTTAGAGGTAAATTTTGCTGGTTGATCATATAGGTTCCAAATACCCACCAGCTTAGATTAATACCTTGTTCTCAAACAGACAGTGTCTAATTAGAAGCCCTATCCAAAGCCTTTTTAAACCATTGAAAATACATCACTTGGTGGGTTTTTTTTATTTTTTTGAATCTTTGGCTCACAACACCTTGGGGAATTATTCTAATTTATTTCAATCTTGTACTCTGATCTGTATTTTTTATTTACAACTTTAAGTTACAACTTTATCTTCTACATGTTAAGATATGTAAATAATCCCTGAACCTACAGTGTACTCTTTTAAAATAGACAATCATATGTGGGGTATGTTCTCCCATGGCACATGGAGCAGCATGTATGTAAGTAGTTAATGAAAGAAGGAAATCTGTAGTTGCTAAGGATTTTGCACAAAAGTGCAGATATTCTAAGATTTAAAACACCCTGATTGCTTGACTTGCTGGAAGGAACAGGTCTTGATAAAATGTTTCCTTCATTACTGATATGAAGTAATGTGATCTAAATTCCAAATGCAGGCTAACCCAAAACATTGGCTGAAAGTGTGCCCTTAGATGTGTCTCTCTCTCCCACTGAATCTGGCAAATACATATCCTGAAGGAAGCGAGTTCTTTTGCATAAGCCATAACAAATGACTTGAATAATGAAGTGCCTAATATAGCAAAGCAAAATTCTGTATCAGGGAATTCCTTAAATAACTCATTGCTGTGTGCTGCAGTGGCAGCTTTAAGATGAAAAAGCAGATATTTGCCACCATTTTTGGTCTGTTTGGTACCCTCTGGGCAGGTTCCTAGGTTGCACCTTGAATGGTCTTGGCAGGGCTTGTTCCCTGCAGAGGAAAGGCAACCGGAGGTACTTGGATGACGGGTACAGAGTCATCTCTGAGCAGGAGACAGCACCAGAAGTGGATGGCTGCACAGCCACATCCTCTGTCAATATGTAAATATTGATCTAAGTGCTCATATTTTATTGTGAAGGTTAATTGTGTAAATGATGTAAGTGCATTATTATTTAGACTATTTTGTAGAAATTAGCAGCATCTTTCATTGTGAGGTTTTATACTTGTATTTTGGACATATAATTTAAGTTAAGGAAAAAAAAAAGTAAAGATTCTTAAGAAAAACTCCATGCTTGATTTTCAGTTTGTGGGGGCGGTGGGAAAGGTGAAACAAATGCACATCAGCCATACTGAACCTACAGTACACTGACCTCCCACTGAGTGGTTTCACAAGCGATTCCTGCTGCACATCAGCTTCCGTCTGTGGGCGAAAGTTCAAACAGTTCTCATCCACTTCTCCCTGCTTTCTCCACCCCCATCTGTTTCTCCCTTGTTTTGGTAAATCCTTGAAGACTGGCTGGTATTCAGAGGTTGCTGCATTTGGTGCTGGGTGAAAGCTCTTTTCCCACTGTGACCAGTTTCTAGCTGGGGCTGGATGCATGCCTGGCACCTGCTGTGTTATACCTCAATATCCAGATTTTCAAGTGTGTTTCTGAGTCCCTGCCCCCAGTAATAAATGCCAAGCTGCTGCCTGGTACTTGCAGCTACTTCAGGAGTCTGTTATCAGCTGCTCAGCACGGCCGTGGCTCTGTGTGCAGCTGAGCGCATGCATGTCACTTTTGAGAGCCGACCTGGGGGGGAGCCCAGCTTGTGTTGGGGAGGAGACCAGCTTTAGCCCTTGCCCCAGAACTGTGCCCTCAAAGCAGGCATGTCAGGGGAAGAGGATGATCATCAATCTAATGTAGAATCATTGGAAATTATCTTTAAGATCAGAGTTCAACCCTGAACCCAGCATGGCAAAGTCCACAACTCAACCCTGTCTCTAAGTATCACTTCTACTCATCTTTTCAATGCCTCCAGGGATGGTGACTCCATTTCCCTGGACATCCTGTGCAGTGAAGGGGACCAATAGAGCAGGAGAGAATGCTGGGCCTAGGGCTGGAATCTGTCCATGGCCCTTGGCAGGCAGCCCACTGTGGATCTCTTTTCCCCACTAGAGCTTGTGTGGAGGACAGCCCACAGCTGCTGCCCAGCACAGGGCTCAGTGGTTTCTCAGGGTCTTGCAGACCATGTACTGCAGAAGTGCTTCCATGGTCATGTGGACAAAAATAGTTGAAGCTACTTCTTACAGGAATGAGCTATGGCTCTGAACTAACTTGCCTGCAGCAAAGCATTTGTGCTGTGAAGAGGAGGAGCTCAGCCTTGCTTAATGCTGGTATCTGATGGATCTTACCTAGTTGGCTTTTCGTGGTATGGGATTTTTTCCCCTCCCATACTTTAACATTAAAGAAACCAAAACATTTCATTGAGTGCAATTTTTAAGTCACTTTAAAGCAGACAGGCATTTCAGTATCTATGTACTTGCACCTGAAAATGAACTTTGACCCATCTGGAGTAGCTTTTCTTGCCCGTGGGCTCAGGGCAGCAGAGCTGAGCTGTGCTCCATCCTGAGCTGCTGCCTGGTGCAGTCCTGAGGCTGCTGGTGGAGGCAAGGGGCAGGCACTAATGCAGGTGACATTTCCAAATGCTGAGGAAGGCTGACCTCAAACAGTCCACAGCTGTGAGTCTGACTCTGCTGTTTTCTTGCACCAGCTCTAGCAAGTCTCCTCACCACTCCTGACTGTTGCACACCACACAAACACTGGGGCTACAGACTACTGTGAGCCTGGGGGAGGTCTAAATGCCCAGGAACTAAGCTGTCACCAAGTGGTCAGAACTCTTAGGAAACTTACACTGTTTGCCAACTCAGTGGGTTAATGCTTTTTTTCTTTATTTTCCTCTGGGTGTAAAAAAATCTCTGTAAAACCCTCATCCCAGTTGTGCAGAAATGTCTTGCTCTGCTTCTAAAAGCCATATCCATACTGAGTTCCAAGCAGAGGTAAAATGTGAGATTTGGTATTCCCATGCTAGTCTCCAGCCTGACTCTCCTTCATAGATATCAATTAGATTGATGAGTTAATACATATTAAGGGACTGCATCAATTATGTAAATAGAAATAAAATAAAAAGTTATAGAAATCAAAAGTAAAAAAAATTAACACCCCCCACCCCAAAAAAACCAGACGTAAGGAAGATGGAAGCAGAAACATGCATTTTTTTTTTTAAACCCCACAGAGACTCACTCCAGAGGCTTATATCTGCAGAAAATAATTTCTTCTTTAGAGATTCTGGCTTAGCTGCTCCAGGATGTCTGTGCCTTTGGCAACTGAGGTAAAGAAAATGAGGTAGCCAGTCTGAGTGGTGTGTGGTGCAGTTCCAGTATTTCTCGTAATGTCTAATAGCACCTTTCAGACAGTAATTTTGACAATGGCAAAAAATATATTTCAGAAGATAACAATCCAAACCCATGTTCTCCCACTGTACACACCACTGTGATATCAAGGGTGTGGACACTGGGTTTTAGAGCCCAAGATTATATGGCTGGCTACAGCAGTTGCTTTAAACAGGGAAGGTACAGGGCTTCTCAGGAATCTCCTCCTGGAGCTCCAAGTGCTCTACCATTCACAGAATTTCTCCTTCTGTCCTTTGAGTTTATCTGCACTCCTTGCTCTCCTAAGTGGACACTGCTAGTTTTATTCCTGTCTTTGTTAGCTGAAGTGCTGGCTTGTGTTTATCATGCTTATCATTTCTCAAGTCTATCTACAGTGGCAACAGGAGTAGGGGAGGTGCTGAAGCCCATTCCCAGCGATAGCTTCCCAAGAGGTGGATATTGGCTGGTCAGTATGGTGCCAGCAGCAGTGTGGGGCTGCCATATATTGCATATCTCCTGTATGATCACACAGCTCGCTGCAATTCACATTTCTAGCCAATGAAGGCTTCCCTCTTCCTCCACCTGCTTTTTTTAATGAATGGCACAGTTAACATACTACACTTCCAGCGCTGCGCTCCTGATGTGTCTCTGAGCCTTGTCTCCCGGTGCCACCTGAAACGGTGCCACAGGTGTGGTCACCTGAGATGTGACCAGAAGACTCCTAGGGATGACAGTTTGTACCCTCTGGGCAAGCAGCTTGAAGCTTTTTCTTGTTTTTCCCTCTCCCCTCTCAATCTTGCAGCACTACTTTTGTGCTAGTAAACTAATTAATTGCTACAGTAGTTCTATCAATGCCAACAATTCCTCTGTGATATGCAATTACCAGACTTGTACCAGAGAGTTGGAAGGTGTTTCCTGAATCTAGTTCCTTAATTATAGGAAATCCCTTCACCAAGACCTTTTGGGAAAGCACTGGGGTTTATCTTAAAAACAACGGGTAAGATCCTGGGGAGGTTTTTGTGTGTGCCTGTGTACCTGTAGCAAGTGGTGTTGCTTTTTTTTGATTGGCAGACTTTTGCAGCCCCCTTGCTTCTCATTGCTTCAGAGCTATCTTTTAATTACCAGCTGAAATTTATCCGTAATAGTCTTATGACTATCTGATCTTGAGCCAAAACCTATTTCTAGCTTAAATGATTCTTCTCCCTTGGTAGTCTTTAAGCTGATAGGCATTGTTAGAAAGTAATTTCTCAGCCTCTCTTTTGGTGGGTTATAAAAATACTCTTCTTCTCTGGTAGCTTTCCCTCTCCTGCTGGCCCTCTGTCCATGTCTGGCTCAAAGAAAGGGAGAGATGGAGTGTCTGTGGTACAAAGCATGGGCTTGCAAAAGAGCCTGTGCAATGGCATACTGCTTCCCTATTTCCAGTGGAATAAGCCATTTTGATAACTTTGAAAAACACATTTTCATTATCTACAGTTACACCAGTGATTGACTGATCATGGTGATCCACAACCTTCTTTAGCTATTTGTTGCTGATGAACTCCAATCTTCTGTCAGATAGCATTATAATTAGTCTCTTGAATGACTTTGCCCTTGTCCCAGTCAGTTTAAACCACTTCCATTGCTCCCCAGTTTTCTGGTTTGTCCTGTGAGTGATCTTCCCTTTTGCTCTGCATTAATAACATCTCTTAGCCTCACATCTCCAAGAGATTTTGTCAATGCTCTCTTCTCTTTTGGACTGAGACATTAATGAAAGTGTTAAAGCTCCCATTAGTTTTTCTGCCTTTGCCTCCTCATTATATCCCCTCTTCCTCAGTGACAACAGAAGCAGGATAATGAATACTTGTGGAAAAAAACCCCTGTATTAGCCTTAATTTCCATCATGCTCTAATGGTACAGTGACACCCCTTCTCTCTCTCCTCTCTGTGCATAAGGACTGCGGGCATTCTGGTCCTCACTCCTGGCAGTGCCTGGGGTCTGGTTTGCAGCACTTGGGTTCTCAGTATTGTTCAGTGACTTCTCCTTGCAGTGTCATCCAAGGCCCAGAATATGTTGGTCAGTATAAGCAAAGCTACACAGGCAGCCTGGAAAAAACCCACCTGCTGAATGGGGAAAAGCCCAGAAAAACCTGACAGGACATGTGAAAAGGAAATCAGAACATTCAGCAGCTCATGAATGGTATGTGTCAGGTTGTTCGCATTGGTGATCCTGCATCCAATGCTAGTTAGCAGGGGCTGGTGTGCAGGCTGCAGAGCTCATGGTGCATCACCAAAGGCCCCGTGGCCCTGAAGAAACTGCCCTAGCCCATGGAGCTAGCACATGGGTGGCACACACCCGCCTCACAGCTGGCAGGCCTCTGTGGGCTCTGGGGGGGAGCAGGCAGCTGATGCTAGTTTGGGTGGGCACAGGTGGGGATTTTGGAGCAGGTGGAGACAGCTGACTGTGGGGGAGGTTGATTCATGGATGGGGAAGAAAGGGAATTGCAGATATCTGCAGGATAGTGGTGAGCTTGTCTTTTTTTCCTCAGAAACAGCTGGCCTGGAGCTTGTAGGAAAGGCATGGTAAAAAAGGAGACCAATGGAATATTCACAAAGTTCTCATAGAGGTAAGAGTGAACTTCATTTATTATCTAGATAGGTACATTCTTATAGAGCTTTTCCAGGGTTCCCGTGGCAAACAATCTGCTATTGGTCAAAACTAACTTATTTACAATATACACTTCTATGTGAATGGCTATATTCAAATACTGTGCCTGTCTCTATGCTAACTTCTCTCTGCCCCCCATCCTTTGAACAGTGCCCCTTGTTTTTGCATTCCTTTCCC
>VWYI01045687.1:8542-23812 GCA_013399455.1 Anthoscopus minutus
CGGCGCCGGGAGGAGGGCGGCGGAGGCGGGCGGCGGCGGCGGCGGCCCGGCGAGAGCTGGTGGGAGGGCAGTGCTGGGGGCTCCGCTGGGTTTGGGGAAGGCGTCCATTCCTCGCCTAGCTGGCGTCAGCTGTGCCCGTGTTCCTAGCTGAGCGTCTGAAAGTGAGAGGGAAGGAGTGCCCACGTTGTGCTACTGAAAAGGAGCGCGCTTCCTTTTCAGAGAAGGATGAGGGGTTTTGTTCATTGGTAATGTTTTTTTCCCCCCCTTGCTTCCGCTATGAATGATTGTGGCTTGAACAAGGCACCAGATGTTTTTCTCGGTCTCCCTGTCCCAAAGCCGCAGGAGAAAGCGGGAATGCCGAAGGGAAGCGGCGCGGCCCCCGCCTGGAGTCCTGGAGTCCGGCCAAATCCACCGCCCATGTCCCGCTCCCCGGGGTCTTGTTTGATCCGCACGTTCTGAGCGCGGCCCTAACTCTCCTAACTTTTGCTGAGGCAGTTTCTCGGAAATGCGCAAATAAAGGGACTATCCACGAAACCCCAAAACGTAACGAAAAAAACCCAAACCTTTGAGATGGGTCATGCAACTGCAAATTAAATTATTTGCTATAATCCGCTTTTCTCAGTATTGTTTTGCCTTTTTCAAAGTGAATGAATTCCCCTGGAAATACGCTGATTCTATGTGAAAGGGATCTGCCCACAGCCCTGAAGTTTGCTCTTATGGAACAAGCGACACTAAAAACACACTTCTCCCACGGGGTCCCAGGAAGTGTTTTTGGTAAATCTAGTGGGATTTCTCTTTCCTAGCTTAGATTACAAGCAACAGCTCATGGCATAACAGAACCTTCCCTGGGTCTATTAGGTCTGATATCTTGTGTCCAGAACTGATCCATAACAGAGATTTCACAGGAGGATGCAAGGAAATTTCGAAGTACACATTTTTCCTTCCCAGGAGACTAGTCTCTCACAGGCATTAGGAATGAACAAAGGTTAGAGAAGTTGTTGAAAATCTTAAGGCTCCTAATAGTTGTTATGTTGGAAAAATCAGTTATGTGTTGTGAGAAAGTTTTCATTCAGTCTCAGTGGAATGGAAACTACAATTTCCTTCCACACCAGCCAGATCAAGCTGCATTTTCTGTGCTCTCTGCTGTGGCTGTGATAACAGTCTGAGAAAGTAATGTCTATAAGGCATCAGCAGAAAAAGGGGGAAAGCCCATTCTATCTATCTGTGAGAGCGAAGTTCAAATTTCCCATAATACCTAATATTCTTTTCTAGAAAAAAAAATTTGATTCAATGCAAAGCCCTACTTAATACCTTTGTAAAAAATTACATCACATGTTCAGCCTAACAGTCAGGATTCTGTCAGTGTTGTTAATCTGTTGAGTATCTGTGAATATTTTTTGATACCTTATAAAACTTTTGTATATTAGATTATTTTTGTAGTTAGATGGACTCATTGAAAATAGGTGTTGGAGATGAATATAGAGGATCCTGAATTCACCCATCTTCAGAGGTGGTTTTATTTGATTCTATTCTCAACTACCAAAGGCAGGTTACAATACAGTTTGCCACAGCAGCTCCTTGATTTCATGCCAGGCCACATGTTCGTTCAGAACACAGTGTTGCCTCCACCTTCTTCTCCTCTGCCTTCTGCTGTGCTTCTTCCTTCCTGAAGGTTGAAACCCAGCTCTCCTGCTGCTTCATAAGAACTAATCTTCACCTCACACGAGAAATCCCTGCCTATGTCTAAGACACTTGAGAACCGACAGCAGTTTTTGTGCCATGCCCAGCAGTGCGCTTTTCCCTCCCTGCTCAGTCTGGTTGCAACCACTCTGACTGGAACTGACTACAAAAGTTCAAGCCCCTAACCATCAAGACTCTAAAGGTTTTTTCCATTTACTAGAATGTAAGACTGACAGTTTATACTTGAGTAAAATATGAAGAAAAACACTTCTCAACAAAAGCAGGGTGCATAGCTTGTGGCATTTTCCTGAAAATTTCAGCTGTTCTCATGCCTGTCATTCTGCTACCATGAATACACTTCTGGGTCAGAAAAGGACCATGGCATCCTGAGAGGAAAACCAGCTCATCCCCTACAGTGATTCACTGTCTTCACCTTCAAATCTCTGATGTTACCTATGTGACAGGATCCCAGAGTCTCAGGAGCTGCTTAAAAGTGGAGCCAGAGCAAGTACTCAATTTGTTCATTCCTCTTCTGAATCTCTCCTGGACGTCCATTCAGAAATAGGCTTACAGCTCTGATGGCAGTGGGGAGGACCCCTCTCTTAGCTGTTCTTCTCTTACTTAGGTTTCCCACTGGTACAGTTTTATTCTCTAGCTATATACCCAAGTAACAGGCAGATACAAGTAATATATGTATGTATAGCACATAGGTAATATAATTCAGCCAGGTGTTACATTTCATTTACAATGATAGAATTTTTTTTTACAGAAAATGAGTTTATTATGCAGAGTTTTAGATATTCATATCTAGTATTTTACCAATTCCTTTATCTTTCTTTAATGTGTCATCAACAGCAGTTCATACCTCTAACAAGTTACATAAATTATGTCTTGAAATTATTTCCTCTTTCTCATACATCCTAATGATATTTAAATAATGAACAGCATTTATATCAAATAGTATGGTTTATTTTACATGAATTAGAGGAATGGTTTAGCTCTGTGATCCAGAAACATATTCAGTAAATCCTATTTCATGGCATCCGGTGATAGGAGTAGAATTTCTTTTATGAAGACTATTGGAGGAGCAAAAATGTGAATAATACAAATAATCATGCATTTAAGCATTTCAAATTTCAGAGTGCTAGTTAGTTTCTATGGCAAAGAATTCTTGAAGAACTGCATTTCATGCTGAAGACAGTGGCTAGAAACATGAAACATTTATGTTTGTTAATGCATATTACCATATAAAGTCCCTTTTTCATTAAGATTATTTCATGTTTTATGTGGGTGGCCAGAAATCTCTTTTGAATTAATTCAGCCTGTTTTGTCACTGAGGATAGAGAAATACTAGAACAGACTTCTTGGGGAAACTGTATAATTTCAATCACTAGTTGTCTTTAGGACCAGGTTACACAAATCTAGATTTTTAACTCAAGGTGGAAGGATGAATGAGGTAAATTTTTTAGGTCACCCTCTAACTATGTTTTTAAACATATAATTTTAATGTCAATCTATCGAGCTACAGTGAATACAGCTTTCTGATTCCTATATAGTAACTTTCAACAAAATACTCAACATTCTGGAAAGGTCATGTGTTCATACATGCTTTTGTTTCAGGAGCAGGCAAGTCTGATGTGGCATTTTTGCATTTGTTTAACAGTATTAACTCAGATTTCATCTTGTAGAATGTATTTAATAGTATTCCCTCTTAATTTTTTTTTTTTTTTTAAACCCGGCTAAAATAATGAATAATGCTTTTTGAATTTATAAGTACTAATGCTACTTCAATCTGTTATCATTGTAGACTTCAATATCCTTCAATATTTTCTTTGATGGTTCAATTAAAGGCACCATAGTTGCTTATGACTGATGTGCACAGAACACTTAAATTTATGGAATTGCTCTTATGGCCTAAATTTGAGTATTTTCTATGCTTCTGATTGTAGTCATCTATACATACTTTCATCAAAATGTATGCCTTTTGAAATATTATCTCTTCCTCTTGTAGCAGAAGTCCAATATTGCATTTTTAGCATTACTGACATTGCAAATAGCAGCACATCAAATACTTCAAATTTATAATGCAACAGCTTTTGCACTAAGCTGTCTTTTTGCATAATTATTCTACCATCTATGATTCGAGGTTTGGGTTGGTGGATATTAAATTTCTTTTGAAGTTCAGAGGCACAAAAGTCAGGTCAGAATCAATATTCCCATTCACCTCCCCTGTCACTTTTGTGACTAGCGTGTTGTGATGACTTTGTGTTTGCAATCGCCTTGAAGAATAGCCACAGCATGAATAATGAGGAGAGAGTTAAAATAAACTTATCTGAATTTCTCGGCCATTTATTTTGAGTTTGTGATAGGAAGAGAGTATACTTTACTGTAGAAGAAATTCTGCAGCAATTCCTTAGGAAATGTTAGAACTAAATCCCAATGAAGCCGTGCTCTCTGTTTTACATCCTTTTGTGCTGTAGTGTATTTAGCCAGTGCAGAGGTCCTCAGAAAAAGTTGCAGTGCAACAGCAAGAAAGGATGTTTAATTCAGGGGCATACACAGTTGTGCTTATTGCATTGCATACTTCTCTGATCAATGCACACTTTTTTATAGTAGGAAAATACAGACCATGTAAATATTTCAAGCAGTGATCATGCAGATGACGACCACTCCAAAAGAAGATATTGTCAGTTGTCATGATCTCCTCCTTACTTTTGTTACATAGGATATTGCAAAAGGCCCACAAACATTGGTTATAAAAATGCTAATTCTATGCTAATTCAAGATGGCTTTCAGCTAGTATGCCTTTCAAGAAAGTTAAAACCTCACTACTTTTAATCAAAATGTCTATCATATGCATAGGGATTGTGTATGTGAAATTTGATAATGATGAGCTGGAGTACTTCTCATATTGTGTTTGAGTGAGGCTCAAGACTGCCTGTATTTTTTGTAATTGGGGTGAAGAGAAAAGTTAGGGAGCAGAGATAAGGGTTAGAGAATACTTGAAAACTAACAGAAGAAAGCAGATAGAGGAAGTAGATACAGAAGGGTGAGGATGAAAGCATTAAGGGGTTGGCAACTGGGAGAGAGGTCAACAGCTATACCTGATCCAATAAAAGAAATGAGAGGAAAAGTTTGGAGTCCAGAAAGGGCAACAGAACTTACTTAAATGGTGTCCTAGCTTACAGTGTAAAGTGTAACCAAAACTGTGTATTCTATTACAATCTTCATAGGCTGTTAAAACAGGTAGGTTAATGTTCTTTATCTTCTCCATGAGACTGCCCTGATAACACCCACTGGGAGGCTATCTGCATTAATAGGCCGTCAAGGTCTAACAAAATGACACATAAAATTCACCATCTCATTGTGAGATGCTCTGCCCAGGAGGAGGANCGCTTCCAGCACGTGCCGGGGGCCACAGCTGTGCCCAGCTGCCTGTCTCCCCCAAGCCTCACCAGCCTGGCCGGGAAAGAGGATGTGCTTTCAGTCTTTTAACTCCGGGGACAACTAGGCTGTAATTGCTTCAGCTTCCTCCAGGCCTGTACGGGTACTTACAAACCCCCTATACCTCCTCCTTAAATGAAGGTAAGGGTTTATACAAGAGGACAAAAATCTGCTGTGAAAGAATTCTACTCACAGTCGACATGCACAAGGAAACAGAAAGTGTGAGTCCCTACTTAGCGTTGACTAATTACAATGAACCACCAATAAATTCATACATTGCTCTAGTGAAAACAAAATCTTATACACCTCCAAGGAAAAGAAACCAGCTCAGCTGAAAACCCAACATCTCCAGAGAACAGCTGCAAGTTGGGAGAAAAATGGGGAATGCAGGCATTCACGTACATAAAGAGAAAGCTGAGGTGCAAACAGAAAAATGGCAAGGCACTCTCCGCCTTTCGTTTAGAGTCAGCGACAGGCAGCAAAGGCAAAGCATGCAGCACACGGTCTCAGCGAGGGACCAGACTTTCCAGCGGAGGAAGCTCGAGAGCTCAGGGGGATGACCCACACTTCTCTCAGAGCAAGAATCCTTAAGAAAAAACCGAGTTAAGCAAAGCCCCCAGGCAAACTTCAAAGACGGAACCAGGCGTTCACCTGCATCCCAGCTCGCCTGCCTACGAAAGGCAAGGAGCCGAGGCACAACGCACTCCCGCAGCCGCCGCCGCCACCTTGGGCCGTCCCGGCCTCCGGGGCAGCCGCGGACAGGTGAAAGTTCCCAGGAGCCCCCCATTACGGCGGCTGAAAGGCAACCTCAGAAGCTGGGCAGGTCCCGTCCTTTCCCGTGCACTCGCACCCACCCTGCGGCTGCCGAGTCCCGGCAGCAAGCCCCGTTCGCCACCCGTCCCACAGCGGCATCCGCGCCCACCCCAGCGCCGCCAGCGCAGGCTGCGGGTCACAGCCTGAGCAGCGCCGGGGCACCTGACAATCCCGGCGGGCACCCGGAGGGGACCCCGGGCAGGGACACGGCCCCGCCGCCCCCTCGGACCGCCCTCTCGGCGCGCCGCCCCGCAGTTACCCGGTGAGAGGTATCTCCTGGCGCTCCTCGGTCCGCGTTATTTCCTTCGTCTTATAGAAGATGAGGAGGAGACTTATGGTGCACACAGTCCACCTCTTCCTGACGGAACGCATGTCTTCTGCGAAACGCGGGCCCCCTCCCCCTTTTCCTTTGTTTATCAGGGGTGTGCTGGAAACAACCGCACACGCGGCACGAATTGCTAAAAACACGGCGATATATTTTGTTGGTATTTTTTTCCCCCGAAATAATTACGGAAGATAAAATANAACCAAACACTCCTACCTGTATAAAATCTTTGTCTTAGAACACCAAGCAGAGCCTACCACTGGATTTCCAGAGGACAAAGGCTCCATATGCAGCTGGACCTCCAGAGAAGGACCAGATTTTACCACAGGATCACTGCTTTGACAGAACCATGTCAGTCATTCCAATAGGACTGTAGCCACCATTTAATGGGACAGCTACCAACCCAACAGGTTGTGTCCTGACTCTGTCAGGTTTTCTGTACAATTGCCTTCATTTAAATTTTCCTATGAAATTGTAGTTCTGACTTGGAATCTCCCACNGCAGCTGCGCTCGCAAGTGGCGACTCGCTCGCCTCGACCGAGGAAACGGAGCCGGCGGCGCCACTGCGCGCTGCCCGAGCAGCGTCGAGCCGGGAGCGCTCCGCGCCCGCTCCTCACCCGCTCCGCTGCAGCGCCGCCCGGCCGAAGACGCGGCCAGCGCCGCCCTCGGNTGTTTGCTTTCAAACTAGTACTAATGGAGAAGTACAACTAATCCAGGCCTACTGAATAAACAATGTAAGAAGTGTATATAGCTGTGTCTATTTTTAGTCTTAATGTGTCCTTACAAGAACACACCCCTTGTCTCCTTTACACAAATGTGTCTGAGCCGGTGGTCATGCCCTAAATTCACTTCATTGATCAGATACAATTCTGTTTTGGAGTCTGAATGAAGAATTTCCCTTTCTAGAACATAAAGCATTACTTTGTCATGAGATGAGCTTTTTACTTAGATGTTTCTTTTAGGTCAAATGAAAGAAAGTAAAGTAAATTTCTGGCCATATTTCCATGCTTGCTGTTTAACTTATAAATTGCAAACACTTTTAAAACATAACTGGATAAACATTTTACAATTCCAGAAAACAATCAGCTTTCTGATTACATCAAACCTCCAACTCCTCTTTTCATTAAGGCAACAGGGAAGCTTTTCCTTCAGACTTTGACACCAGAAAAAATGGTTCAAAGTATTTCCAGGTAAGACTTAGGGAATTAATCAAGAGGACCTGTACTACTGTTCGGCCCAGCTGAGACATTCCTTATGAGTTATGGTGAATTCTTGAGAGTTTCAAAGGACTCTGTACACCTCCTTATGCTGGTAGTTGGATTGGACATGTTGCTGAAGGAGAGAAGAAAGATACAGTTATATGTTATTATTGGGTTAGTCCTAATTTCTTTGTGCTTGGTCACGCCCACAGTGAAATATTTTCCAAAGTGTTTCTTCTTAGGTGTCAAGGTTAGGGTTTATGTTTGGGGTGAGAGGTCAGGGTTGGGTTTAGGGCTGGAGTTATGGTGCCTAAAATTAGGGTTCTGGTAAGGGTGGTAGGGTTAAGTGTTAGGATTGATAATATAAAGATGTTTTATTGCATAATAATGCAATTTCTTTTTTCCATGCTGACGCTTTGACAAAAGAGTTGGAGATAGCTGGTAAAATGGAAGGAGACACAGCCAGGACAGGTGACTGCCACTGACCAAAGGGATTTTATCATGCTCTCTATACAAAGTGGATGAAGAAGGGGGAAAGGGTGATGTGAGAGAATGTTTGGAGTGATGGTGTTAGATGTTTGTCTTCCCGAGTCACCCTTATGCATTGTTCCTGTTCTCCTGGATATGGCTGAACATCTACCTGCTTCCATGGGAAGCAGTGAATTAATTCCTTGTTTTGTTTGCTTGTGTGTGTGGTTTTTGCTTTCCTTACTGAACTGTCTTCATCTCAGGCCCTGAGTTCTCTGGTTTTTACCCTTCCAGTTATCCAGTTATTTCCCCAGTTCTACTGGTGGGGCTAGGCTGCTGGCTGGGATTTAACCACAACATCCTGTCTTGGTCCTGTGGTGTTTCCAATGGCCCTCCTGAGCTAAGAAATGAGATCAGACTTAGGCAGATGATCTCTGGTTTTGCAAACTCTTTTAGCATGGCACTAAATGTCCAGGTTGATACTTTTCTTTTATGATTTAGGCAAGCTTCTAGGGCTGTGAGGCCTGGAATCACAGCAAGGTGAACTTTTCCACACAATCCCAAACCCCTGCACAGCAGTGTGATTAGTTGCAGTTAAGACATGTTGTCAACACACCTGCTACCAGTCTGCTCTTCAGTTGTCACTGGAAAAATGAAGTTTAAGGAATTGTCTCTAAGTAATAAAATACTACTTGCTTTTACATCCATTAATGTACAATTTGCATGTTGATTTTTTTTTCAGAGTGAGTAACCATGATTGTAAAAGCAAAGGTGACTTTTTCCTTTATTTGGAAGGCTACACTTTAGTTGCATTAATTTATAACTATGTAATGTATTAGTGCATGAAGAGAAAAATATTTCCTAAAAAATTTTTGTGAAATTATGAGAGATTACTTCATGAATTTTCCATGACTTGAGAATGAGAAAGAGATTTTCTGAAAAGCCAAATGGTGAATTTGTGAGGTTCTATTATATTTTAGTAGTGAATGGCCTCCCAGTGAGAACCATCATTTTAATAAGTTTCCATCCAGATACCCACCTAGGCTATACAGATTTGAAGATGGAGAAAGAATGTTTTTTCTGAATTCAAACCACAGCAACAGCTATTTAGTCTTTGGGAATGAATTCCCATTTCTATTACTACTATTTTAAATTTTGCTTAATTTAATGCTGATTGAATTAGATAGTACACAGTTGCCTGCCTTTTATTGCTTTTGGCTGGATGAAGTCATACAGAAGAGTTTCCCATGCCTTCAACTATATTTTCTTACATATTTCTTTGACAGTAACACTTTAGGGCATTTGCTGAGTTTGACATTTTGTTGAGATTTTTCTTTGCCTTTCTTTTTCAACTAAATGGAAAAGTGTAGTTCAACAACACTCTTATGACATCCTTATATGTTTCAACAAAAAGAAATCTCCATATCCAAACCTGAATTTTTGGTCATTGAGACAGGTCAGACCTAATGTTAATTTAGCCTGTTCTTCACTCAACTGGCATATGAAGGATTTGGACTCAAATTCTTGTCAAGAAAGGGATTTTTCTCTGACTTCATCAGCAGACCTTACAGAGTTTTCTGGGCAGGTGAACAAGCAAGCCCTTTTGGGTGACAGCTAAAATACCTTAATATAATTTCATATTTGCTGCAGACAAAAGCATGTGTTCTAATTGTTACTGCATAACTAACATATGCTATAAGTTTACAGTACACCCTTTGCTGTGGTGAATTGTGAAGCTAATTCTCAGCCTTCATTGCTATGATCAAGTTCATCTTTAATGACTGCTTTCAAAAAGAGTTTTACAGTGTAAGTGAGGCAAAGTGGTTTACAACATGACCAGGCACTTAGAAAAAGAACCCCTGCTTTGTCTACTCCATTCCAAAAATAAGTAATATCCTCTTCACGTCAAGTCATCCCCTTAAATGCAAGGATGCCCATTTTTTCCCCTCTCTATTTTTTTTTTTTTTGCAAACTAGGATGTAGTATTCCACTCACAGATGACTAGGGTCCTGGGTGTTGAAATGTCCATGGGAAAGCCTGCATCAGAAATTTTCAGCCCACAGAAAAGACACTGGCAGCAACCTGGGCAAGAAAAATCTGCAAGGAAATTACATTTCGCACATCACTTAGGTCAATAGGAAGACATGTGAAGGAGAGCTGAGATTGCATTGCTGATCTCCTGATGCTGGTGTTAAATTTTGATTGACTTCAGCAATGTTAGGTTATCCCTCCAGCTCACCTAATGTCTAGTCATAGACTCAAGATAGGCAGCCACTGAATTTTAGAAAGACATATCAAGAAAGATATGTCTTTTTATTTTACTAATGTTCCCTAGTGTACTTCATTAAATCTCTTAGACTAAAAAGTTTTCAAAAATAGAAATAATGCAACTTTATCACATAGAAATTGAAGTAACAATCTCATGCTATTACTTGTAGTCTCCTCAAAAACACTATTGAGGGCAATAATTTTTTCCATATTTTGATGACTCAGGAAAAGCATACAAATTCCTAACCTCAGTTATAGAAGTCCTTTAGAAGCTTTTCAATGCTGAGACTTTTTCTTCTGAGGAAGTGTAAGCATTGTATCAATTTCAGAGACTTAGTCTTTAGACTTTTATAAGTAAGATTTGCATTAAATAAAAGGCAGAAGACTTTTTAGTTTTGCTTAGACAACTTTAGTTTTCAGTATTCTTTAAAGAAAATTATGTCACAAAATCAAAAATAGCTGTTTTTAATAGCAACAAAGAACATTACTATTTTTATACTTCAGAGAAATACTATGGAAAGTAAATTTGGTTTACCAAGCTTATCACAGACTATGAACTTTAATATTAGAGCAAAAGAAATATTTTCTTTTGAAATCATTGGTTTAGCCCTAAGTGAAATAAGGTAATACATGAAAGGAAGAAAAAGTATGTATGTAGACAAACCCTTGCAGAGTGCTATAAGTCACAAGATGTGAATATTCTCTAATTAAAGAATTACAGAGGAAGAGACAAATCTGAGTCTGGAGTGCTTGAATAGGAAATTGCCACTTAGCTGGGCAGAATTCTGAGAACTTACTTCACATACCTATTTTTTCTGACTGGATAGAAGGATTGTTGGTCTTAGGCTACAGAAAGATATGATGAATCTAGATTTTTGTCCAGAAACAGATATTTCAAAATTATTTTTCTCAGCTTCTTCAAAGTGCTCTAGTCTTCTTTGCTCTCGGTGAAGAATTTCCACAATGCAAAACACAGATGTGCCACATCTACTAGGTCTGTTCTCATCTCCATGTCCTTTCTTCAAAATAAAAAAAAAACAAAACCAAGCAGAGGGTGAACAGACAGAGGAGAGGTGTGGTGTACAATGACAACCCTCTCTGGCAGTGACTGGAAATTGCTTTGTAGTGAGGTAAGTCCTACCAGCCCAAGCTCTGGCATAGAGCACAAAAGCATTCTGTGCTCTCAGAACAAGACTTAGGAAGTCCTTTTTTTTTCGCAGCAGTATAATATTTATGAGTTGTAGGTGACATTTGCTTCCTCCAAAACAATGGCTTTCAGATTTTATAGTATTTTATGAGAGTATCTCTTAGTACAGGTGCATTGACATTGAGCTGTCAAAAGCACCTGTGATACCTTAGCCTGCTTGAGCCACACCACTGCAAATGGGATTTAGCAGCACCTTTCTCTGAATCTTAGGCTGGACAAATTAATGCTGGACATGTCTCACATCCAGGACTCCTAGCATTTCTGTCAGCATCTCAGATTATCTAGATTTGAGCTGTGCATCATGCGAAGCAGCATTGATAGGGCAATGGTTTTAGAATTCAGGCTGATGTTTTTGCAAGAAAAACTTGTTTATTTGGAGGAAACTTAGTACATTTTCAGTCAGTGAAGCAAGCAAGTTGCTAATGAATGAGGTCAGGTTTACTACCAAAAAGATCCTTTTTCTTTGCTAGGTTAACTTTCATCACATGCCATTCTGTGCTCTTTCCCTTTGAAGTTGTTTCTACAGGGCAACCTAGAATGCAATTTGATGACATAGACTCTCTGCAGATGAAAAATTGTTATGTATTCACAGACCTCTTTCTCCACTGACAGATCCTACCCCATACAAATGCTCCTTGTTTTTTATCTTCAATAGATACATCTTTTCTGGAAGGCAACCAGCTCTTTGGCTTTGTGAACACAATGGTTTTTTTCCTTTGTCTTGACTCTCCTTATCTAGTCAATTACCCAGTGCACTGCATATTGGTTTTGCTCTGTTTCCTGTAGCATAGGAAAGCTTTTAACCAACTGAATTGTGTATCATTTGCTCAGTTTTATCTTTAGATTTGGCTTAGTGATTGCTTCCTAAAGGCTGGAAAATATACTCAAACACTGGCAAAATTAATTTGATCCTTTACCAATCAAGTGAAAGTAGCATTTTTATAAGGTGAAACTTTATAACCATGCTGAGTACTATTTCTTAATAGAAGTCCTATATTTAAGCATAGGGCATTCTTATATTCCAGCAGAGAGATGAAATAGAACTACAAACACTACGTTTCAGCATGCTCTGCAGATCCTTTTCTCTACACACCCTGTGCATGCTCAGTAGTACTGACCAACCCACAAAAACTCTGACACATGGCTTGCACCTTTGTTTCCATGCATACCATGGCTTCCTGGCTGTCACAGCCTGTATCTCTTTATCTCCTTTGTACTAATACTGATATTTAAATTTCAAGATCGGAATTTTATCTTTTTGAGCCAATTTGAACTCATAGTTGTTCTTATCTCCAAGTTTATTTTTGAGTTTTAGCAAGTTTTAGCTGTCTCTCTGTTTTAGTTGGCAGCTCTGTATTCCAACTACTATCATCACTCTCAAGAAGGATTTATTTTAATCAATTAAGACCGCAAGACTTACTCCTTTGTTATTTTAGTAATTTTCACTTTTCAGTTGAAAACTGATATATTCCCTTTCCATATTAAATAAAGCAGACCTTCAGTTTCTGTCTCAGGTCTCCACTGAAGATTAACTGAAGCTACCACTTCAGTCATCCCCTCATAGCTGCCACAATTAAATTCTGCTGGAGCACTTGCCTGTCCTCTCCTTCCAGCCACCACATTTTTAATTGTCCTGTGGGAATGCTCTTCTGTGGGTACTCAGTCCATGGCTGCTCTGCCCTTTTTCAGGAAAGAGTGAAAGAACTCTTCCAGTCTCCCTGTAACCTGTCAGTGTCTTAATAATACCCTTTTTTTAGAGTTTCTGTATCTGGGAAGTGAAACACTTTAAAACCAGAGGTCCTGATTGAAGCAGTACCTACTTTTGCAGTTGGATTTCTCAGCTGTTTAAATGAGGTTGAAACAGAAGGGGAGGTCTCTCAGCAGAAGCCAATGGGAATATCTGGGCCTTTTCTTCCTTCTTCTAGAAAGAAATTAAAGGTGGGAAAGAAAATTTAGCTCCCTATCTCTGAACTTGCTTTAATTCTTGGTGATTTTCTTCAGTGCCAAAAAAATGCAACCTTTTGGACTCTTTTCTCACCAAGTTTCTGGACCATGTGACTAAGGAGATCTATAGGAGTAAATGTTTAATCCAGTAGTTTTCCACAGCTGAGATTCCTTATCCTGTGCGACATTTGACCAGGCCTAGAAAATTAAATTTTTTCCTCTCACTATCATTTCTCTATGCCATATTTCCATTTCATGGTTTGAGAAATAAAACAAACACTTAGCAGAAGTGAAATAAAACCTCCACATTTCCTCTTGTATCTGTCAGTCTGACCATCTGTAAAGCTGGAGTTTTTTTCTTATTTAAAGCAAATGGTAATGTAAAGAAATTGCATTAGTGAAATCCTACTTGTCTTAAAATTCAAGAACCTATGAAGTATTAACTAGGAATGGAAAAATTGGCTAGACTAAGTTATTCAGAATTTAAAGAATTATGTGATCTGTGCATAAGAGGTTGTTTTGAGGGAGAAATGCAAGGTGGCCTGTGAAACTGCAGGTCCATCTTTCTAAAAACCTGCAATATAGTTGTCATATATATTTGAATATCCTAGGAAGAATTTATTAAGTGAGTATATTTAGCATGACATGAAAAGCAACATACATCGTTAGTGTGAGGAAAGAGGCTTGCTCTGCAAATCTTGACAAATACCTCCAAGGGTAGTGAAAACTGTGCTTCACAAACACTCGTTAGGAGGCAAAGGAAGAAAGAAACTAGATAATTAAACATAGGTATTATAATAAGAGTCACAGAACAGTAAATCACTAACTAGAACAAAGTGACTCTGCAATAAATGGGTCAGTTCTCAAAGAAAAATGCAAGACAAAAAGAATAAATCACACAATCCATAACAGCAGCAATAACACGTGCTGTTTAAAAATATACTGCTGATGAAGAAAGCAAAGAATTTGAAGTTGATAGTGATGCAGAAGTATTTATTGGTTAGGATTCATTGTAGATACACACGGAGACATCCTGCAATTAACTCATTTATTACAGGAGCACAGTATAAGTAGGAATGAAAGTTATTGCAGAGCACCCATGGTTGTCTGTGGAGGTGGTGAAGGCTCTGGAGGGGAAGCCATATGAGGAGTGGCTGAGGTCACTTGGTGTGTTGAGCCTGGAGAGGAGGAGGCTGAGGGGAGACCCCCTAGCCGGCTAGAACTTCCTCCTGAGGGAACAGGAGGGGCCGGCGCTGGTCTCCGCTCTGTGGGGCCCAGTGACGGCGCTCGAGTAATTGGCCTGAAGCTGGGCCAGGGGAGGCTTTGGTTGGGAATCGGGAAAAGGTTCTTCACCCACAGGGGGGTTGGACACTGGAGCAGGATCCCCAGGGATCCCCAGGGCAGTGCTTACAGCAGCAGGCCTGACAGAGCTCAGGAAGTGTTTGGACAATCCATGCTGTGATCCTTGGGGTGCCCTGTGCAGGCCCAGGAGCTGGACTGCATAATCGTGGTGGGTCCTTTCCAATTCTGAATATTTTGTGATTCTGTGAAGACTAAGTTCTCTTTTTCCTGGATGCATTTTGCTTTTTCATGAGATGAGTTATTTTATCACTCAGGGCTTCAAAATATTCTTGAATTTTAGGCAAAAAATTGTTTGCTAGAAGAGTCCATTCCAATTATTTTTACTCTTGGAAGACCTAAATCAGTTTGCCACAAAAAAGATTGAGCACAAGGCACCATTTGAAAAGAACTTCTATTTTTAGGAAAGGCTCTCTATGTACTAAGTTATCTTTAATGTATAGAGGTTAACTTTGGCTCATTTAAGTGAAATGAATCTGTTCTCCTTTTAGTAATTTTTTTATATATACTCAAGCACAGATTTACTTTTGTTGTAGCATTTTTATTTGAGCAGTATTTGAATC
>VWYI01045688.1:217-25197 GCA_013399455.1 Anthoscopus minutus
TTAATCTCCACCAGAAATATATAACCATAGGTGACATCTTCCTGTGCTGACTTCTCCCCTGCAGAGAGCACAGGCTGGAACTAACAGTGCCAGCCTGATGCTGTAGGAGGCAGGAGCAAGGACCATGAGCTGTTTTTCCTACATCTTTCAATTTTAGTCAGCTCCATTGCCATATAATTTAAGAATAGGCAGTGCAGCACTTTGTTGTGGTAGATCAGGAACATTTTGAATAATATTACATTTTCCAGGAGACTGGCTGGCTGCCGTTTTGGAATTCTGAAGATTCTAGGGAAAATTTGAGCATTATAAAGATATTTAATGTTAGGTTGAATTTTAGAGAGATCCTAGATCCATGCGAATGAAGCTGCCATTCTGTGTCTCAAATTAACAAGAAAGTTTTCCCTTTAAATTGATACATATACATTCACAACTGTCTTTAGGTTATGTATAAATTAATTGCCAAAAATTCAACTCTAAAAAAACCCCATTTATTTTAAGAAATATTTAACCATGCGAGCAACAGATAATCAAAAGAAAAGACAGAAGGCCATAATTTCTGGTTATTGAGGATTTTTTTTTCTGTCTTTCCAATATCTGTTTTCATCCCACAACAACAAGATCTGGTGTAAGCAGCTGATTTTCATTTGAAGGAAATGGGCTTACATAAAGGTTGACTTTCACCCAATAGCATCTTTTTTGATTAAATTTTTGAACTTAATTTAAACACAGCTGATTAAGACCTTAATGATGTCTGTCATATATCAAACAAAAAGAGCATTCTTACATATATTGTCTTTTAAGCTGCAGTTGTTAGAATCTAAAAAAGTATCAAGATTAAAACAACTGCTTTTATCCACAAAATTATAGATTGTGGATAGAATCCTGCTGGAAGTATTTTTCCAATATATTTATATTAGTATTATAAACTATTAAACTTCTAATTTATAAAGCAGTGATTGTTCATGTATTATTAGGCCTTGCAGTTTTTTGTTGTGGCATCAGGAACAAAGTAATTAATAATAATAACAACAAGCATTATATAACAACAACAGTACTGTGAGAAATAATATAAAGACTGTAATTTTAGCAGGTATACATTTGTCATGCAGTGAAGCTTGCTTGCATAGTGACCATTAAATATTTCTAATTTACTGGGGTTCATTGTAACTAGTTTGGCTCAAAGAGGCAGAAATCTCTGCCTCAGAGAATGGAAACTTATATATATGGTTGACAGTATTTAATAACTTATTTTCTGCATAGGTCTTAATTTACTGGAAGATATGGACAGTATTAAAAATTATGATGCCCATAGAGTATAATTCAGAGAAAAGAATCCCCTATATATGTGTTTTGTCCAATTGGTCCTCTCTAGTTTTCCAGGGAGGTGAAGATTTACGACACATTTAGGCTTCAGAATCATTACCTGTCTCTGCATAACATTTGACTAAGAAAGTCCTTGCATGTCTATTAATACAATGAAGTCTTTCTTAATGAATTTTAAGTTTTTTCTGATTTTGTTACATTTAAGGATTCAAGTTGCATGCTAATTTTCTCTAATTTTCTTAGGATTTCATTATAATCAAAATTGTATTTCAAAAAATTAATAATATGAATTTTTTAATTGGCATTCTTCAGTCAAAAATGTTTTGGAAAACAGAAATTAATGACTTTTTCTTTTGTTTATTTTTATTTATGCCTAGAATTATCTTAGGAGTTTCTTTTAAAAAAATGCAAAAACTGAAAACAGTACACTCAATTATAAATTCTTAGAGCAGAGGAAGTACAGGTTATGTGCTTAATAATACAATCAATATCCCAAGTAATGTATAGCATGGTTTATTTTATTTCATTTTTCTGTTGTTAATCTCATATGTGCAGAAAATAAGTCTTCTTCTTGGGATTCTGTTACTCCTACTCTGTGTGTTCTTCCTGAAGAACATGTAATTCTGCATTCAAATTGGTAACTTTTTATTGCCTACATGCACAGATTTTAAAAATCTGTATTGGCTGAATTTTAGTAAAACAGAACATTTCCACTTCAGTATGAAAACTGGGCATTTTGTTGTATATCACTGTAGTTTTCTTACCTTCCTCTCCTAAGTCTCTTAAAAATCTTTCATTTTGGTATAATTTTGGAAATTTGGGGGGTGATTCCTTATGATTCCATAGAATTTTGTGAAAGTAATTCCTTTCAAATTTCTATAGACTTTAGTCCCAGTAGTAGTACATGAAATTATGTTGTAGTGCAGTGCCATAGCTATTGATGGCAGCCTTTTCAGGGACAGCCTCTATAGCTGAGTCACTCTCACAGTGGATGCCTTTTTGCTGTTTCAAGTTTCTGCAGTGCTCTGTTAAGTTTTTTTGTTCTGACATAGCCCTGCAATGTCAGTATTGCCAAGAAATTCTGTAGAAACTAGGAAGTTATAGATTATAACTTATAAGGATTTTGCTGTAATTTAAGTCACCAGACTGTATAAAAAAAAATAATAATTGATTGTACTACTGGAAAAAAACAAGCTAAAATATATTTACTTTCCAATACTACTCAGTCAAGAAGGCATCTAAGTTCCAAGCCTTATCTCCCCTTATCAGCATTTATTGGCACAAGTTTTAGCTATTAAAATGATTGTGTATGAGGAAGTATTGCTTTCACAGAATAGAAAATGACTACATTGCAATAAAGGTCTATGGTTTCAAATATAAACATCAATGACTTTGCCATGTTTAAACTGGTCTGAACAAACGTTGTCCATTTGATTCAGAGATCTGATTTCCTCAGGAATCTATGCTGTATGGTCACGCTGTCTTTGAGAGCACCACGTCTGCCTGCTGCTTTCTGCCTGCTGTGATTTTTTCAGACATTGTGGAATATATGGACTGATTGATGTAAGAGACAAAGCTGTCCTCCATACTCTGTGGAAACTGGTATTTTCTTAGGTGTAAACAAATGTCTGTAACTGACTTGTAAGAAGTTGTTTCTAAAGGAGAGAAGCTTGTTTCAGCTCTGGTCATTTGAAGCTGTGATTCCTGTTTCATATCTTGCTGTATCTAAACACCTCTGTTGTGTTTTTTTTTCTCCCCTTAAAGACTCATAATATTTCATTTGGTCAAAATAATGATTTTTTTTACATCCTTGGGATGGGTTTAAATACTTTAAAACCTGTTGCATCATTTTGGAATCATATGGATCATATTTGATCTCTACTTCCTGTTTAATTACGGTTAATAAAAGTAAAAGAAATTAAAAAGAGAGAGAAAAAAGTTGTCTGCAAACACAATTTTCTTTTCTATAGCATTTACCTTACATTTAAAATAATTAAAATGAAAGACACATAATATCTTTCAAGGTGGCTTCAGGTGAATACAAATCTGTATTCTGATACCTAGCAATTGGTAATCACCAGTAATTATTTTCATTACAGCAAGATTTGTGTAGATGGCATGTGCAGTTGAAATTCAGCAGGAAAGCTGACAGGGAAAATAAGTAAAAATGAAATGACTTTTAGACTATGCCTATGAAAATTAGTTTGGGTGGTTAAATATGACAGAAATTGGAAGAGGCAATACTTAAGAAGAAGAAAACACAGAATTGCGCAGAGACACAATAATGTGAGAACATCCACAGAAGAGAGAAAGACGACGAGAAAGAGTGACAAAACCCAATAATTGGAGAAGAAACACTGAAACTATAGTGGGAAATTAAGTCAGATATAAGAAAGGAAAAGGTGAAATAAAGAGGAAGGAAGTATGGTTTATCTTAGTTCCTTCATATAAATGATTCCCCATAAGGGCTCCCTAAACTCAGCTCCCAATGCCAATGCTGCAATGGGTACTGCAGACCCAGAATTCTTTGTCCTTTACATTCATCACTCTCCAGACAGGAGCCATCTGCAAGTCTTCTCCTCTGCATTTGCTGCAGCCTGCTTCCTTGTCTACCTTGCAGTATTCTCATAGACACAAATACCACAAGCTCTTTGGTCATCCCCACTTTCTCCATGATCAGTGGGAGATTTGATTTGTCTCAGAGCAGTTATTGTCTCTGTTCCATAAGATTCTTCTTGATACTTTAGCTTTAAATTGCCCAAGCCATGACAATGATTAGTCATTGTCAGCATGGAGATGGAGGTGTTTGGACTGAAAAATGTGTCCGTGTTATGTGATTCATATTCACATTCAGAAATGGTTTTCTTTCTTTTGGACTGTGTTCCCGATTCCTTTTATTACTTTTGCTATCTTCATGGTAAATGTTGAAGGCAACAAGAAGATTGTTTCCTTTTACATTGTAATATGTTTTCCTGTTTGGAAACATCACCAATTGTGTTGAGAAAAGGATGTTTGTCTTTTTCTATTAGCTTCCTGCAGTAAAAGACTTATAGACTTATATATCTTTCCCGCTGGACTTGGGTGCCCGTCTCACACACAGAGATGAGTTCATAGGGCCCAGTTACTAAGTGTCACAGAAATTTGTCCCTCACACTGTGGATTGTAATGTGAGCAAATACTGTCCATGACATCTTCAGTACTGACAAATGCACATTGATAAATATATTAAACTTACTTAAATTATTAAAGGCCAAAATTAAATATATACTAGGTTTATAAAGAATAATAAATACCGAGTTAATATATACTATTATAGAGTTCAAAATTACAGTGATAAATAGTCTCCACATATCACAAACCAGCTGACCTTAGCCATTCTAACAAATAAAATTTATGTGTTTCAGTAATTCACAGAAGTCACCTACACTGCCTTAGACAACATATATCTTTTATGTCTTCAATGGAGGTAAGTGTGATAAGCAAAGGATCTTCTATCATTGTCACGATGAATATAGAGCAGTGAGAAAATGTAGACATGCTCTTAATCAACTGCTTGATGCTTTTGACACATTTCAATTTGTGCTCAATGAGTTTGACAGTTGAAATCTAGCCAAGTGTTTCTCAAAGTAATGTATATTTCTGCTTTTTCATACAACAACTTTTCGTATTTAGTGCTTGTATTACTGTGGGAAAGATTCCAGCATAGACTTTCAGGATCCTTTGGTTCTTTGTGTAAGAAATAAGAAGAATGAAAAGATTGAATGACGTACCAAGAGAAATAGTAGAAAAGATCCATTTCATTGGATTGCATTCACAAGAAAAATCAGTGAATTTTTCCTGTCATCCTTGCTTTTCTAGCATCCAAGCCTTTTGTAGGTGAAATAAATACTAGTGATATCTAGTAAAGTCCATTAATTGCTTACTTTATCTCTTTGTTTCAGAATGAACATCTAAATAAACATAATTTGAGGACTTCACAGGCTTTTTGAAGGCCAGTTCATGATTATAAATTGTCTTGTAATATAATCAGAGGCATGGACTGTGAGTTGGGGGCCATTCTTGCCCAGATGGAAGTCCTTTGAAAGACAGTGAGATTTTGGTTGTGTTCAAATGCTCAAACATACAATTTGGCTGCCAAACACTCTTGACTGAGTAATTTTTGTGCCCAGCATCTTGTTCCCAAGTTTCTGTTATTACAAAACAGATAACATAGATTTTGACAGGTTGCAAGATCACTAAATAGAGCAAAACTGGAGCAATTTGAGTAAATGTTTGTCCCTAGTCGGAGTTCCATGCCTGAGGGTCAGCTGTACCTTTTCCTGACACATGTTGCTTAATGCCCCAAAACATAAAATAAGGATGATGCTGCCTTGCTGAGAACACCAACAGGGGAAGATAATCTGATTTATAATGTAATGATAAGAAATATAATCCCACTGGAAAGGTGTTAAAAAGAAGCTAAAGCGGGGTCCTCTTAGAACTGATAAGAAAATATATATAAGAAACAAATTATTTGATCATCCTACTAAACAGGTAAAAATAAATAACTGTTCAAGTAAAACCAGTGAAGTAACACTTCCATGAAAGCAAAAGAGAGAAATCAGGTTTAGGTTCCTAGTCTGTTTGATGATTAGAAGGACTAACAGAAGAGCTCGTTAAGAAGTAATAAGCAAGTCAGTAGGGATGATAATGGCTAAAATGCTAAGAAAGAAACCACAGGACTCTATTAACAGGAATGTTTTTCTTTGTTGATTTCAGCATCATTGCAGTGTAAAACTAGATTCATAGAATGAAGCATCAGCTAAATTACCTAAAAACCAAAAGCAGTTAACTGTTTTCCATCAAAGATTAAAAGGTATGCATAAGTGAAGAGATTCTGGAATTATTCTGTAGGGTTGAAATAGGCCTTCAAACATTTGGAAATCTTAGTGTTTACTTCACATTATCTAACTTGCCCTGTTTTTCTGTCATTAGTTTATTTGACATTATGTTTCTTTCTTTCACTTCCTTTATCTTATTATGAATGAATGAAAGACTAATGCAACCTGAAATGCCAAGTTTTGTGACATGGAAAATAATTAAAGTAATTATTACTAGTAACAAAAAATTCCTTCCACAAGTGTGTATTCCAGCATCACCAGGGACAGAATATCTTCTCTATTTTACTCTAGGTAGCTAAGTGAATTGCTCAAAGTCCTCCATAAAGATGGAGGAGGCATCCTCTTGAGTCTTTAATAGGCTTATGAAAATTCTATACCCAAATAACCTGGATACCAGTTTGATTCTGTCCTGTAATTTCCTATGCTTTACTTCAACTATTACAGATCCCATCACAGGATTAACTCAATCTGTGTTTACATGTGTGATAGCAAAAAGATTAATAACAGAGATTAATAACTCTCTTGTTGCTTATCAGCCTTTCCAGAGTGCAGGCAAAAAAACCCAAAACACCTCTTATAACCCTAAATTAATACCTCGAATATCCAAAACATAAATATTAACCCTAATACTGCACATTTATTAGATTAAAATCACTCAGAAAAAAACATTAAAGTAAGGGATTTGTATGACATGTAGACAGTCCTATACTTTACATTTTATTAAGAGTAAAAGTAACTTTGAGAGTCTTAGTGTTGGTGTTTTCATTTTAATACAATTTCTCTAAGTCTATTCATTTAAGGTCAATCTATCTCTGATGGGCTATTTTAAAAAAAAAAAGGAAGCAGTGAGGCCTAACTGAAAAAGTAATGGCTCAGAGGCTTTCTTCTGAATTCATATTCCAAGATGAATTTAAATGACACAGCAGGACTTATTTAGAAGTGAGTCAGGCAGATCAGATCCAGGGTTTTCTGATTTATTTTTAGTAGGGTTTAATTGTTAGACTTTTCTGAAGTAAGTGAAGTGCCTGTTTCTGTACTCATGCCATTGTGGCTGGTAGCTGTAGCACTGCACATAGCAAGATGTACTTTACATTTTCCATTCTTAGGAGAAAAAAAACTCCACTGAAAAGATATGGCCGAAGTTTGAACCACAATATTTATTCTAGAATATCTGCCACATATGTTTTCTCCTCAATATCAATGAAATCCCATTTTAGAATAGCAATGGGGAAAATAAATTGTTTTTTCATGCTCAGTCATTATTTTAAATAACTAGTTTAGTTACTGTACTTCAGAGTGAAAATTTAAATCTGGCTTATGAATGGTTGCATGCAAAAAACTCTTTAAATGTGGCTAAGTTGAAGGACTCTAAATCTCATACTGCTCAAAATTGAGCAAGCCTCTAAATCTCATATTGCTCAGAATTGAACATACTGAGTGCAGAATTCATCCTTCTGGCTCTTCACTTGACTACCCCATCCTCCTGCAAAGAGTAACTGCTCTGGTCTCTTCAGCAGCTGATCCTGGATGCACAACTGGTGCCCACTGAAGGCACTCTATTCCTCCCTTCCTCTGCTGTACAGGGGAAAGAAAATAGAACAAAAGGCTCCTGGGACAGTAGAAGGACAGGGAGACATCACACACCAATTGCAATCATGGACAAAAGATACTGACTTGGGAAAAATGGATTAATTTAATCAATCAAATGCAAGTAGGATAATGAGAAATAAAACCAAACATTAGAAATCTTCCCCACAAAAACACCACCTCCCTTTGTGGACATGATTTTCTGAGCCTGAGTTTTCAGCCTGTCAGTGGCTGATCTGTTCCCAAGAGAGTCTTTTGGGAACATTCTCTTTCAAAGACTATTTTTTGTAAATAGGTTTTGGTTGTCAAATGAGAATGTGTTCTGAATGAGTTTTTCTGTTGTTCCACCAATGGGACCAGAGAGGTGGTTCCTTTGACCAATCATGTTAACCTGTATCAGAACACCTTATAAAAAGGGTTGCAAACCCTGAAACAAAGGCTTCTGCCTCATCTGAGAAAAAACCTCACTATTGTTTGTGAGTCCACACTTCCATTTCATGTCCTCCAGCGACATCCCTTATTCCTGGGCTTAACTTTACTTTCCATTTTCTCTTGCCCAGCCTCAGCAGTGTCACAGGAGGACAGGGAGTGGTGGCTGCAGTCAGTTCTTACATGGTGTCTCTGCCACTCTTTCCTCCCCAGTGGGAAGACTCCTCAGGCTCTGTCCCTACAGAGTGGGGTTCCTTCCATGGGAGACAGTTCTCCATGAACATCTCCAAAGTGTGTCCCTCTCACAGGCAGAAGTTCTTGACAAACTGCTCCAGCAATGGTCCCTTCCATAGGGTGCATTCCCTCCAGAACAGACTGGTTACTGTGAATCCCCCAGAGTCACAAATCCTGCCAGCAAACCTGCTCCATGTGTGCTCCTTTCCAAGGGGCCTACCATGACCCTGGTCAGCAGTGGCTTTCTGCAGGGTCACAGCCTCCTCTGGGCATCCACCTGCTCTGCTGTGCTGTTCTCCAGGGGCTGCAGGTGACATTTAGATCCTTTGCAGTATTGTTACACTTTTAGCCTTTATTAATCTGCACAGAACCTTAGCAACTGATGACCTGTACCAATTTTCAAAATACATATTGAAAATGCAATTGAATAGGCACACATACTACAATTGACCTTATTTTAGATAGCTGTCAATGCTATTAAATGGGGTTACTCATTTTAATATTGCTACTAAAACTTAAGTTACTATTAAAATTTTAAAAAAATAATGGTAACTATATTATTGACATATGATAAATCAACAGAGAACTATTAATTTGTAGAATGCTACTTTTACTAATGTATTTAAAATAAAAATTGTATTAGAATACTAAAAGTAGCAAAAAGTGCAACCCCACACTTAGTGTATCTTATGTGAAATCCCATAATCTGAGTGAATTTCTCTATGAAATAATAAATTTGTTTTCAACTGTTTCAACAGATTTTATTTATTTCAGTTTACTCCTTGTTTCTTGTAGGGTATTTCTTTTGTTGAAGTGACTAACCTAAAAGTGCACTGCTTGCCAGGAGATGTCTTTTTTTTTGATTAGACATTCATAAATTTATTGAGAAATATATTCTAATCTTTTCCTTAATCTTTTCAATACATTTCAAAGAAGTTAAATTGTTTTCAACATCACTTTTTTAAAGGAAAAAAAGATTCTGCATTTTTCTCTATCTGTGCAAAAAAATGAAAATCTTTACCCAAGCAAAAAGTTCTCTGAGTATTTCATTTTCAGAGAGAAAGTAATTTTCCTTTGAATTTTTTTAAACAACAAACATTTCAACAAGAGTGGATGCTGAAGCATATTACAGAAGAGAATCTTCTGATGCTGCTCTCTGAGGTTCATTTGTTACGGAAAATCAACCCAGAGAGTCTTGTTCTCCACAAAGTGAATCTTAAACATTTCATCCATTGTAATAACATAAAAAGAAATTAGGACCATAGGCAGTAGCTCTCTACATTCTTGATGAGCTTCTGCTATTACACACTTGCTTCATAAATTATCTGTTGGCTCTAAGCCACATTCAGCCTCCACTTGATGCTCTGATCTCTAAATTGCCAGAGGATCTGAAATACAGGAGGATTCAGCAAGCTGTATTATGTTCTCCTCCCAGCAGCTGAAGTCTGGCACAGCAGCATGACATTTGATTGGTACATTGCCACCTAATAAATTAATGTAATAGATAATGGGATTTAATTACTTGAGTCTCTCTGTAATATCAACTAACCTGATGAGTAGCTTACATTTTTGCTGACACAGTCAGCAGTTCTGTTGGCCTCTACAGTAGTATCACTTTTTGGCCAAGTCTGGAGAAAGTCTTTAAGAATTCACCTAACTTTTGTATTCTTGGCTCAGCTACCCATATAGACCTTGTGCAGGCTCCATTTTCTACACATCCATTCCTTATGTGGGAAAATTGCTCCTAATTAATCATCAATAGGAGAAGAAGAGAGGGAAACTATTTTTGGATGACCACAATTTCAAAGTCCAGTAGCACTCTGGCTCTTCCAAATCCCTGGAAAAAAAGATGTGCTGGGATCAAAAGGCATCTCTTTTTACAAAATTTTTAACAGATCCTGCTGAAACTTCCTATTTTGACACTGCTGTGTAGACACTTATTTCAAACTCTAAAAGGAATTATGCTTTTGAGATTGGGCCTCTTAGCTTAAGAAGCATGCTATTTTCTCCTTCTTCCCCACTGTATCCTCTTGTGTCACACGAACACTGACCCACCTATATTTTGATCACTCCACCAGTAACATTAGGAAGATGTTCCATATACTGTGTATGATCCTCTCTCACTGCTGTTGGGAGGCAATAGCTATGCAGTTGAGGCACAACAGGCATTGTAAATATATCAGACTGTCAGTCACTGATCATGAAAATGTACCAGAAAAATTTGAGAGTGAAACAGTGTAATAAAAAGGGGTACAGATGAGCAGAGGAAGATCTCTGAAAATCAGAAAGTGAATCAGGTCTGTAGTGATGCACCTTCCCCAGGTCTGTCCATCAAGGGCAAAAGGAATTTAGTCCAGCTTAACAGGGTAAGGATTTTTGGTACTGATTCTATGGTTATCATATTGGTTACATCTACTAGAGGTTTTTATCATGAAGGATTTATGTTTCTTAGGTCTCAGGTTTTTCATTATGGAAAAAATTATGAAAACATAGTTTTCTTCTGATGTCTAAAGTAGATAATGTGTATTTCCAAAATAAGGAGAAAACCCTGGACACTAGTTTTGGAATTGAGACGGAAAGATTACTCCACCATTTGATGTCTGGAAGAGTCACCAGTGTCAAGAGTTGAAGAAATATTTCTTATATAGGTTCTGTTTGCTTACCCAGTCAGTAAAAGTCAGGAACCTAGATACAGCAGATTCTTGACAGGTATTTCTGAAAAGGGGCTCCTGGTTTTGGTTATGTTCACAAGCAACTACCAGATAACTTCTCACTTCTGCTGCTTACTTGGGAATGCTCACATCTGACATTGTGCTATCAGCCACAGAAGCTTGGCTCTCAAGTACAGCACATGGACACCGGGCACCAGGAATTCTCAGATCCTAGTGTGGAAAGAATTTTTTTAGAAAACAGTATTTTTGTCCCTCCTTGGGGGCATATTTTAGACCCAACTCAGCACTGTTGCTCCAGCTACACTCCTTTGCTGCCCTGCTCTTCATACATGGAACACACAAATCATAATTTGTGGTGGTTTTGCTAGCTATTCAGCTGGTACATGTACCACATGCCCTCTTTCCATGGGGAACTGGGACTCATCTCATATTAGTGAGTTTTTTTCAGAGTGAAATCTGAAATGAAACCAATTTCAAGTTAGGTCTTAAACTAATTCCTTCAAGATGTGGGTGTGAATTATGTTCTGTTAATCTGGAAAATCTTTCATTTTAGCCCAAGGCAGCAAATCTTTGTTTCAGCAGCATCACATAGGATAAATGCAATCTCCTGATATGCTCCAGATGCGATATAAATTATTAGAAGGCATTTTTGCTTTCCTGTACAGAGTTCTTGTACTTACAGGTTTTCGGGGTTGTTTTGGTTTTGCCTTTGTAAAACTTTTTTTAACGAATTTTTACTTCTTTACTGCTACTGTTCAAAACATTGAAAGGAATTGTAGAAACATCTGTTAAAATTATTTTGCATCATTTACATTGAAAGTTAAACTTTCACAAGTAGTGTATTAGTAGTGTGTTAGCCATGGTAGTGCTGACCTCAATACAGAGATCAAATATTAAGAATTGGGCCCTGAGCCCTAAATAAATATTTTTTTACATATATATATTTACCATAATTATCTCTGTTGTCTGGTTACCCTTCCAATAACTGAGTACATAATTATACCAATAGATTTAAGAAGTTAATATTGACATGCAGCCTTCAAGGCAGGATTTGTTAAAACTGCTTAAGATAATAAGAAAATTATTTTCACATCCCTGTGCTTCAGTTATCTCATATGAAAAGAGTGAATCTAATAATATTTCTTTTGAAATTTACTGCAGTGCTACATAAGATTTAGCCAACAGATTTTGTAATTTTGGAAGAAAGAAAAGTATATAATAGAAAGGAAACAAAACACTTCAGATATTAGTATTCATTTAAATATATATATTTAACTTGTATTACACCTGCATTGGCTAGACATTTGTGTGTTCTTCCATGAGCTGTATAAATACTGGGACTAAAAGTCTACAGGGAAGAGATAAATACAGAAAAACTTCAAAAATAGTAAAGAATGATGCAGTAACTCCGTAGAAAACTCATGTATGCTTATATATGTATATATATATATATATATACACACATATATATATGTATATGAACATATATTTGAATTAATAGCGAAGTTATAGGAGGACTAGAAATTGTAGAAGAGAAACATTCCAGCAAGTTTCCAAGGATTCCTGCTAATCTGGGGTGCTGAAATATTATCAAGTGACAAATTCAGGGTTCTGAGTTATATGAAAAATCATGTTCAGAATTTCTTTCCCTAATCAAAGATCGGATACTGGAATTTAAATTGAAGATAGATTTTTTTTTTAATCTAATTTATTTTGTTCAATATTTTTAAAATAGCAATGTGATCTTTTCAATGTACATAAAAGCAACTGAAACGATTACAGCTGGGCTTCTAAGATGCTTTGTCATGGAAAGTAAAGTGGCTAGTTGTTTTCTGCTGCATTTAAAATTGTCCAAATTATTTGGGTCAAAAATATTTCCAAATATCAAGGAGTTCTTTCACGTCTCAGCTGTCTGCCTGAGCCTTCTTTCACTAGGCTGTTTTTAAGCTAGTAAATATGAGAGCCTCAAAGATAAAGAAAAACCCCTCAAACACAAAAACATAAAGACTGTTTTAATGATATGGGAAAATATATATGATGTCTTTGCCAACAAAATGTGATGTTCCTCCTTAACTGTAGTTTTTCTGAGTTACAAAACAACGAGAACAAAGACGTATAAAAGAGCACATGGACTTAAATGTCCAGCTGTTGCAAAGTTTCAGACACCCATATAAGTGGTTTATGTTATATAATTGAGAAAAAGAGTAGCTCTGTGTCGGGAAAAAAATCCTGTTCACTACTGAACCTTCTCATATCTCAGGAAGATAAATTTGAATTTGAATTCTTTTAAGTGTAATGGATGATGAAGAGTATGTCTATTGAAGATATAAATGTTGTGTTTAAGGAAAAGCACAAGAAATTTGCAAATGGAAAACAGTTGAAGCTGCAGAATATGAATTTAATCACTTGAAATTTCAATACTTTGGTTTCATGGGTAATAGTTTTAAATAGGAACATATTAATAGACTAGAAAAATCATAAAGAGAAGATAAATCCTTTATTAACTTTCTTTTCTAATAAAGTAGAACAGTTTGAAGGTCTTTTCTTACTGAAATACCACTGTAAAACTTAAATAGACTTTGTCTCTAGTCCAGACTCCTGATCAGAGCTAGGGCAGCTCTCAGATCAGCCTCCTTTGTTCAGGGATTTACTTGGCTGGGGCTTGAAAACCTCCAAGGAGCCAACTTCTCTGAGTAACCTCTTCCACTGTCTGGCTCTCCCTGGGGGATGGAAAAGGGATGCTTTATATCTGGACTGAATTCCCTGTGCTTTGGTTTCTTTCCTCATTTCTTAAACTCCTGCAAAGAGCCTCAATGACCTTCCTGTAAGTGTTGGAGGACAGTGGTGAGGCTCCCTAAAGCCATCCCTTCCTCCAGGCAGAGCAAGTCCTAGTTTCTCAGCCTCTCCTAGAAGGGTAAGTGTTCCAGTCCCAGTCATGTGTGGATTGACCTTGATGAACCAGATGCCCATCCCTGCTACACTCTCCCTCCCTTTCCTCAACAGGAGGAAATATGATTAAAAATCTTGCATATTGAGATATAGACATGAAGATTATTTGTCAATTACTTAAAAATAAATGTATCACTAAATTAATTTGGACCATGAGAAACAAAGACAAAACCCACCCACCTTCCCCTCATCCCCCTTTTCACCCAGGCAGCTTCACTGCTCTCCTTACTCCTCTGCCTTGTCAGCCCTGAACAACACTGGGATGGTGGGGATTGAAGGATTATGGTCAACCCATAACTACCTCCTTACATTTGCTCCCTGCTCCAGTAAGGGTTCTTTCCATGGGCTGCAGTTCTTCAGGGTGATCCTGCTCCAATTTGGACTCCCATATGAGCTGCAGGGAAAAAAACTGCTCCACCTTGGTTTCCATGGGCTCTAGGGGATGTCCCAGTGCCTGAGTATCTCTTTCACTTCTTTGAACCTTGTGCTCACGGGACCATTTCTCACCTTTTTCCCCACACTCCTCACTGCCTGTGCAGTTTTCACTCTTCCTTGAACAGATTTTCCCAGAGCTGCCACCAGTTTGGCTGATGAATGCAGTGGCCTCTGCGTGGTATCAGCTGCAGCCAGCTGTGTCCAGCATGAGGCAGCCACTGGCATGTCCTCACCAGGGCCACCCTGCAGTGTCCTCACTGCCAGCATCTGGACATGGCACCACGTACATCAGCCTTCCCCTAAACATGTAGATATCTCATTCCTCCCTACTTGCCAGTAATGTCTTATTTTCCTTTTCTCTGATTATTTTTTACATATTTTTATTTTTGTGTGTTAATGATCAAACTGAATGAATATGCCAAAAAACCAGGCACAGGAACATTTTGGATAGTAAGTGGGACTTCAGCCATCCTCTCTAGACCCAGGTGACTCACACGCCTGCAAAATGGGTCATGGTGGCCACTGGGCGTGGAGCCCTCAGCTGGGTGGACAGCCGAGCAAGTACTGAAGAATACTTGAAACACAAGGAACTATTTTGTCCCCACTGATGAATACAAAATAATGAGCATCTCAGCTATCATGGTGCAGTAGGTATGTGGCGGCCTGTTCAATTAGTCTTGTGTCAGATCTAGAAGTCATACTTCATCTCCATATTTTGAACCCAGATCTGATCAAATATTGATATTATCAAAAAAACCTACACTATGCCAGCAAATCATTCACTTGAATGTGAAGCATCTTAAGCCTCGATTAAACACTCTGTTCATGTTTACTGGTGTAAACCAGGACTACATGCAAACAATTCTTCTAATATCAAGAGCAATCCTATAGCACTTTAACAGTGTTTATTTACTCAGTAAAACAGCATTACTTTGACTTCAGTGAAAGTCTTTTTGGAGTGAAGATTAAGGAATGAGAAACTTCATACTATCATGGAAATATATAAACAGTGCCTTTACTGAGTCTAATGACACAGCAGTGAACGTCTCAAAAATCGAGAGTGCATTAATAAACCACTTTTTAAAGGCCATTTTTTCACAGGGACAAAAAAGATTATTCTGAGCTGTTTCACTGAGATCGAGCTATTACAAGACCACAGGACAAAGATCTATCACCTTCTTTTATTTTGTAAAACTGGCAAAAATGCAACATTTCAGCTATGAGCTTATTTTTCCCACCATGTCATTCTACTTCACAGTGCTGACAATCAAGATGTTTATGGTGCTATTAATATCAAATCTGCATATGTGAAGTGACTTGGGAGTTGTTTTGATCCAAATTCTGCAGAAATAAGTGCGCTGAAAACTGAAAATGAAACTGTAAATAAAATGTAACCTTTAATGCCCTTAGAATACTACATTAAAGCATGCAATGCATCATACAACAATAAGAACACTTAGTTGAAAAATAAATATCTTTTAAAAAGTAGTTTAAAGATCAGCCATGTTATTCAGCTTAATAATGTTCATTTACAAACAAAGAAGTAATAACTGTGAAACAGATGAAAACTTTTTTTACCAGTTGAAAATATATGGGGAGTGTTATAGTGGTATTAGAAATAAAAATGTTTATTTCTCAAGTCAAGGAGTCAAACCATCCCTCTCTTTACTGAATAAAAAGTCACAGATAACTGCAATTGAAACAGCTGCAGGTGACTAACTGTAGGTAACTACCAAACTTTTGGCAATATTAATGAGGACAGTAGAAAGTATGAAAATATTTTTATACTATAAAAAAGTATTGTAACTATTGTTGTTGCTACTTATACTTTGAACCTCTGTGCTGAGCTTTACACTGTCCTAGACACGGGAAAACAAATAAAGACAAATTCCTTTCCCTTGGGAGTTAGTGATCCAAAAATAACCCGCTCACAGAAAATGCTTCTGCCAGGTGAGAGTATTGGTAGGTCGTGGCAAAGAATTATTCTCTGCCAGTTCTGAACTGGATCAATATATAATAAAAATATTTCACTCTACCAGATTGATGAGCGCATTTCATGAGCATTAAAATCACATGTGGATACTGCTAATATTGAAAGCAGAAAATCAACTTGCTTTAAAAAAATCTATAATGCTCTTTTCTGAAACGTTATTCTGAAAGACTTTTGCAATAAAGAAATTTAAAGAACACTGTTATGATTTCTCTATCAGGAACATAAAAAAATAACTGTCTTCTGCTTTGGACTTTGGATGTTATTCTATTAAAGGATGCAAGATTTTTCCTATGAGATTTTACTGTGGTTTGGCAGCCTGTTTTTCTGTTTATTTATTCACTCAGATTTCACAGATTCATACAGAACTTTTCTGTGAAGTTCTTTTGTAGAAGTTTGTTCTGAATAGACAAGAGATACAGCCGTATGAGAAATCAAGCAATACACAGAGAAGGGAAATGTTTTAATAAGAAAAAAATATATCATAAAATAATATTTTTTTTACTTAACTTGGATGTGAGTTTTTATTTCTATCTTCTTTATCCTTCTCATTCTATGTAAAACTAAATCTTAGCTAGAAGAAAAAAATGAAAGTACAAATAGCACTTGTTATAGGTCAGAGAGGACTCTAGAAGTGTGCACACTTAAATATTGATATTACATGATATAAGATGTCCTGAATTATTTTCAATTATTATTCAACAACTACTTGCCAGTCACATAGATTTGGTGTCATCTTTCTCTTCATAGTAATAAAAATGGAAAAAACCTCCAATCATAATATAACCCTAATTTTTTTAAACAAATAAGCATATATTATGAGAATTATTCTCTTTGCTTTTATTCCCTTTCAGGCGCAATTATAAAATTACACTGTGCAACAAAGATATAAAAACTTCAGCAGTTGCATGCAGTGGGATTTTACACCCATCTCCTCCTAATGTAAGTCAAAAAACATGTGATCTTTATTTTGTTATAGACATCCAAGTAAGTAGATAAGAGATATTATGACGGTTCTGAGGGAATTACTAGATTTGTAGAACAGATTTTTCCTTCTTTGTTCTTCATACTGCTGTCAGAATAAATGAGCAAGATCTTAATATTCAAATGCAGGATAAGAATCAAAAATGAACAAATTTTGTCAGTTCAATTATTAGTCCATCTACTATAAAGAATGAAATAGTCTTTGAACAAGTGTTTTTTTCTTTTGAGTAAGTTTTCTATGGAATTGAAGTAGGCTTCTTAATGATGCATTATAGTGCATCAATGCCTTAGAAACAAGGCAGTATTGGTTTTTAATCTACAGAGTATGACACATTCAGTTGTGCAGCAAAAGACTGCATTCCTAGTGGTCCTTCTTCTTATGATTGTTCCCTTGGTATAAACGTTTCAAGGTCTTTGAGACTGAGTTTGGACAGATCACACAGTGAATTAGGCAGTCATGTAAACAGGATTTGTGTTGATTTTGTGAGAAACTCTGAAATAAAATGCAGCATCCACTAGCATGAGTGTAGTAGTATGCATTTGAGTGATGCAAGACACAAAATTCCATGATGAGGAGATCTTCAGAAGAACACAAAATTTTATATGAAGGTGCATGAGCAGATGTGGAGGGAGTCAAGAAGCACTAGAATGATCCACAAACATTAGCAAGGAAGAACACATCATTATTACTTGCCTGTCTGCCTTTATTGGTGAAATTACTCCAGACAGTGCTTCATTTTGCCTATAAAAGCCTTTATCCTGAGCTTACAGCACCCTTTACAAAAAGTGAGAAATACAGTCAAATCAGACTGAAATGTCTTTACACAACCAAGCCAAAGAAAGTAATCAGCTGTAAAGAAGCCAAATCCAAGAACTATCTCTTTCCTGCACAGATACAAGCTCTAAGCATATTTATCATTCACAATGTGTGAGTATTTCAGCACGTCCTGCAGACCAGGAAATATTAGAAAGCAATTTGCTCATATTGGAAGTGAATGCAAATCATTCTGCTCGAGTAAAATTACTTTGTAGAGGTGGGGTGGGAGAGGATTTGCCTTCATCTAGGAAAAGAAACGAGATGTGGAGCCTTAATTGTGGGCTGCTTTGCCTCAGACTGCTCGAGTTTGCTGTTCAGAAGGGGTGGCACTGCATCCCACACTGCCTCTCCTGCAATCTGTTCATGCAAGGACCGTCCATCTGCTGGGTTTAAACAGACCCCCAGTTGCTTATGTGTTTGTTCACAGATGTAGGTAGGAGGTTTGACTGCAGGTTTCTAAAACTCGAATCCAAGATTATGAGACACATTTGCAAACATGCTTGCATATAGCAGAGTCTTATCTCTTTGCTGGGAAATGCTCTATTGTTTGACTTGCAAAACAGTTCCATTTAAATTGAAACATGGTAGTGATACTTGTGCATATAAAATTAAATTTGCACAGTATCACTTCTATTTAGTCAAGAACTTTAATATAGACAATGATAGGAAACATTAAAGACAGCATCCGTGAAATTATTATACATGAAACAGAAATTATTTGACAAGAGGAAGATTTACAAGGGGAGTGTGTTTCCAAGAGAACTGGTTCTCAGACTATGGAAAATGTAGTACTTGAAAATAACATTATAATTTCAATTGATTCCCAAGGGTCTTCTATGAGAAAATCAGTTGCTATATTTTTAACAATGGACTAAATTGGCCTCTTTATAGGAAAATTACAGATTACTGCAAAAAAGTTTGATTGCAACTGAAAGAGCTTTCTTATTCTTTCAGTCTTTCCTCAGGAATTTCTCTTTCTCCTGAAAGCAAGTTCTTGGTATTGGAAACTAAGTGTGGAATATTACAAAAAGGGTAGAGAACAAAATGCACCAACACATGACTGTCCTGTTTTGACAAGAGAAATCTCTGTTGGAAGATGTTACTACGATTTTTAATAAAATACTAAGTTAGACTTTCTTCCTACTCTACCAGCTGCAACAGAGCATTAGATTACAAACCACAAATAAGGTTTGGGCTCACTTGCAAGAGGAATTTTATGAGACAAGGGTAATTCTCTTATTGTCTCTGGGTTTTATGGTTCATTATTTTAAACCTTCTATGTACACAATTTGGTTTGGGAAAAAAACTTGATCAGTGAACCACAGGTGATGTATGGATACATGGATGATTTCAGTTTCATCCTAAACAGATGTTTCTATAAGTGCCGAAAGGAAAAAATTGTCATTATAAAAGGTAAGAGCAGATTCTCTGTTCTCTATGTAGTTTTTCAACACATCCAGAGTGATTCAGCTGCTGAGCTGCAGAAGAAGTCCAACCTGCCTAAGATCCCTAGAACTCAGTTGTTCCCAGATGTTGTTCTTCAGGATGATTAAAACACAAGTGAGAAAGAATTCTGTCAACTACCTAGGCAAGCTAGACTACATTTGTCAGTCTACTGTATTTGTTACAGGATAAATGTTAACTTTTATTATCAGTTTTATAGTATTCTAGGCAGCATTGTTTCTACTTTACATCTTCAATTTTTTACTGATGTCACTTTCTTGATGTGAGTGAAGTTAAGCCAGGATTTAGATACCAGTCTTGCTGGGTACTGAGTGTACTTGAGAAGTCATTTCAGACCTTACCAATATAGTAGGATTTGGTCCATAGGCAGATGGAAGGAATAGTAAAACAAAAGCAAGAATTGTTCATAGCTAAATGGTGCTGCCCATCAATAGATATCTCTGGGAAAATCCTGGAAGTTCAGGAAGTTGGAAACTGACTTTTCATAGAATTGGAGAGTGCTTGGGTCCGAAAGGACTTTTAGAGGTCATATAGTCCAAATCCCTTGTAAAGAGCACGGGCATCATCTAGACAAGGTTGCTCAGACTCCCATCCAACACGACCTTGAATGTTTCCAGGGATGCGGCAACTACCACCTCTCAGGAAAACCACCAGTGTCTCACCACCTCTTCATAAGGAAATTCAGCCTTATGTCAAGCCTGAACCTCACTATTTTAGTTCAAAACCATTAGCCCTTATCACAATAAGCCCTACTTAAAATATCTGTCCTCATCTTTCTTTCAGGCCCTCTTCAGGTAGTGGATGGCTGCCTGGAACCTTCTCCAACATGAACAACCCCAACTCTCCCAGCCTTTCCTCACAGGAGAGGCAGCCCAAACTTCAGATCACTTTTGGGACCTTCCTCTGGATTTGTGTCATCAGATCCATGCCCTTTCTGTGCTGGGGACCCCAGAACTGGGTGCAGCATTCCCAGGTGGAGTCTCACAATAGCAGAGCAGAAGGGGATGATCACCTCCCTCAACCTGCTGGCCAAGCTGCTTTGAATGCAGCCAGGGATATGGTTTGCTTTCTGGGCTGTGAGTGCATATTGTTGGCTAATGGCCATCTCTTCATTCCAACAGAACACAAAAGCCTTTTCCAGCACGACTGCTCTCTGTCCCTTCATCCCCAAACTGTATTTATATCAGGGATTGCCCTTACCCAGGTGCAGCACCTTGCATTTGGTCCTGTTGAACCTCATGATATTCACAAGTACAAAACATAAATGTATTGTCCTCAATAGACTAATAAAAGCTGATTTCAAATACATTTGTGACTTATATTTTTATATGTTATCAATTTAATTTTACTGGTACTTGCTTTGAGAGACCTAAATTTGCTTTTATGAGAAACAATGACACAATCTGTACAGAGCAGCTACAGAAATAAAAGTTGCATTATTTAAACAATAAAGTCTTTCAGTAAAGCAAACATACTTGAGCTAGTGTCATCAGGATTATGTGTTTATATTCAGTGGTCATACTTCCTTCATAGACCTGTTTGGAATTGTAGAACTGATCTGTACTGGTGAAGGCAAAGGATGAGTATGTTTAAGGCATTTTTGACCCTGAATATCCCTTGAGATACTGACTGCGCAGGAGCACTGGGCAGTTTCTGACCCCTGAAAAAATATTCTCTACAGAAATGCTGACGAATATTCTCCTACCTTCCATCTAGCTATCACATAATGTAGAATATTTTGTATTTTTTAAGTAAAAAAAAACTGGTGGAAGAGGGTATAATTTTTAATATTTTTATTATTTTAACGATTTAATGTTTTTTAATTTATCAGCTTGAAGAACAATTAGCATTTTTTAGGAAGCATTGAATGTGACATGGATGGCTCTGCGTTACAGGGGAAGAAAATACCACACAAAAAAATCCTATTTAAGATGCAGCTAGGATGCTCACTCTAGAGGAGAACAGCTGTGTAGAACAGTTATTATGCAGTAAATTCCCAGCCTGGCACTCTAACTTTCCTGTGTAGATAACCCCCAAAACCATCCAGGCAGGTCAGGGAAGTGCCCGCTTTTTTTGCCATTACTGTGAGTTACAGCTGTTTACAATTGCTGCAGTCTAAATGGAGAAAGCAAACATTAACAATATAAAACGATGATCCCGCTATGAAATGTGTCTCTGCAAAATTTATATTTGAAGTTCAATGTCTGTCATGTATTCTAAGTTCCTAGTTCAAACATGTTTAGCTTAAAATTAAAAAGCTTATTCCATCTGCTAGCCCTGCATATTCAATTTTAAATTTGTTAAGTGAGGGTGCTACTTCTTGGTTCCAATACCATTTATGGTGAAGATTCAACAGAATAAATTCTCCTTATATTTCTGTTCGTGACATGTGAATCAGAATTCAGCCTCTGTGTGGATGCATGAGTAAAAAAGAAGAATATATCATTGTCTCAGTAAACAGGCGTGGCTTTTGTGTCTCACAAAAGGCAATTACATGCCAATAATAGCAATTTTTAGGACAGAGCTTCTGAGATTCTTAGCTGGTGGTAAATTATTCTAACAAATAATATTTTAACTCATGTCTGTCAATATCAACCTCTGGATCCAGCTCATATACAATTGTTGAAACAAAAAATCAGCTTCTGTTTTATTTGAGTTTTATGAGAGAAGTTTCCCTAAAATGAAGCAATCCAACTTTTCAGTTTCAAATTCAGACAATTAATATTGGTGCCATGTGTTTCAACTAGAGTTACACAAGATGTAGTACAATTTATAGCTGTTTTTGAAAATTAGAAAAAACTAATGATTTTTTTTTTCTTCTTCTTTAAGGAAAAATATTTTTTCCTCACAACAGGGAAGGGGATTAAAGTTTTGAATGAAGTATCCTTATTTTTTACCATAAGATGTCTTAAGTGCATGAAAAACAGTGGTCATCTTGCCACAAGGAAGATTTGGAGAAGATGACTGTGGAGTCAGTAGGATAATAGGAAAAGAAGGATCAGCTTGCTAATATCATCCTCCTGTATCCTTACTTTTTGTTTTGGTTTTAGAGTAACAGAAAAGACCAACACTTCTTAGGGTTTCATTTTTCTTCCATGTAGCTGACAACAGAAGAGTCTAAAGAAGTAACTATGAAAAAGAATGCTGGAAAGAAACAAGACAAGTCAAAATTGTCAGAAAGAAAGTACCTTTCAGGTACATCACAGGCTTCAAGGTGACATATTTTCCATTTCATGGCCAGAGAGTGAAAGTCAGGCTGTAGTGGAGTAATAAGTAGAAGCAGCACTTTCGGTGGTGAAACCAGCTTTATGTTCTAGCTGAACAATATATGCTGACATAGCCATTACCTTTCTCCCATGCATACCAGGAGTAAGTGCTGATAACGTCGGAGACAAACAGACTGCATGAGCAGATTAAGAAAGGAAGGCAGTGGTAAAATGTGCTGCTGACTCATATTAAGTGTAAAAGACAAAGCCCTGTGCTGAGTGGCAGCCAGGGAAAGTATCACTATCAGGCCAGCTAAATTGCCAGATTATCCGTGGATTTTTTGTATAAACTTGCATGTCTGCTTGCCAAGACTATTTTACACTTGACAGAGGAGTAGAAGGAACAGAAAACTCTTTGTCTACTTATAAAAGGTGTAAAAGGAGAGAACTTTCTTTTTTTTAACAAGACAGCTAATTGCACTTTTGCTGTCATGCCTAGAAAAATGTAACAGGACATTCAGTGTGAATATTGTTTGAAATGTAAAGGAAAAATTCAAAACTCATCTTATTGTCTGTTGCTGTAAAGAGGGTTTTTTGCAATTAAGTGATGCATTTGTTAGTTAGGAAGCTTGAAATTTGAATTTTAATTATTTTTTCCAGAATTGCGTAGAAGATAATTTGAAACTATTGAGACTGTATAATACAACCAGAACTCTGAGGATTTTAGATATTTGTGCCCTAAAAACCAGAAAATATGTGGGCAGTATGGATGCTACTTGGTTAAATATAACAATCTCTGTTTGAATTTGAGAATCAAATACTTTTAAGTGCTACAATCTACACTGAAAGACTCTTTGCTGACATAAATTTCTGTTTAACTTAAATTATATAAAGTGCTCATAGACATTTTAGGAAAGACAGTGCATATAATTTTCATAATTAAGGATGACGTGATTCAATATGAATTATTAAATCACAAATGCTAGTCACTGATAATATAGAGCCAGCACTGTTTAAAACTAACAATAATTTGAAACCAGAACTTTGGTGACTGGAGATGTTTCTTGTCTCTTGACCTACAGTTTCTTAGCTGTTGTCTGAAACAGACTGCTGTCATCTAATAGACGTGCAGAATGTGAGAATGGAAGAGGACATGATCTGAACTTTGACATTTTCTAACTGCTTTACCGGAAGTTTGTTAGGAAATGTTGCTGATAATATTGCTGAGTTAAATTTTCCTACCCTCCCCAAAAATGATTATATTTGTATGAGACTGCATCTAGGAAGGGATAGTATGAAAGATATTCACATTTCTATGCCAGCATTTGAATCTTTTATTCTTTTTTATGTTTGTAGGCATTGAGTTATTTCACAAGATGATAAGGGACAGATTATAGGTTCATCATTTTCATGTTTGTTTTGTTACTATTAAGCAGATCTGCAATGGCTTCAGGCAAGATTTCTGCTGATGAAATTATTGCTACTTTAAGTTAAAAAATAATATTTATTCATTTATTTTTTATTGATAAGGAGTTACTTGTCTGGTAAATATGATACATGTTTAAATATTATAATTTGTTATAGATTTCTCTGGCATGATAAAGAATATGAAGCAACAATAGAAATGTTCAGATATTAAATAAATTCATAGAATTGGTAAATAAATGCTAAAACTCATATTCTTTGGTAAATGGGTGTGCTTATTAGCATTTGAAATGTGGTAGTAGAATATTCAGGTAATGTTTGGTAAACAGTTGTTATTCTCAAGGAAAAGTAAAATAGTTTTTTATAAACTATATCTTTTAAAATTACTTTAAATTCAAAGTTTTAAAGAAATTTTAAAAATAACAGGGTGTAGAGTTTTTTTATAACTCAGTTAATACTACTTAATTGTCACTTAAGAGAAACAGGTGATCCAGTGGCTCTTTAATTTCAAATATTTTTAGTAAAACTTGTTGTCTAGTGCTTTTGCCTACTAGAATTTCTCCTTCAAACAATATAACTAGTGAG
>VWYI01045707.1:0-16412 GCA_013399455.1 Anthoscopus minutus
CCCAGGGATGGGACAATCACAGCTTCTCTAGATAACCTGTTCAAGAGCCTTAACATCTTCATAGTGCAGAATTTATTCCCAATATCCAGTCTAAAAATGTGTCTCAGAGGGAGGAAGAGAAGACACAGCCTTACGAGTCAGAGAGAAGAGGGCTCTGCATCTAATATCTCATGGGGGACATAGGACACCTGTGTGAGTAGGGGATTAATCGTAGCAAGAATCTGTTAGAAAAAGAGATGATACAGAGACAAGCGTAATTTTGCAGGGAGTATTCATGGAAGAACTCAGACAGTGCTCAATTTTTTTGTGTTAGCTTGATATTCAGATCTGAACACCATGACATGATCTACTCTCTTAGTTTCTACAACACTTTAGAAACCAGTCAGAACAACCTCTGCAGTAAAAATAGTTATCTTGGAAAAAAGGGTAGTCTAGATGACTTAAAGAACTAAAACTAAGCATCCTTGAAAGGAATAAAAAGAGGATTTAAAAAAAAAAAAGAGCTTATATTTCTGAGTAGTGAGTAGACTACTGTTGTAGCAGATTTGGCAAAACATCAAACGATGCCCTTATAGTGCATAGGTAGAGAGGGTGATATTGATTTAAATATGTCTTTATACTTGGTCTTTGTGACATTCTTTTAAACAAATAAGAACAATTCAAGCACAGTTTAACTGCACAGTCATTCTTCAACAATTGTATGCTTATGTTCATCTCTCAGCAGAAAAGTGACAGACTGTGAAGACTTTGAATCCAGGAGTCTAATTGGAGTCTCTTCAAGAGAGGATTTAATTTCATTATGAATTGATTCAGCGATGGATGCTCATGTAGGTGGTACAAGGAGCTCTGTGGAGAAATACAAAGCAAGTACTCTGCATGATAGGATGAAAATTCCAGCTGATCTTGAGAACTTGTAAAAATTATCTGAATTTAGGTAACATTACTGGTAGAAAAATGTAGGGAGAAGGTTTTTTAGCTTGAAGAAGAGAAGGTTGTTTTTTTCAACAGCAAGAAGTCCCACAATTTTTTCTGTGTAGCCTTTTAAAGAAGCAAATCAGAGTAATGAATAAAATTATTATAATTTCATAATTTTTTGTAGGTTAAATAGGAACTCTGTATGTGGTTTTGGATGCTTTTAAGAAAAATTAAAAGCCCTTGGGTAAAATACATTTGATCTTTTGCTTTGTTGGGGGACAGAACACATTGGTCTCCTTTGGCCCCTTCAAGCTCTGTGTTATTGTGACACTGTACTTTTAGGGAGAGTTTAGCAGTTTCCCTTGTAACGGCTGAAGAAAACACACAGGGATTTCTGTGTCTGTAAGAAGTGGAGAAGCATCAAGGGTAAAGCAGAGTTCCTGGGTCTGGCAAATGGAGCAGCCTTATTGGAAAGGTGGAAGGTGCAAAGTTGAATAGCTATGGAAGATGTGTTGACTCTTTTTCCCACTATACATTTAATGTATTATTCTGGTGAGGCCACATAAATTAGTGTTTTTAAGTTGTAAGCTGCAGAATGAGGTATTTCAAATGATTACTGAAAATTGTGGAGTCAAGAGAGACAAATAAGTAGGGGAGATGACTTACATTTCTTGATTGTAGTGAGTGTGCTGGGTGACTGTTGCAAATAACCCAGGCAAAGGATAGGAATGAAAAAGAAGTAAACCTACAAGGGAGAACACCTTGAAGAGAAAGAGGGAAAAGCTGTGTATCCCATCTAATTCTGTAGAAGAGTGAAGAATTGTCTTCCATGATATGCATGAAATGTTGTCAATATGAGCTGTACTGGAGAAACTCAAGTAGAAAACAACCTGATCTTTTAATTAGTGAAGACAATGAGCAAAGGTGCTGGAGAAGGAATTCATGATAACTCACATAAATGTAGAATGCCAGGGAAGGCAACACTGAAGTTTTGTTCCTCAAATGAAGAGAAGAACATTTGGATAGCTAGGAAATGTCTGAGCTTTCAGCAGAGAGGCACAAGGCACCTCCTTATGGTCTGGACAAAACATAAACACATAAGCTTTATAGAAGACTTCATACCCTGGCCTTTGAGCACATAGCATGAGGGACTGGGAGCACAACTGACTCCACACAGAGAGTGAAACCACAAAATTAAATCTGAAGCAGCCATCAGGAGTCTCAAAACCAATGTGGAGGTGGCAGAGAGATTGAGTGGTATCTGGTTTAGAAAACCTCTCATTACCTGGGATAATTTAACTGTTGTGCAATGCCTGCTTTGTTGTCTCATTCTGTCTTGCATGAGGAACATAAAATCCATTCCCAACAGCTTCAGAAGCTGTTACATTAAGGCGAAATTTTGTGTAATGAAAAATATCAGAGAGATTGCTCATATCTTTCATTTTTTTGGAAAGAGTTGAGTCTCTCTGAAGTAAAATCCTATGCTTTAGGAGCTGTCCATGGAACTGTTAACTCAGTTTGTTCTGCTGATTCAAGGCCTTCTTTCCTGGAAAAGAGCCATCACACATGGCAATGCATGTGTGCATGTTCCTGTGTCTATACATGCTCTGCCCTGAGGTGGAAGGTGAGCTCAGAAGGTTGCAATGAGAAAAAATATTAATACCATTTTCCAAGAGGCGGAAAACAGTCTTAGACGTGATGAAGACTTTGTCTGCAGCTGCTGGTGCTGGTCAGGTAGCACTGAGTGATACAGCCAAGGGAAGCAGAGACTGGTGCAGCTGGGCTGGTGGAGGCACAAGAATAACTCACAGAGCCTGGTTTTGAGCCTGCTCTATCTGTGCATTGTAAATCGTAACTGATATATTTCTAATACAAAATATTACAGGAAATCCCCCCAACCAGATTGGTTTCTTTTATACAAGTATCAGGCAATCCTACTCATCTGAGCTATACATAATGCAGGGCAGATTTTGGCTCTGGCTATCAACCTTATTTTAACCTTTTTTAAAATAAATTATACTACATACAATGTTTTCCTTTCAGATTACACGAAAAATACAGATTGGGCATCCAGTTTAGTTTGAAAATATTTACATACTGGGCTGATAATCAGTCCTAAAACCATAAGCTGAGTAGTCCTTTCTTTTCCTCTCCTGGAAACCACAGCCCTTTTCCATCCCTTGCCCCAAGGTTCTTGGTTAGCAGAATATGATTTGCGACCATTTCCGGCCCAATTCAAGGATCAACCTATTCCTACAAGATGCCTGGTTTATTTGGTGCTACAAAGAATAAAATCTTAATCTCAAAAGGAAACATCTCTATCATCTTGCCTAGTCATCCATGTATGGTCATGATTAATTATTTATATAAATTTATACCAATTAAAGAGAGAGCCCTTCAGCTAACAGCAACCTGCCAAAGGATTTTGTTGTTTTTATTATCCTTAAATGAATATAATCAGCTTCATATTCTGCCCTCTAAAGGAGTCTACATAGGAAGGCTGCAGGTAGAGGCACCATTAAATGCATTAACATCTGTTTTTGTTTTGATATTACTACACGCAGTTATTCCAACAGAATAACTGTTGGGGTCTTCTATATATTTGCAGCTGGCATTTTTATCAGTTGCAGTTTTGGCACTTCTGTTGTCTAAGGCAGTACTTTTATATGCAGTTTAATTTTTAATGCAGAAGAAAAAGACAGGAAATATTTCCTTCAAGGGAAAAATGCCTTTTCTTGGCCAGTACCCCAGGTAGAACAGCACCTTGCATTCCTCCAGGAATTACTAGAAAACTCTTTCTGCCACTGCTGCTCTTCTTTTTGCCTTCTTGGCTGGCTCATACTTCCCTAAATGCCAGCTGACACTGAGAGAAATAACTTCTGATTTGGATGTTAAAATATGCTATGATGTCCTTACACATTTTGTGTAGGCTCCAAGTCCTTTATGCCTCTCAGCAAAATCACAGCCAAGCACTATGCATTATGGAAATGTGTGTCATTTTCTTCCTGATGTTTTCTTAGCACTATACTCTCGGGAAATAGAACTTTTTTTTTTCCTGTCCATTTTCTTTTTCCATTCTAATTAAGAATATGTTTTAGTCTGATCTGGATGTGGGGTGTTATTGTGAGGTGATGTGTTTTCTTTCGTTTTTTCTTTTCTCAGTGCCACAAGAAGGAATTTTTTGGCTTCTTCCATGTTCTTTTACCTAAAATGTTTAAGAATAATATCTTTTAAAATGTAATTTTTCCCTTCTCTTCTATCCTGAAAAAGTAACCTACACATTGTAACTGAACTGCTTTTAAGACCATAATTTTTGACCTATTAGACTGGAATATAACAATATTATTGGATTTGGATATACGATACAAGCTTTGAATGAATACATGTTGCCTGAATTCTTCAGCTTCAAATCTTCCTTTGAACAGATTGCAACAAGGTGAGAAATAAATATTTTCTCATTGCTTCTTGGAGTTTAGAAAAATAAAAAGTTTCAAGTCATTTCTCCATTGAAAAGACAATTTTAGCATGTCCCAGCATCCATCCACCTAACAAAACTCTGATTTATGTATCCATACACACAGACATTTCCCGCTGAAGTCACTCTGTATATGATAAAGTCTTTTTGAAAAGTTAGCACTTTTTCTAATTGTTTCAATAGAGGTTTCACTTTCTAACTTCAGCAGCTTATTAAAAAATCCCAAAATTTGTCCAAGAGCTTGTGCCTTCCCAAGATTGGACACCCATAAGTTCATTCTTTATGCCATTCCTTTCCTCATGACAAACTTCTGCTACTGCTGCGAGACTGACAGCTCTGCAGGCTGGACCTAACTTTGCTGTGCAAGGTCTGGAGCTCTCAGTAGGCAACCAGGCCTCATCATCAGCTCTGTCTTTTCCATGTGCTACAATGGGGGAAAACTGATTATCATAGGATTTTTTTACTTTTTGGTTTTCTCCAAAGCCCTTCCACCAAAGAAGTTATTCTTGGTCCCACAGTGCTAATACTACATGTATAAGCACAGCAAATTATTCCTTTCCTTTGCCTAGATCTGGGTTGACTGACACAAGGGTCATGTGGAAAGAAATCATTACAGAATCTTAAAATGGTTGCAAGCAACTTTAAAGCTCATCCCATTCCACCTCCTGCCATGGTCAGTGACACCTTCCACTGTCCCAGGTTGCCCCAAGCCCTGTCCATCCTGGCCTTGGACACTCCCTGGATGGGACAGCCACAGCTTCTCTGGACAACCCATTCCACTGATAAAAGACTATTTAATATGCAGCTGCAAACTATTCAAACCTAGATTAGTTTTAAATCCATTCAAAGATATTCCTTGATGTCTCAGAGACTGATTGGATTAGAGGATTTGCTGCAGTTTCCTGAGTGTGAGCTACAAACACTCTTTGGAAATTCTCTTATTTACAAGAGATGAAAAGCCATGAGACTTACCTAGGCCTGGAAATAAATGCCAGTGTACATCAGAATTGTATCAGGAGAAGGGGGCAAGAGAAAAACCTTTGGTCATTGTTCAAATACAAAATGTCACACACAAAAATGACTGGGGTCTATTTTCACTCATTTTGTGTGTAATGAATGTTTCAGTGGTTTTATATATACAGAATTACGCCCACAAATGCCTGTTTAATGACCTGCAGCTAATGAAAATTGAAGCAATGAAGATGTCATCCCTGATCCTTCCATGCTTACATAATACAAATGTTTTTAAACCTTACACTGCTTCTCTGAAGGAATATGTTAGTGGCTTCTCAGAGTCCAAGCAGGAAGCAGTGATAAGAAGCCTGTTCCCATGGATGTGATTTCTTTATCATCACTTTTACTGCATACACTGTTGTTTCACACACTGCCATGGAGGCTGGGAGTGTCCTCAGGGGGACACTGTAAAATCCTGCACCATCCAACAAAGAGTGTTTCACTCCTGTTTCATTTGAACAGGGACAAATGTTGAGACCATGTACAGCAGGAAGCTTTGGGTGCAGTAATTTCATAGAGCATAAGAAAGAGAATGTTTGGGAATTCTGCAGGCACTGCCTTAAATACTCATTTGGGAGGTGAGTGCCTCATGATCTTTAATGTATTTAACCCTATAATACCCTTGAAAAACAGAGAAGTGCTGTTATAACTAGCTTGAAGAACTAGAAGGTTAAAACAGTCTAGAAAAGATATTGTACCATCAACCGCATTTTTGGGTGGACAATCTCATGCTTTCTTCCCCCCTCCCCATGAAGGGAAAAATTGTGAATATAGGCACATTACTGAGGTGACTTTCTTGACATTATCAGTGCTGTTTGAATAGAGATAGGGTGCAACTGCAGGCCTGACTAACATGGCCACCATGGGGCCATTTTGTTCCTTCCTTTGTGCTTCCTTATCCCAAAATATAAAAGCTATTTTTGTCTCCAATCACCTTTTGTCTGCATTTTTTTCCCCTAGTGACCATGTCTAACTGTCAAAGGACGAATTACAATTTGTGAATGAGTTCAAAGTGCTCCTGCAGTGGTTGTGTCTGTTCCTGTAAGTGCAAGGGCACTGCTGCAGTCCTTTCTACCAGGACTATGACCTTATTCTTTATTTTTCACAGGCCAATTTATGGGAGACATAATAAAAATACTTGGAAGACAGGAATATTCAAAATCAAATTAAAAATTAAAAAAAAAAGAAAGAATCTGAAAGGGTGTTTGATATGAGCTTTACAGCTGGAGTAGGAAGTGAAGACAAGGGGAAGTTTATCCAAGATATAAACCAGACACAGTAAGACAGAGACATGTAGTGAAGTCAGCAATTACATCTGCCTAATGGAGATATGAAAATTCAGGTATCAGGGTTGTTTTGAGAGCCCTTTCAGTGGGGGAATACAACAACAAAGATAGTGAGACTGTTTATCTCAGAAACAATTGTCGCTGGACTTGCAGGACTGTAGCTGTCCACAAGGCTGGCGCAATCACTGCCAGAAATAAGAGGGTAATTTTTTGCCTTCACTCAATGTCAATATTCAGCAGGATGGAAGGAAGCCTGCTGCCCTCAAATATACCATGGAGAAAACAACCATGAACATGATGAAGCCAAGGACAGGCGACAGTACAGAGTTTGCAGAGTACAACACTTCTCAGGACACTTATAGGCTCTCTGTGGAGGAAAATTATGCTCAATACCTTCACTCATCCTTTACTCAGAGGAACATGCACTTCAGACTTCTTAGATTTTGGAAAACATTACCTCACTCAATCTGTATGTTTAAAATGACACCAACAATGACACACCATTCTTGTGCAACCTGGATATCAACAAAGACTTGAAGCATTCTGACTCTGTGGAAACAAAAAAAACCCAAAAAAACCCCAAACCAAACCAAACCAAAATCAAACCAAATGAAATTAAACTGAACCAAACTAAACAAAAAACCCAAAACCTAACCAAAAAAAACAAACCCACAACAAAAAAACACAAACAAAAAAAAAGCCCCACGCAAAACAAAACTAAACAATTACAGATATGGGCTAATATTGGGAAGGAAAATGTTTTTTCTTTAGCTATTATAAAGTATAAAATAAGCATGAAGATGAAAGAAAAAGCAACGGAATGGATTAAGCATTAGCAAGCTGGTGCAGAGTCTGTTGGGCAAGGAGTATTTTTACAGGGCAGATCCTCGTTTTTCAACATCTCTGATATCCTTGAAAAACTTTACTAGCAACCTCGGATGCTTTCAACCTGAGGCTCTTCAGGCTTGCTTGTTCTCTGCTTTGTTTGTGTTTAACTCTGCCTTCTATTAAAACTGTGGAGGGAAGAGTCTGTGCTGCTGGCTGTTAGATCCCTGTGCTGCTGTTCCCTGTTAGATCAGGGCTTATGAATGCAATTTTGTGTGATTGTTTGTGTTTTTTGGAGTGAACAATTTGAAAACAGGTGTTGTGTAACCTATGCTTATGAAATGGGCAATTTTCTAGAACACTAAAGGACACCTTGTCTTCCTATACTGTTTGTAGAAAATTGATTGAGTGAGACTAGAATCCAACACCCTTACCCTTGCCACAGAATTCCTGATGGACTAACAACCAAGTGCTGCCTCAGATTATCTCTGTGTCCACATCAACACTAAAAATGAAGCATTTGTTTTTGAGATAGACTTTTGCATATTTCAGTGGACTCTTTCAAAACCTGCTTCCTGATTCAGTCCCACCCCAAACCTTTAAAATATTTGGGTTTTGCAGTAACGCATGTAAAGAATAATGAAATTATTAAAAAATTAAGGCCAAGACCAGTTACAACATCATGAACACTTTGAGTTTTAAGAGGACTTATCTTAAAGACCACAGAGAACAAATATGAAAAACTCAGTGTCTAATGAATGTTCAGCACAACCTTCCTATTGAAGCTCCACCAAGTAGCAGGTGCTAACTCCTCAACACATTTGTGTTTCCTCATTCAGCTGGTTGCATACATTAAAAGAACCCTAAAGGAAGAGAGTTACTGCTCAAATGTTCTTATGCTTGAGAATTTTATTATTTCACAGTCCCTGAAAGTTGAACAAAGCAGTGATCTCCAAGATCTTCATAGACCCAAACGTTCTTGCCAGTAAAGGGTTATGGAAAAATCTTTCAGGAAATAGATGTATTGAAATAAATGTCCTGGCAGCATGTCAGCATCCTGAAATATGTCTCTTTCCCTGGCAATTTCAACCTCAGTGCCTCATTTAAGTTTGATGTGGCATTTTTTCTTTCCTGAAGAATTGTCTGGGTATTCCAGACAAGTCTCACTGAAGGTGGTGAGACTTTGCACAGGACTCAATACTTTCATCTAGTGCAAGACCATCACCTGTCCTTGCTGTCTAAAGGCTCCATGTCCAAACATTGTTGAGCAGGGTCCCAGAACTTACAAGACTGACATGAATCTGTATGTGTAGTCAAATATAGGTAAGTTTTTTCTTTATCCATGACATCTAACTACTGCAATAATATAGGCGACGTGTTTAAACCCTTCTTCTCCACAGAAATGGAAAGGCCTAGGTAGTACCTGTTGGCTGGTGCAGAGGAAGATTACACAAACAGGCCTAACAGTTCATGATAGCACAATAAAATGTGGCTTATGAAGATGGTTAATGAGCAGGGAAGATAAAAATGTCAAATCACTAACTTGAAGTCGCCCCATTTGATTTATTGCTAATGCAGAATTAGCAATAAATTAAAATAATCCAGAGCTATGCAGGAAAATCTGGTGAGGGGTTCTCAGCCCAAAAAGACACAGACCTTTCTGAGCAAGCCCTGAGGAGGCCACAGAGATGTTCCAAGGGATGGAGCTACTGGAAACAGGCTGAGAGAGATGGGCCTTTTGGCCTGGAGAAGAGAAAGCTCCAAGGAGACCTAAAGCCCCTTCCAGTCCCTAAATGTGGCTTATAAAAAATACAGTGAGTGACTTTTTACATAAGCACATAATGGTGGGACAAAAGGAATGGTTTAAAAGTGAAAAAGAGATTTTTAGCAGATGATGGGAAGAAATTCTTCCCTGTCAGGATGGTGAGGTCTTGGCACAGACTGCCCAGAGCAGCTGTGGCTGCCCCATCCCTGGAAATGTTCCAAGACAGGTTGGATGGGGCTTGGAGAAACCTGGGATAGTGGAAGGTGTCCCTGCCAATGGCAGGGGGTTGGAACACAATAAGCTTTAGCATCACTTCCAACCCAAAACATTCCATGATTCTATGAAATAATTACTCCCAGAATATGATTAATTTAATTGATGAACTAAACTGTCATACAGAGGTATCTCACTATCCATTTCCCAAGCAAGCATTTGCCAGTGAGTGATAGCCTCATTTAGGCTATTCAGCTGGGACTATAAGCATTGGCAGGACAAATATTTTTGTTTGGTTTGGTTTGGGTTTTTTTTTATCATTTATTTTGTTTTTGTTTGTTTGCTTGTTTGTGAATTGTTTTTGTTTACTTTTTTGGTTTTGTTTTCAGTAAATTTCTTATCTATTTCATATTTATTTGCTTATGTCTATCACTCTGTATTTTCATTATGAGCTCTTTTGAGCTTCAGAGTAGTGCCCCACAAAGACTAGCAGGGAAGACCCTTGATTTTCCATGCCTGAATGTGTTCCCTAAATAAATTCACACTGGATTTGGTCTATAATGAACCAATTAGCTCCCTCGGATGGCAAATGCAGACATGAAACAGAGCACTACCCTTCAGTTCCCACAGGTTTGAGATCACATGGATGTAAACCAGCCCACTCAAATTAGGCTAAGAACCAAGATACTGTAAAAGATGTGGATAACAAAGATGGTTCAGGCATCCAGACTCAATGGACTCTGGATTTTTGGAGTCATATGTGGTAGCTTTTCTTCTCTGTATTTGTGTGAAGAAAAGGAAGTAGAGAAGAGCAATAAATGAAGAAAATGTTGAACAAAATGTCCTGATGTCAAGTGCTTTATACTCACCTGCATCTTATTAAGTCATCTTGCTATTTTCTTGCATTGCTGCCGCAAGCAGATTTATTTGGATGAAAGAAAACTCAAGGTACTATTATCAGGCAAATCCCTCTGTGTTTGTTTTTAAAAATACAGATTAAGCACATACAACTTTTAAACTTTAATGATTTTGGATCTGTTCTAGGTGGGTTGATTTGTTATCCCAAATCCTTTTGCCATTATATTAATGACTGCTTGCATCAGGGGGCACTCAGGGTAATCCCCTGTCTCTGGCAATGTCAGTTCTGCAGAGACTGCTTCTGGAATGAGGACATTGAAGTCTGATGCATAATGAAACTTATTAATGGTGTCCTGCATAATTTATGGGATCTAACCATACGTAGGTATAACACATAAACAGTTTTCTCTCATTAAGTCTATGAACCAGAATGTCATGAGAAACAAAGGGCTGGCACCTTTAATTTTCTAGCTGTTGTTGAATTCGCCCATTTTAGCAGATGTAGAGGAGTAATTGATTTCCTGTAAAACCCTAAAAGCAGTCACCCTTATGAGGAATATTTGCAAACATTCTGTTCTATGGTGTTTGCGTTCCCATTATTCTTTATCTGAATGAGGTTTGAAATCCCACTGGGACAAGCACTGTATAAACATCAGGGAAGAACAACTCCTATCACAAGTACATCGCATTTTATAAGGGCAAAAAGAAGCCAAGAAAAGGAGACATTGTTTTCTTCCTTCTCCTTCCTCTTTCTTCCTTCCTTTTCTTAAGTGAAGTTTTGAAGACAGGTCTTGAAGAATGGAGAAATAACCAGATGCAGAAAAATATTTATCCTTGTACCTTTCCTAATTTGCTATTTCTGTTGAACTCCTCAGCTCTTGGAGATATGCATATAATTAATTATGTGACCAAAATTAAATTGAAGATATATGGCTGGGACCACAATAAATGGAAGAAACAGGATTTGAACTGGCGTTTTTAATCCCAAAGTATTTACTTTAGGAATAGACAAATAACTTTATGAGTCAATTTGAAAGTAAGGGATTAATAGAGCAAAGTTAGATACAAATATGTGCAGCCACAAGCATGACTCTGACCAGCTTGTTAAAGGAAAAAAATTACTCCAAACCAAGGTCTCACATGCCAAATTTCAGCTTTACTTTAATTTTTATGGTTGTCACTACGAATACCTGAATATAGTGGTTTATAATGGCTCCTCTGACAGGCTGTTATAACTTCAATGGTACTAACAATACTACTATAATTAGTGACTTTTGTATTGTATTAACAAATGCCAGAGTGTGCTACCAGTCTTCCAGATGACTTATCCAGGTTTTAATTAGTGTCTATCTTTCTTTTCTTTTCTTTGTGGAGACATACACTTACTAAAATGACTCAATGCTTTGCACCATGTACAGGTCAAAATATCCACCTGTCAAGTGGGTTTGGAACTGCATGGAAGGAGGAAACGACTTGCAAGGTTTTATTAATGGAACAGATTGCATATTTCTCTAAATAGAAATGGGGGGAATTGTGTGACAGATGGATCAAAACCTTCCCGTTGTTGAAAACCAACAGATGAGACAGACTTCTCTTATGACACTAGCTAGATAGCAAGATGCTGATTAACCAGACCTAAATGAATCTTCTGCCCCTTGGCTCAGAGCGTTCGTGAGACACTTAAGCACAGGGTGATTTTTCTGTATCATATTTTACATCTGAGCAATATGGATGTGGTGTGTGGGTATGCACACGCTTAAACTTATATACATGTATAAATATCAATACAGGCACACACATTAAAGTAGCATTCTAAAATGATTTCAGTTTCCATAGGGAGCTGGTTCATAATCTGTGTTTAAGTTGCCTTTTACTAATACTGGAGCATGCCCAGTGTCAATACAATTATGTATAAATAATAATTCCTAATTTATTAGGAAGTCCTACCAATTAGATGTTTAGAGCCTTCATTACAAGGCTATCAGCTTCATGTTACTGAAAAGAATTTTCCAGTTTTTGAAACATCTCCCATGGCACAGTAGCTATTGTACAACATAAGAAGAGTAGTCATGTGTAATCAAACTGGAATAGCAGGATTCATTTAAAAAAGTTGTTAGCCACACATTCATCATTACAGTTTCCATCCCATTAAGAGTCACACAGTACTTATCTACTGGATGTCATTACTAAGATATGGAAATGCCACTCTTAACTGTTGTCTCCATAAGTGCAGGAAGCTTTACCTGTTTCCAGCACATTATTACATATTTCAAAGGCACTGCTTCAATAGTGTAGTAATAAAGGATTCTTTCAGTTGTTTGGGTTTTTACTTTTTTAAAAACTTTTAAAGTGTTAAAAAGCAGATGCCACATATGAAGAGCTGTCATTTGCTCATGAAAGAGCACATCAAGACTTTTGCTGTCACTTAAATAGGAGAAGCTCAAGGAAGCTGCTGAGGCAATAATGGCAATAATGTACATTCAGGAAGAAATCATGAGTGAAGGAGGACAGGCACAAAATCCCCCAGCCTTCAGGAGGAATCTGGCAGATGAATCTGAGCATGGGGATTGATCCCTAGGTGTGTTCCCAGGAAGAGCAATAGAACTGATAAAGGCACTGAAACAGTTCACAGGCTCTGCACTGGAAGATTAATTACATGCATCATGTGTGGTTTTAGCACAGTCAAGATAAGGGCTTGACACTTTGTAAGAAACTAATGTCTTGTTACACAGAAGTCATGATAGTTCCTCCTGGTCCTAAAATCTCCACATCTGACACTTATTCCTAAAGAACTACTCTTGTGGGATGTGTTTTTCTATTTCTGTAACGGAGAGAAGATGGTGAAGGAAAGCGGTTCATTGCCAACCTGAGGGTTCATGGGGCAATTTGCATAAATACAAATCAGTACCAGGAAGGCTTTAACAGTTTTACTCTGGTAAAACTAGATAGTGCTCAACTAGATACTAGAGCTCTTTGGAGGAGACGTGATAGAGGATTTATTAGGCTTTACAACCCAGGAAATACTAACATATTTAAAGAAGATGCTCCCATGACTCACAAAATGCTGTGCAAGCTCCAGTAACTTTGCAGAACACTGCAAGACAACATCCATTTGTAGGATCATGAATTGCATCTCAAACTACCTTTGTGTTAAGTTCTATCACAGCTATGTAGGATTTTGTAGTAACTGGTTACAAGGCAATTCCTAGCACAAAAAATGTTAACCTGATGGAAAATTGCAGATACATTAACAGGCACTAGTGCAGCAATAACTCCTTACTGCTCTCTAAATTGTATGAAGTAGTTTATGACCTCTAGGCTTTTTCCTCTCCTTTTAACTTTGCAATGCTTAATAAAAGTTGTACTCAAACTGCTGCACTGCCTTAGAAAATAAGAAATTAATTATGAACACCCCATTTAATACTGGAGGAGTACAGTGCCCACAGTTTCTTTAAAGCATCAGTGAGGTAATTTCACTGCTGCCAATTGAACAGTTATACAGAACACATCTAAATGTGCTCAGTCAATGAATCCTTGGAGTGTTTCTGCTTCATTAGCTGTTTACATGGTGACCTCAGTAGAAAGGCTTTAGCCTGATGAAATGCCTGTTTTGCATACTGCCACAGGCAACAGCAGAATTTCTGTTCCTGATTATTTGTGATAAACTCAAAATTTAACAAAAAATTTCATGCATTCAGGAGCTTGCCCAGTACTGCCCCATCAGCTCTTGCTGTGTTAACCTCTCAACAGCTTCTGTAAGGCTGTGATAGACGACAATAATGTGCTCATCTCCCGTGCCCTCCATCTTCCATAAAGCCAGTCAGATATTTCCATCGATGTTTCATAAGCATATTTCAAGTACTCTGAATCCTAGACTGTGCATTTCAATGGGATAACTACTTCACTTGTTTTTAATGGTGCTGTTATTTGCCTCATGAATCACAACGCAAGGGAAGCCCATGATATTTAAATTTTATGGCACTATCTTCCGAAGTAACAACTTTCTAACTCAGCACAAAGTGAAGAGGAACAATTTACCTTATATGAACTGCTATTTGGTTGACAAAAATAACCCCCAGAAGAACACTGACTATCCACATTATTACCTTGGATATCCCACCATGGGGCTGTGCAGAGCAAATAACACTCACTCATCTTCTGTTCATATACAACAATATGGATAAATAAATGGCATAAGTTTAAATTTCATGATAAGAAATAACAGCTGATAGATTCATTCCAGCTACCATGTAACTCACTGTAAGTCAGAAATCCTTCACAATATTGCAGTGGCTTTATTCTGCAATCCAAAGGCTAATGCATCTTTTTGTTGATGAGATAAAGCTTTCATGGTCTCAGAACACAATAATGGCATAATAATTAAGCCTGTGTGGCTGGCAAATGCAGTCTCTTCCCCTTTTCCATTAAAGTTTCATTTACTACCTATTGAGGGGAAAAGTGATCTCTATCTATATGTTCAGATTATATATAAGATTACACAGGAAATTTTAATCGAGACATTCTCTGTAGGTAAGGAAAACTAGACTATACTGAATATCAGAAAGGAAACCTTCCTTTTGGCAGGCTCTATTAGATATGCATAATTATCTGGAAAAAAAAAACTAAAGACCCTCACTCAACACTTTACTTCATTTTAAGTTGCCCACTGCTTACTGCAAGTTTTATCCATTTCCCCTGAGACACTCTTGCTGTGGTAGCAGAGAAATTATGGGTTGTAACTGGAGAAGGAGATGTAATTTAGCCCTCTGCAAGAATACCATTGCTCCCTGGAGGACAGTTGTTAGTGATGTGTGTTGTCTGCTATTAAAAGCCTTCAGTAAGGGTCTTCTGCTGCTTTTTAAAATGCAGCTTCGATTTTGAGCAGGAGGAAGATGCACAGCAAAGCTGAATCACAAGGGTCCTGTGGCCATTTGCACAGCCTGTCCCTGGCACAGACTCTGCCCCTGGCCCTGAGGTCTCTTTGGCAGCCCTGCAGTGGGTCTGCAGCAGCTGCTCTGCTCTCTTTGAGAGCTCCTCTTTTGTGGGCTAGTCTGTTTTCCCCTCAAAAACTGCATTTCTCTGGAAATCCACAACTCTGACAATTTCTAACACCACAGTTCCCTGCAGTACTTCCAGCACTGTGGCTGCTCAGGGTGTTAAAAGGAAGATTTGCAATCCAGGACAAGAAAGTGAACATGGGAAGACAAGCTGGCCCAGATCTTTTGATGGTGGGAACTAATGCTGTTCCATTTCTTTTGATTCTGTCAGAGCAGCCACTGCAGTCTGAGGGATCAGCCAAGAAATAATAAAATTTGGGATTTATATTAGGAATATCTCCCTTTTACCTGCCATGTTCCCTTTGTGTTATAAAATGTGTGGAGAGAAGGAATTTAAGTTCTATAAATTTGGCTTGAGTCAATAATATTCAAGAAAGAAACAATTTCTTATTTAGGACAGTTATGTTATCAATAAATATTTATTCCCCATTTTAAATATCAAGATTTGGGCATAATCTTAGGTTTTCATGGATAAAGTTTTAAAATCTGTAATTTCATCACAAATGTATAAATGCAGAAAAACTATATAGTCATTTCTATGTCTTTTACCTTCTTCTTAGTCATAAATAGGACTTTCACCTTCAGGGGTCTTCTATGGAACCCACAGCAGAATAAGCCTACAAGCTCTTAACTTCTGTGAAAACACTCTACAAGAAATAATACAATTCCTAAAAATGACAAGAATAGCAAGAAAATTTGCCATGGCTTTGTAGCGTCATGTGATGTGTTTACATAAATACCATCTACTCAAAGCATACTCATGTATGTCCTTAATTAGGGATTTTATTGTTCAAATCTCTTATTTTAAGGAATAAAAAATATAAAAATGTGCTCAATTAGATAAAATATTTCCTTTTTCCTGAAAATGGATTTCTGTTAATTTTCAGCAAAATGTTTGTTTTGCCTTTTTTTCAAGTTTTTTCTAGTAATGTAAGATGTTTTCTAAAACCAGCTTAAATTAATTGATTGTAAATACTAACAAGTGTCGCTTGTTAGGAAAAAAA
>VWYI01045707.1:16870-32346 GCA_013399455.1 Anthoscopus minutus
GAGGTGAAGTGTGGGGATAGGAAGGGTGGGGAGAGGAGAGGAGAGGAGAGGAGAGGAGGAGATACTCATTTTCAGATACTCCAAATGCTGACTTCTCATTTCCATCAATTAAAAGTCATATAAATTCTATAACTGAGCTTTTAGTCTCATCTTTTGCAGGTAAAAACAGAGTAGAAAGAGAATAATAGAGAAGGTGGATGTTACTCTTTTTGAGACAGTGAAACAAGAGGATGAGGTGGAAGTTTTGTCCCACCTTTTTCCTAGCACCTCAAGAGCTGACACACTCTCCAGTAGCAGCAGAGACCCAATTTCATTTCACTCTTCCTTTCCAAACCACATCAGCATGGGACTTAAGGGGACATGGCTCACCAAGTCTCACTCCCTGTAACTTCAGTCAAGGGAATAACTTGTGTTACTCCCTTCATAAACATGTGAATACATTTTATTTTGAGTTAGGAACATTGAAAGCCCCATCCTGCCTGGCCTCAAATGCACTCTTGGCTTTTAAATCATTCATGGTTATAGGAACAATAAGAGCCTCTGTCTGGTATAATTTTCTTCACTGTAGATATCGTGTATGCCTTAAGATTGCTCAGTGACTGAACTCAAATTTGCTTAAGTTGCTATTATTAATCGTGTTGTACTGAAGTCCTGGTTGGTACAAAAAATGGCATTTCCAAAATTTTTTGACCTGTTAATATTGCAAATGCAGTTAGGAAAGACTTATAAGGAAGGCTGTAGTGGGCTAAAAATGTAAATGGCAAAAAAATACACGTAGCAAAAGTTGTGTTATCAAAAAATGTAGTAGCTCTGTTTCCTGAACAAATGAAAATATTAAAATCTAACCATTTGAGACCAAAGTTTGACCACATTTTTTGATAGGTATTTAATATTCTTGCTAGTGTTTACATCCAGTGGGGATTTCACTCTGATTAATTCAGATATATCTAAGGAACTGAAGATGTCTTTCAGATACTTCCAGTGTTCCCATGCACACAGACACATTGAACAAAAAAAAATTCTCATGGCATTTGAAATTCATTTCAAATTAATATTATGATGGTTTTTAGGTCATTATAAAATTAGGACTGCTTTTCAACAGCAATCTTGTTTTCTATTGCAATTTTTTCTCTCCCTATACGTGTAAAATTATATTGAAAACACTTTGCTGTTTCTTTCACCTGTCTGCTTTCTTTAGACAAAAAACACTTTGAGACCAGGACTACAACTCATTTTAGACTTGTGGAGTACTCAATATACAGCTCCATCCAAAGACTGGTTTTGACCACTCCTGTCTATAGTCATATAAATAATAGTGATAACACTACAAATTGCAACAAGAAAAATTATGTTTTCCATTAGTTGTTTTTTTTTAACAAGCTAATGATAATTGTTTTGTTTTGCTTTGTTTTTTGTATTGTTATATTTTGTTTCGTTTTGTAGGGGTGTTTTGTTTGGTTTTTTGTTTGTCGATATTCTGGTTTTATTTGTCAAAAAGACATAAATTATTTTTTTAAATTTAATAAACATCTACTTACTACCCAGTCCATGGAACCTGAATGAAGTTATTAATGGGAAGAAAAAAATAAAAAGAAAGTTGTTGTTGTTTTTTTTTAAACAGTGGGGGAAAAATATTAATACTGCCCCTGCAGTATTATTCCTTGCATAAAAACCTACAGATGTTAATTAAAAATCCATCCTTGCTAGAACTGGTGAATATGAGGTGCCTCTGATTTGGTCTTAGTCCAACTGCATTGAATTTCACCAACAGTGATGCAATCACTGTTGCCAGTACCTTTTGCATCATTAATTTGACTTCCACAAACAATAAGGTTTTATGGGTCCCTACAGTGATTATCCCATGAACTGATATGCAACCAGGAGTGTTTTGTATCTAGATATTGAAACTATTAATTGCCTTGATGCCATCGAAGTCATAATCTATCCCAGCAGAAGTGCCTGGGTATAATGTCCCAGTACTCCCCAGACACTTTAAAGCTTATTTTAAATGTGGATTAGTGCATCATATTTTCAGAAGTCAGCAAAGATATGAGTTTCAGGGAAAAAAAGATTTAAAATTGTAATCAAGGCTGAGAAGGTTACGTGCAGGAGCACAGTAAATAAGGATAATATTTAAAATTTTATAGAGATAATAATTGTCCTTAATTTTCTTCTATTTCTTTTTCTCCTGAGGAAATGTTTTGAAAACAACACAGTTGCAACAGGATGTCTGACAGAGCACTGATAGAGCCTCTGCTGCTTTCACTGGAGAAAAATCTGTAGAAGGGCAGAATTAGACTGTCTCCAACCTCAGAAGAGAAACATTTTTTTATGGTCTCAAACAAGTCATTCATCTCTAACGACATGCAGAGGAACATTAATGCCCACACCCTTTCCTGTGGTTGAAACTCATGAGGTACAAATATCAGCTGCTTCCTTCTGTCCCACAGCCTATATTTTGGATATTGTCACAGAACTCAGATCTTTCCTCTCTAATACTTATTTGCTCTCTGAAACTGATGTGGGCGATTATAAAATGATCTGAAGTGCTCACAGCACTTTCACAGCAAGAAAATTGCATTGAACCCCAGCTTTCTCAATTACTGTCTGAATAAACATTAGAAAACATAATTGAAACATATAGCAGAATTCTGATAGAGAGTTTATAACTTCCATACTTAATCTACAGAATTCCTTGTGATCAAACAGATCTATCTGTATTAAGATCACTGCCTTCTGCCCTCTTGAAGCCTGCATTGAGATTGTATCTTCCAAATACCTAATTTGGATTTCATACACCATTGATCCTACATTGCTGTAGGCAGTAGAGATAAGAAAAAGATAGGAAACAGATATGGTCCTTGCCCAAGGAGAACAAGTAGGGACAATCACTATTTCCATCACTGCTTAGCTGAAACTGTGATCTTCACACTGCTCAACACGAGCCTAGGAATGTCTGCTAGCACAGCTATTCCTGAAAATGTAATAGTAGTTATTTTTCCTTACATCACTCTGTTAGAAATTATAAGGCTAAGAGTCTGGCGGTCTTTTGGGTTTCTAGACCTCCTTATGTCTATGGGAAAAATGCAGTCACCTCCAGAGCAGCAACAGCTGCTCCAGCACCAGCTAGAAGGCAATGTGGCTCTTTTTACCATTCTAAATCAAGGGGTTTAACACATGAGAACTTCTCTCTAGAGATATGTCTATCAAATGACTAAGTTGGAAAACTTTAGATACGAGATAAGATTCATGTAAATGATTCTGATTTTTTTCTGGGAGGTATTGAAAAACACCTGGAGCACAAGAGACTCATCGGTCACAACCAGCACAACTTCATGAGGGGAAAGTGCTTCTCGTTAAACATGAATTCTTTCTACAACAAGGCAAGCCACCTAGCTGATCTAGGAAAAACCAGAGATGTCACCATTTTGGACTTCCACAAAGCTTTTGATTCTGTCCTTTGCAGTGTCCTTCTGGGAAAAATGCCCATCTCACATCTGGATAAGCACACAATGCAATGGGTGAGCAACTGGCTCATGGGCAGGGAACAAAGGGTGACAGAAAACAGGGTAACATCAGACTGGTGATCTCCCACTAGAGGGGTTCCAAAGGCCCAGTTCTCTTCAATATCTTTAAGTACAACTTGGATGCAAGACTGGAAGGAATAAGTTTGCCAACTATACTAAATTGGAGGGAGCCGGCAATTCCCTTGGGGTTAGAGAGGCCCTGCAGAGATTTTGACAAATGAGAGGGCTAGAATTCATCAGACATATGAAGTTCATCAAGGGCAAGCTCTGCATTCTGCACCTGGGATGGGGCAACCCTGGATGTTCTGGGAAATGAGGAATGAGTTCCTGGAGAGCAGGACCATGGGAAGGAGCCTGGGGGTCCTGGTCTGTGCCAAGTTGAACTTGAGCCAGCAGTGCCCTGGCAGCCAGGAGGGACATCCCTGTCCTGGGGGACACCAGGCACAGCATGGCCAGCCAGGCAAGGGAGGGGATTGTCCTGCTCTGGGCTGGGCAGGGGTGGCCTCACCTCGAATATTGTGAGCAGTTTTGGGTGAATCAAGGTAAAAGAGACATTAGGGCATTCGAGAGCCTCCAAAGGAGGGGCAAAAGGAACGGTGAGGAGCCTTGAAGGGAAGCCCTATGAGGAGCAGCTGAAGGCAATCAGCCTGCTCAGCTGGAGAAGAGGAGACTGAGGGGAGACCTCATGGTGTTCTTCAACATCCTCACAAGGTGAAGAGGAGGGGCAGGCACTGACGTCTTCACTTTGGTGACCAGTGATAGGACTCAAATAAATGGCCTGAAGCTGAGTCAGGGGACATTTAAGTTGGACATCAGAAAAACTTTTTTCCACATGGAGTGTAGCTGGGCACAGAACAAGGTCCCCAGGGCAGTGGTCGCAGCACCAAGTTTGTCTGAAATCAAGAAACATTTGTACAGTGCCCTTGGGCATATGGTGGGTTTGTTGGGTGCCCCATGCAGGGCCAGAAGTTGCCCTTGATCATCGCTGGTCCTCTTCCAACTCAGCACATTCTGTGGTTCTATGATTCTATGGCTCTATGATCCTGCGGCTCTACAATTCCACGGCTCCGTGATTCTGTTGGTCTATGACTCCATGGTTCCACGACTCCATGGTACCATGATTCCATGGTTCCATGATTCCATGGCTCTATGACAAAATAACATGAATTTCTCTGATGCAAGTGTCTGTCAGTGTAGACTACCTTCACCAGTAAAGGGGAGCAATTTGGCACAGTTGATGTGGCTTAGAAATTTCACTTGCAATTGTGTAGGGAGAGAGGAGGTGATGCCACCTAAGCCTGTTGCAATCTTCTATATCCAGGAGTGAGGACGGAGGAATTAACATAGGACCTACAAATTTTAAGAGTTCTGCCAAGCACTGAAACTCTAGTAGGGCCTATAGTTACCCTCTTTGTCTCGACTGAGTTTTTCACCACAATTTCCACAGGGTTATTTCTGTCTTCCACAAAGATTATTTCTCCTGCGCATCAATGCCCCTTCCCTGAAAGTGTTCAAGGCCAGACTGAACGGGGCTTTGAGCAACCTGGTCTAGTAGGTGTCTCTTCCTATGGCCAGGGACTGAAATGGTTTTTAAGATCCCTTCCAATCCAAGTCTTTCTCTGTTTCTGCTGCTGTAACTTATCACCCTTGATTATCAGGACTAGAAGTGGCCATACAGAGAGGGAAGCATTTTGAGAGTTAGATTTGGACAAGGATGAGAAGCACAGATGTAGAACACGGCTAACGGCAAAATCAATTTTTTTGTCTGTGCTTCGTAAAGCTCATCAAGATAGGTCTCTTCCAACTCCACATATTCTGTGATTCTACAACTCTTTTTCACTGATTACCATATTTTCCTCCTGTGATTTCACCAATACCTGTATGTGCCAGCCAAGCCAATATTAAATACAAAGTCTCTTTACTCAAACGGGGGTGAGGTTAAATGTAATAATAAAAAAACATTCAAATCATAAATGACCAAAATCACTCAAATGTAACACCTGTGTGCTACAGAGGTAAAATGCCAATGTAAGTGGAGTATGCAGAGAAATTACAAAAAACCCAACCCAAAAAAAATAAAAACTCCACAAAAACAAAAAAACCCACAAAATAATCCCCACAAACCAACCAAACAAGAAAAATAATGCCCAAAAGAATTCCCAAATCCGAAACAAAACAGCTTTGTCTCTATCTTTCTAAAATTCTTTATTCAGAAACCTATAAGAAATGTGTGACTGAAGTCTTGGGAATGTTTACAATATCAAGGTGAAAATAACATTAAATTACCCAAATGCTCTCTTCAATTGTTAATGCACAGTAATGCAGGTTTCTATGAGCAGTCCATCTTTCATTTCAAGAAATGTGTGAGGGAAGAACGAAAACACCACAGTTATTTTGAGGATATAATCTACTTATAATCAATAAATGCAATCTATTGTACTTTTAGATATGCAATCTACAGTCCTCTGCTGTAGCTTTTCAGTAGATGCACTAGATATGCTGCAGCCTGACCCTTTCATAAGTCTAGAAAATAATAGTGATATTATTTAGCATGACATTTCCAAGCCTGTTGATTTGTTTTCATAGAAGTGTTGATTCTTTGCAGAATTGTAATAATGTGATGGATCCTGACCACCCTGTGCTCTGAGACCCGATTCAGTGTCTTTATTTGGGTTAAGCAGTACTTTATACCCCAAAACTGAGTTGCAAAAGGATAGGAAACCCAGTTGTTTCAACACTGAGTCCGTAGTTCTCCAGAAAAGATTCAAAACTTTCTCCACTGCTATTTTTTCCCATCTCTCAGATTTTTTATGCCTTGAATGAAATCACATGTTAGGAGAGGGAACACCAAGTTGTCCGAATTTCAGGCAGATAAAAGCAAATGACTCATTTATTGCTAGTAAAATTTGAAGTTTTCTGGGACAGGGACATTCCTTTTCATTCTGTTCTTGCACAGTGGCTCTCAGACTTCCATTCTGGCTTTCAGTAGTAAGGTAAGGCAAGAATTATAGGGGGAAATAGAAATCTCTCCTCATGTTTCTATCCATGATCTGTATTGAACCAGTCCACCCAGTTCACAGTTTGAACCAATTTTTAGTGATAACCCAAATTATTTTGCTCTCTTAAACATCTGCTGGTACTGAGAAAAATTTCTTCCTGCGGAACTCCTTTGATTTTGATGAGCTTTTGGCAGGGATAAGCCTGGCCCTGCATGTCTAACCTATGTCTTGGGCAAGGAGCAAAATTAGAGAACTGAAAAAATTTCCTTTGCCTCCGTTTGCAAACTGTGCAATAATCTGCGCATTTAATTCTATCCTTTGTGTATTATTTTCCCAGTAAGGACACAATTGGCTGCAGATATGACATCTTTGTGACAGTGAATCTGCAGCAGCATTGAAAAGAAAGGGGGAAGGAGCAGGGTCACAGAGAGGACAAAGGAAAAAAAATCTGTCTAAATCATATATCATTAAAGTGATGCTCATTGAATTACCTCTCTTAGGGCCTGTCAAAACATGTGGTGCCCTTGCAATATGATGTGAATTAAATGCCTTCTGGCCCCTGAAATATTGTTTTCAAGGCCAAATGTGTACTTTCACAGTTTCTCTGTAGTAACCACTAAGAAACACTTGAAACACATTGATTGACTCCTATGATTAGGAAAAACAGCTCTAGAATACAGCACTTTGAGTAATGTGTGGCAATAGAATTTCAAGGGAAACAAAAAAGAGATGTGAGCACTTGCAGGACTTTGGTCATGGTCACTGTCAGCTCCATCTTGCTGAGAAATTGGTCAGCTTAACTTAAAGTTGCCCCTGGGAGAGAAAATGTAAATGTCATAGATTCATAGAATGACTTGGCTTAGAAGGGACATTAAATACCATTTTACTCCAATCCCCTGCCATGGGCAGGGACACCTTCCACTAGACCAGGTCCCTGAACTATTGCTGGGTGAACATCAATAGCATCAACTGCCTTAATCCTTTCAGTAACTGTAATCTCATTTTGTCCTCTGTGGGTAGGAAAGAGCCGCTGTGTTTTTGTGACACTCCGTGCAGACATCAGAGCGCCCTGAAGGGTGGCTGTCATCAGATGGGAGCTGCTCTTTTTTCCCAGGTAGCAAGAGATAGGAGGAGAGGAAATGGTCTCAAGTGTAGAGTCAGAGTAGGTTTGTACAAGATGCTGGGAAAAAAATGTCTTCCCTGGAAGGGTATTTAGGCACTGGAACCAGCTGCCCAGGGCAGTGGTGACTGTGGAGGTGTTCATAAAATATGTGGGTTGCTCTTGGACACATGGTTTAGTGGTGGACCAGCAAATGCAGGGTTAAGAGTTGAACTCCATGACCTCACAGGTCCTTCCCAACAGATGTATGATGGAGTGATTCCAAGATCCCCTCTGCCTGAGGACATGAGGCTCTTTGAGTTCTACAGCCGCTGCCTTAGCAGACATCACAGCACCACAACACCACAATTCCACAAAGTCTGGTTTCCTTCCAGCCACTCAGACCACTGAGTAGCAGAGGAATGGGCTTTTCCTCTTGCCTCCCACTAAATTCTGAGTTTTGGCTAATTCTGACAATCTTTGCTTTTGCCTGTATTAATTGCTGGTTTTACATGGTGAGGTTGTTTGGTTCTGGCCGGAGTGCCAGACGTATTCTGCAAAACTGGAAACAATTGGTAATTCTATTAATTTACAATTTCACCACCTATGTCCATCAAGAGGCACAATAGTTTCTTAATTACTGGGATGTGTCCAGAAATTAGTGTCTGTAGCACCAGGACAAATACAGTTAATATGTGAAGAGGTGAAATTTCACATAAAATTATGTCCTGTCAAAAATACAACTTTGTGGAGAAAAATTGTACCTTTATTCATCTTAGACATGAATACTTGCAGGGAGAGCCGGAGAGTGACCTCACTGCTAAATTCAGGTATTCAAAATTCATAATAAAAATGTCCCTCCAAAGCATTCACGTTTCACATTCTTCATTTTAGATTTTTTTGAACCTGTATTTCACATATCTATTATGCATGTCAGCTTTTCTCAAGATGATATTGACAAGAATTCTTTTTTTATTTTTTTAATCTGCTTCTCTTCCTGTTTTTAAGTAAAAGTTGCAGGGAATAATATTTCTTGAAACCTCAGTTTTGAAGAAAATAAAAATATTGTGATGCTTGCAGCAGAAATGCTAAAATCAACATCACATTTTTTCATGTTAATTATAACAACTTCATGGCTTCCAGAACAAGGAGAGTTTTTCGTGCCAGAATTATGGGATGAAAATCCATGTGTCAGCATTATGTATAGAGGCCGCCTAAGAGTTCCATAAATTAGATATTATAATATTTGATTCTTTAAGAAAATAAACCGAAAAAATAGAGAGATTATATTTATCTCCTCAGAGAATACAGTATGGCATTGACACATAAAGATGCAGAGCTCAAATCAGTTGGATTCTAGTGCTTTTCTCTATCTGAAGTACCCAAGGATATTCCCAAGGGTTCTCAAGATGGGAAGGGCTCCCAAGAAGGGGTCCCAACTTCACCAACACATATTACAATTTTCTTATTTAGTGAGTTATTTTTCTTAGCACTACTGTATGTTTGGTTTTATCTTTGTTTGTTTGTTTGCTGTTCTGTTTAGCTTTTTGGTTTTGGAGTTTGTTGAGTTTTTCTTGGGTTATTTGTTTTGGTTAGGGGTTAATTTTGTTTATATTGTTTTGCTTTGCTTATTTTTTGTGCTGGTTTGTTTGTTTTTTTTTTGTTGGTTTGAGGTTTCGTTCTGGTGGGTTTTGCTTTTTTTTTTAAATTTGGGTCAAAGCTATACACTGTATTTTAAGAAATGAGAGGCAATACTGACATCTTATGTATCTTGTGAATCTTGCAAAGGTCGTGTTCAGGATGTGGAGGAGACACGACAGGGCCAGGACTCAGCACTTCTGAAGAAAATCCTTACTATTTACCAAAACATCAGGGCAACACATGGAGAGGCCTCCACAAGAGAGAAGACTGATAACTGTTATTTTCCTACCTTTTCAAAATATTCCTCTAGTGGTTGGCAGCCTCTTCAGCACAGAATGGCTCTCCTGAGTTCACCACCCTTTTATTTAGCAGTTTATTTAGCAGTTACTAACGCTGATTGAGACTGCAGTCAGCATTTAAGAACAATACTTGTAAGGAACCTTATTATTCACGAACAGTTGCACTTATTTTTATGGTCCAGGAGATAATCTGTGTAAAACAACTTTATATATTCCAGTTTTGGTAATATGAGGTCTACAGAAGTTATGTAGTGGAAGGTGGCTTTCTTTTCATGAAGAGGTTGAGACTTGAGCACAGGTATCTCTCAGGGGAACCCTTTAACATGCATAGCTAGAAAAAAAACCTAGATGGTGGATAGCTACTAGGAACCCAGCTCTGGAGGAGTAGTCCCTGGAGCCCTCGTGCTTCATGTAGGCTTGATGTCAGCCCCCACATCTGTCTTGGGAAGAGCAAGGGAGAAGATTTCTTGTATCCAGACCCTCAGCACAGCCAGGCCTTGCTGCCTGCAGTTTTGATGAGTGGAAAGCAGGACAGCCCATCCTGACCCTTGTCCTAGGAAACAAAATTTGATAACAAATCAGAGGAGGAACACAGGTGTTCTGGCACCTGTGTTGTCATTCCAGCCACTGTTCCTCACTGCCTGCAGAACAAAATGGTATTGTTTGGTTTTGGAAGGTAAGAGACTAACCTTCCATGGTGGGGAACAATTTTTAATGTTGAGATCTCATACAAGAGTCCTGGCTAGTTCCCAAAAGTACAGCAGAAAAAATCTCATGTTTTCATCCAGAATGCCTGGGGTGCATTCTGAAGTTGGTATCTCACCTCTCTTGTCTTCATGCTGTGATCAAACAGAGAGAGTGCTTGATTTTTCCTTCTCCTGTAACTCTTTGTTATTTATTAGTGATTTTGAGGTGCTGAGCACTTCTGTGAGATGCTGAGCACCCTGAAGTTTCAGTGATTGCCAATTAGAGGTGTGCAGCACCTTTCAAGACTGTGACTCTCGAGAGCAATTGTGTTGAAAAGGAAAAGTCTTGTCCTGGTAATTACAAGTTCAATTAAAACACAGCCCACATCCAGAGTACAACTCCAGAGGAAGCTCGATGCACAGTACATCTGAAATGTGTGAGACAAATAGGACTTTTTATTTGTTTGAAAGTTAAAGTGTAGATTGCATCAGTTCATTATGCAATTTTACCTGTTCCTGCAGTACAATGCATAGCAATTAACAGAAGCATTTCAGGGATAAAATAGAAGGAAAAAAAAAAGTTAACATTAATTATGGAGCACAAACAGTTAAAAAGATCGATGAAACAGAAAGTCTATTTTTTCAGATATGGTGGGCCCATTTCATCAAGGCACAAAAATAATTTTTTGAGATACAAATAAAATAGCAAAGAAAGATGGCTTAGAAGGCACAGAGATGCAGATTTGGGCTGACGATGTTTATGTTGACCATAGCTTTCTTGGTTTTTTCCCCCTTTACCCTAACATAATTGCTTTTGACTGGGCAAATCATGTTGTTCTTGTTGTAATGTCATTGCGATTTATGATTCCATATGGCACTTGAAAAGATTTTTTGTTTTTACACACTTTGCATTTCATTTTAATGTCGTCTAAGGAAATTGCATACCTAAAGCTGTACGTGTTACTTTTTATTAAATACCAAATGGTATAATCCTTTTTTTTTGCCTCCCTTGCTTCTTGATTACAATCAAGATGTGTTTTAGATTTTATTACAGTATCACTTTCCTACTCAATTAGAGCCTTAAGGTTAATTTCCGCTTACACTTCGCACTAAATGTCAAGCTTAATGCAGATTTTACATAAATGTAGGGGAATGCCCATCCACAGGGGTTACACTGAGCCTTGTGGGAAGATTTAGACACAGCACTAAAAAAAATAATCTGATCTGATATGCAAGAAATGACACAGACTGCATGAAGTCCATTGGGAGTTTCATAACAATTTCAAGTGAAGCGTACTCAGGTACTGTAGTAGATTTTACCATAAAAAGTATAATATATAAAAAAAAATATAGTTGAGGACTGATCTGCCAGCACCCAATCTGTATGGAATTCACCTAGTGTGATTTAAGCCTTCCTCCCTCGTGTCATGGCTCCTGGCAACAAAAGGAAGGGTCCTGAGGATTCCCCTTGGAGAATCAAAAGAAGTCAAGGTCCCTATTGCTCCCATAGATTTGGATAATTATTATTTCTCCCACTCACTTGTATTAAAAGTTTGATCATTTTCCAAATAAAAATACATTAAAAGAAGTATTTTTCTAAGTATTTATTTCTAAGCAAGAAGAAAACATCGAAATGCTTACCATGTAAAAATTTCTCATTAATGTCTTTGTGATGAATTATTTATTCTACAAATTACAGTAGAATGTAAATAAAAAACACTGATGTTACAGTCATTTTCTGAGCACAAAGTCTTTGCCACATTCAAAATCTTACAGATTTGTGAAATGAATTTGTAACACCACATGACAGCACATTATTATCTCATGGAAGATTTTTGCATGGAAACTTCCAAATGGAATCTTTTTCTATGGTTAGTTCTGGTTAGAAAATGCATTTATTTTTCTTTAGATGATAATTTTTTTTGTTGTCTTTGACTTTTCCTGCAGATATAGTTTTTCATTTTCATTTTCTTCCTTCTCCTTCCCTGACAAGGGAAAAAAAAAGAGATCAGAGCCTCAAATTCCAACAGTTTTCATTTAAAGTTCAGTGAGGCCTACTCATGGGGCAAAAAGCACTGCAATGGATGTTGTATTTGTACTCTACATTTTTAATATTTTCACTCTGTTTTGAGGAATTATTAATAGAGAAATGCACTCTATGTCCATAACAAGAAGGGAATTTTTGAAATTGTCTTGCCTTTTTGCAATAACATGAGAAGTTAATGTGCAAGACAGGTACTGAGGGATTAAAATGCCAGGATGCAAGATTAAACATACACAGAAAAAAATTACCACTGGTCTAATAAGCTATTAATGTATATCCTTATCTATTGAAAGCAAAATTTTCTGTGATAAAAAAGAACATGAACACACAACCCTACATAAATATATATACACAAAGTTATAAAATAATAATTCATATATGTAACCCAATGGGAAACCAGCCAAGATATTCAGATTTAACTGACGAGTAGTAGCTGCAAAGCTTCTGATATATACCTAAGGGGCAACACTTTAGAAAAGAGATAACAAGAAGATATTATATTAATATTAATAAAGTTTTATTTCCAAAGGGAAAATATGATCAAGTACTTTGCTTTCAAGGCTGCCTTTTTTTTTTTCTTTTTTTTTTTTAATTTCTGTTAAAGTTGGAAACAAAATTATCCTAACTTAACCAGTTGTTCCTTTTTCATATAATCTTTTTAAATTATACATGAAAAAAATAAAGGGTGGTAAGCAAAGGGAGGTTACATAGCCGTAGACCTCAGATGATGTGTGATAAACAAGGCTCAATGCCAAACATTTTTATCCAAGTCAAGTCAGTCTATTCATGTTCATGTACCATAAAATTTGCTTTTACAAGGGTAACTATAACATTTGCATTAGAAAGGAATGCATTAAATCCTAAAATCTTTGCATATATCCCAAGTACTTCTATAGTGATATATAAAATGAGAATGTGAATTTTAACTTTACATAAATCTTGGCTTCATAGCTGATGAAATTTTATAATGGATTGCATATTCTCAGGAGGCTCAGGAAGCCAAGATCTGTTTCCTTTTGTTAGCAACACCCCAGTCAAGGGCAGCCTTACAAGGTCTTAGGCCAAGGGCCAAATTTCACAGAATCACTGAATGAGCTGAGTTGGAAGAGATCCTCAAGGATCATTGCCTCCAACTCCTGGCCCTGCACAGGATCATGCCCAATAGTCACACCTTGTGCCCAAAAGTCTTGTCCCAAATTTGGAGGTTTTCTCTCTTGACTTCCAAGAGTAATTGAAGGCTTGAATTTATTTTAGATCTGCTAATTTTCAGCATGTCAGAAGCTTCTTTCTCATCAAGGCCAGGCAGATTGAGGTACCATTGGACTGTCTGATGAAAACTGGTTGGAAAACTTATTTAAAATGTTGTGAGCTAAAAACATATCTACTCTTACCTTCTCTGTCTTTCTCTAGTTCTCCTCCACTTAGTCCAGGAGGAAAGATCCTAAAGTGATTATGAATTGAGGAAGGAAAATAAATATTTTCTAATTTTTTTGAGGTGGGTTAAGCACACCTAATACTATACATAATAAAAATTTTACTTTCTACATCTTTTTGTTTTAACTTGTATTTTGATTTCAGCAAAAAAAGGCAGAGAAATTTAAATTTAAGAGAAGGAAGTAATTGCTCACACTAGGAATTTTTTGAACATAACTTTTTTTAAATTTTATTTTTGTACAATTTTTTTATTTAGGTCCACAGAAGAAAAGAAAAAAATCTGTTGTTTTTTAAAAATGTTATAATCAGATATAAGATGTAACTTTCCCATTCCCCTAATTTCTTCTTTGATACTTAAAATCTTCAGCTAACCAGAGAATTCATCTGCATCATAAAATTGAAATGACTGTGTGCTTGATGAGCATATTAACTCTGAAGTCTACATGGCATACTGGTAAATTTGATAATGAAGCTTTAAAATAAGAATAGTCAAGATGTTCCTAAATCCCAAAAAAAAAGTAAGAGACACCTTGAAGGAACATTAGCATAGTTATCACCCAGCTGCAAAGGGAGATTATCTGAATGCACAGAAAGAGATTGCAGAGATCTAAAGTGCATTTAACTTGAGACCAGAGAATTTGGAATTGGACAGCTCAGTAGATCATATGGTCCTTCTCCATTGACACAGCATGTGTCAGTGATGCCCACTGAAAAGCTGTACACCATCAGGAAAGTCAGACTAATGTCTCCAGATCACAGTCCTGCTTGTTGATATTCTGTCAATTCTTCACACTTCTTTTGATGTGTAGAGTCCAAAGCCGCATCAAATATTTCACTTTTATACTCCAGAAGTGTAGAGCAGATCAGAGTAATTATTTATGTTGTGGATGCCATTTCTCTTTGTGTGTTATGAAATCATATGCCACAATGACAATATCAAGAATTTATTTGTTATCCTCAATAGTTCTCTGTTCCTTTTCAGCAGAGATAATTCCCTGCTAGCTATTTCTTGTTTTTGAGTTGAGCAGTTCAACATTTCCACCTGCAAATAGAAATTCACATTTAATGCCCCTTTTACAGAAATTGTTTTTAGCTTTTTGAGGTCATTCTCACCAAATAGCAGAAAATGCCATGCCTTGATCAGAGTTGTCAATACAAATACACCTTCATGCATGCAGACATATGAGCCAGTCTAGTCCTATCCAATATACTGCTTCACTGGCCATTGACATCTTCCATGAGTCAGCCAAATTCTTCCCTACACACTTTCTTCCTTAATTAATTAATTCCTTCCTTCCTTAATTAATTCCTTCCTTCCTTCCTTCCTTCCTTCCTTCCTTCCTTCCTTCCTTCCTTCCTTCCTNTCCGCACTGCCTTCCTTCCTTCCGCACTTCATTCCTTCCTTCCTTCCTTCCTTCCTTCCTTCCTTCCTTCCTTCCTTAATTAATTTCTCATTCCCAGCTCCCTCCATATTCCTGGAAGCAGAGAGCACACATCTCCTGCAGGAAATGCAAGCAGAGAGGTGGATGACATTTTTGGATAACATTTGTTTTTTATATTCAAAGCAAAGAGAGCATCCTGTAATTGTGATTTTTTCTTAAGAACTATGTAAAACTTACTCCAAGCACCTTCCTCTGGCAGTTGAGGCAAGAGTAGCAGAAGTCAGATTGTCTTATTTCCTTGCATGTACACATTTAAACACAAACCATGTTTTGCCTTCCTTTGCTACTGCTGATATCACACTTAC
>VWYI01045719.1:6731-44047 GCA_013399455.1 Anthoscopus minutus
CTGTTCTTGTGGACACATCTCCAGGGTGTTGAAAAAGAAGACTCCTCGCCCTATGCAAATTGAAGAAAGGTTATTGTAGAAGTGATAACTGATTTAAAATCCTAGATTTTGTTTTATGTTGTCAGGTGGGAAAGAGATGAGTGGGTGGGGGAGGGAAGTGTTCTGGAGGTTTCATTTGGACTTTACCTTTTCATTTCCTTTTTAGTTTGTTTTGTTAATAAATTTCCCTTATAGTCTTGAGTTTAAGCCTGCGTTTTCCTTTCCTCTAAAATCATATCTCACAACGGAACATAAGTGGGCTAGTGAGTTTTGGCTAGCTCTAAACCCACAACATTCTTTGGTGCATTGGCCGGGAAATTTCAAATTGGCAATTTTAAAACCACTACACGTAATTGGTGTTTCCGCCCGGTTCCAACTGAACCTGCCACAAGTATAGACAATAATCATTTCCAGAAGTCACCTGCTGCCCCCTCAGCTGTGCCTGACACAGCTGCCACTGCCATGAGGATGATCAGCCAGGTGCTGAGGTGCTGCTTGTTCAACCACTGCAGTGTCTAACTGGAGTCAGTAGCTATGAAATTTTCATACTCGAGTTCAAATTAATTATCTATTTTACAAAGAAAAGCTGATCAATAACTCTTAGAACTCTGATTCCAATAAGCAGTAAACCAAAAAAAACACTTTTCACTGCCAACCATCCCTCCATTGGGTGGATTTTCCTGTTCACATCCACTGATTATTTTAACCCCTCCTGGTCTTGTCAGCTTCAGCAAAACACAAGTTGCCTGTGTTAGAGATATTTGAGCAGCACATTTGCCTTATGCAGCTTTAGGCATCCCGGCTTATATTTGCAGCCATAAATTATAGTCCATATATAAGTTACTGCATAACACACCACTGTTGTCTAATTACACTGACCTGAATAAAAGATTTATGAAGTCTATTTCTGGCCCTTATAAAACATTTTAGAGCTATTATAACAGTCTTGACTTTTTTGAAAATGTTTATACCCAGAAACATTTCTAGAAACCCCCGCTGAAATTGCCAAACCAGAAGGAACAGCACTGACTTTCAGTGAGGGTCGGAGCAGCCACCTGTAAATCATGGAGAAAGGCTAGGTAACCTTTGGGGACACACACAGAAGTAATGTGATATTCCATAACAATAAAGGAGAAGGAAGCTCTTTTCCCTGAGACTGAAAAGAGAGCTGAAGTCAGCAGCAGGTTGACTTCCTACTCACCAGAAGGTTTCCCTTCCCACTGCTCACTGAGGAGAACAAGCCTTGGAAGCGATCCCAAGCACTTTCTGAGAAACATTTAATTGAAAAAGTCCTTCTGACACAAGGGGACCACATAATTGACACATTGACCACATAATTGACAACTCAGAGTTGGGAGCAAGACTAAGAATTGATACTTGTACCTCTTGTCTATACCTAAAACCATTACTTTAAAAACGTGGTACAAGCATTAAAATCAAGCAAATATACATGAAAGTCAACCCATCTTAATTCTGAAATACTTTGAGGCAACCTCTGAGGATCTTCTGATAATAAACTGTTGGGGGTTAGGTGTCCTTCTTTTGTTCCTTCTCAGCTACTGGAATTTTTCCCCACTAGCTGAGGGAAAACGTGATGGCTGGTATTTCTTGGGTGCTTAAGAAAGACAAAGAATCAGCTGAGCCCCGGAGGCAGCTGGAAGGGAGCTGGGGTTCTTTTGTCCTTCTGTGGGAGAGTGAGACAGACACTCTCTCAGAGCTGTCTCTGCTGGGAGAGGAGGATTTTGCCATCATCCAGACGCAGCGGCTGCTGCTTCTTCCTCTCCGTTTGTGCCCTCGCACCCCCTGTCCTGCCGGACGTGCTGCAGCCCCAGCTGAGCGGAGCTGCTGATCCATCTCATCCACCAGCCCGGGATTCCTGCTCATCCCTGCTGTTCCAGCCAGGTGTTTTCCTCAGAGCCCTGCAGGAGCTCTGGGACTGACTGCCCGCAGAGGGGTTGGTGAGGCACAGCCTCTCTTCCACCTTTCCTGCCTTGGTTGAGAGGCTGCCACGGGGTCCCTGTTTCACCTTTGTTGTTAATACTGTAGTCATTGTCCTTTGTTTGCCTCATTATACATATTACATATTATACATTATACATATTAGTAAAGAACTGTTATTCCCATTCCCATATCTCTGCCTGAGAGCCCCTTGTTTTTACAATATAATAATTTGGAGGGAAAGGCGAGGTTTACATTTTCTTTTGTCATTTCAAGGGAGGTTCCTGCCTTCCTTAGCAAATACCTGTCTTACAAACCGAGACATAAACCATGTTCTTCCTCTTGGAAAGGTGGGGATCGTGCCTGTAGGCAAACTTTTGTGCATCAGGGAATACCAGGAGGTCACTACAAAGGGAACATCAGGCACTGCACAAATATTTTAGGATCAAGGAAGTTTCTGAAGCAATACATTTAAAGAAAAAAAATCCTCCAGTCCCTTCAGGCAGGCCTTTTGCTTCAAGGGAGAAAGAAATTATCAGTTGTAAAAGAATAATAAATCTAAATAATCCACTGCTAAACAGGGGAAGCCCATGGGTAGGGACACTTTCCACTGTCCTGGCTGCTCCAAGCCCCCATGTCCAACCTGGCTTTGGATACTGCCAGGGATGAATCCAGGGGTAGCTACAGCTGCTCTGGGCACCCTGTGTCTGTGCCCACCCTCACAGATAACAGTTTCTCCCAAATATCCTATCTAAATGGACTCTCTGTCATTCCCTCTTGTCCTGTTGCTCCAGGCCCTTATAAAAAGTTTCTTTTCATCTTTCCTGCAGGCTCCTCCAAGCACTGCAATGAAGTTCAGGACAGGTTGTCATGCACTGGCTCACTTCACTCCCCTTGTTTAGTCTTCCCTCAGTTTTTAATTCTGGTGTTGTTCTTCAGCTGAGCACATCAGGAGGCTGCAGTAAGTGTCTACATCTGCTTATTCTCACTCCCAAAAGGGGCTGAAAAATTTACCCCACTGCTCTGAGAAACTGAAATGCTGAAAAATATACTACATAAATCAAATTTTTCTACCTACATTTTTTTCCTTCCAAAAAAAGTCAATATAATGATTTTCCTTGAAGCAAACAGAGCCCAGGCAGTAAAGGGATAAAGACTTTACCCTTTTTAAGTTAACACCATTCAACTACTATCTCCCTAATAACTCCTGGCTATAGCAGTGACTCCTAGATATAGTCACTTAATCCTACTTTATCCAGCAGCCTTGGTAGGCAGCAGCACTTTGCAGGGAAATTCAGGCCTGTCCTAAAGACACACAGTGGTAAACAAGATCAATAACTCCTCATTTCTCACTAGAGCCTGTGGCAGGGCACACCAAAGTCAAGCTTTATTTACATGTGAAGCACTGACTGAAACCATGAGGACTCTGGATGTGTTAATTATCCTGCTAGTGCTGCACAGCCCCAGTGGAACCTAAACACACATCCTGTTAGTCCATCACCTGATTACTGAATCCACCAAGAGTATAACAAGTATTAGAGAGACTTGGAAATGAGAAATTTCACAGAACAGAAAGAGGCAGCTGTTGTTCAAGTCTAAAAACATAGCTTAAGTGTACCATAAACTCATTATTTTCTCCTATAAATCTAGAGCTAAAACTTTTAACTTTTCTGTGCTCTAAAGATTAAATTTCATATTTACAACTTCATTACACGACCATGTATTTGAGATTGCAGTGCCCAGATTGGTCGGAAGGTACAAAAAAGCTCTTTCGTTGTAGGAGGAGGCTCCCCTCACATATTAATTGCAAAATCACTTCCTACATGTAAACAAAGGAGTACATAATATTTAATCTGCCCCAAGCAACAGCAAGTGACACAAAAGTGAAATTCCTAGAAAAAAAGGATTCTACAGTGAAATTAAGTGAGGATGTAATTATTCCAGTATCTTTTGTTTAATTTACTTCACGATGAAACCCATAGTGGGAAGAAACTGGTGTTTAAAGCCTACTTTCCCTAAAGATAATCCCTTACAGGAACTTCAGAACAGCTTAAAACTGTGCTGACAATTTTTAGAAGCTGGATTGATTATATGCAGGGACTTCAAACATCCAGAAGTTACTACTACTACTGATGAAGCAGATTTTTAAATTATTTTATTATTGACTTATTGGTCAATTAAATCTTTACTCTGCATTTTCTGCCTGAAAATAAAAGCCACTAGGGAGCCATATTATATTTGGAAGCTAACAATTAGCAACGACAAACTTTTCAAGTGTCTATAACCAAGCCTTGTTTTCAATTAAGAAATCCTTAATGAGGCAGGTTCAGGATTTTTGAGTTTGTTTGGTTGCTTTGTTTATTGTTTCAGTTTGATTATAGGGGACACTGTTCCTCCCACCACTGTTGTCCTGCTAACCACCAGAACATTAGGCCAGACCACACTTATGCAGAAAAAGTTCAGCTACTCTGAGGACTAATTACAATTTTCAGGCTGAAAATAATTTATGTTACTTTCAGTAAACAGTTTTTCATTCTTTAGGGATCACATATCATTACAGTGCTACATCTAAAGGTTAAAATCCAAGCACACTGCTGGAAAATTTAAGTGGTGTCCTGAAAAGCCACTGTCATTATTTATAATGGCTACCTCAGCTGCAAAGGGTGGCGTATGGCACAAATTAAATGTTTGCTGAGAGAAAAACCTTCTGAGACATAAACAAAGCAAACAACAAACTACAGATGGTTAGCCAAGAATTAATTGAGTATGCCCAGGACTGTGGCTGGAAGGCTCCTACCCCTCACTCTACAGATTGCCCACAAGTTGGATATTCCTGGTTTCTGAAGAATGCCCAGGTACAACCCCTCTGTACCTTGTAAGCAAGATGCATTCTGCCAGCTCTGCCCCTTGATTTCCTTTGGGTGCACATTTAATTGCCTCGTTAGTGACCACTTGTAGCTGTGTCTTTTGCAATCGCTCTGGTATCCAGCACACTTCAGACTCTGCTACAGGAACATCAGCAAGGGTGTGCCAGGACATGGGCTTGCTGGGGAACAGGAGCAAAGGGCTGATCTCCTCCAGGGAAGGCAGGACAGGGATTCATTCATGGGCGATTATATGGGGTGTAACTAAACCGAAATAACACTCAATGGCCAAGGATTGCATTTACCGTGCTACCCAGGCATAAAATCCACCAATTCACTCATCTTTACTCACAAAATGAAGAAAAACAAACCCATCTTCAACCATAGATTCACACCAATGGGGGCAGAAGAAATTCCAAAGCCACAAATAGACCCAAATTTTTCTCTATTCTACTCTAGTTCTTTAACTCTCCCAGAAATGAAAAAGAAAATAATGATCTGGAGTACATTCAGACACTGAAGAGCAATCCAGTCCCAACTGGGTTGAACTTCAGCTTCTATTAGCTCATAGAGAGGGCAGTCAATTTAAATACCTCTCCACATCTAACAAATGCATTCAAGGCATAATTTATTTGATAATTTTTCCCTTACCCAAGGGTTGCATTCCTGAAAGAGGTATTTAAAACAAACCAAACTTCACCAACACCCCCACACTAAACAGCAGCATGGGAGGTATGGAAAAAACCAATTCTAATTATTTCCCTTAACATTCTGCTCCCATCTTTCTTTTCCTTATTATCTGCTTAACATTTAAGCATCCTTAAAGCACCATAAGACTGCTCTGTTTTAGCAACAGGCTCTTTAGACATTGGGAAATATTCTGGGGAAACCTCGAGTGTGTTTTGACACACACAGAGCCAGATAAAATGATTCTGCCACTTGTTTACAGCACAAGCGACAATATTATTTCAGAGTCCTAGGAAAAGTGACAGACAACTGGTAGCCTCCGGGGAGCTCACAGATTTGCAGGCAGCACAGCATTTCAGCACCACCCTCCAAGCTGTGGACACGACTGTCACCTCCGTGATGGCTCTCAGCCACTGCAGCTCCATTCAGGTCTCCCATCAGTGCTTCATAGTTATCCATGCTCTGCTCCTTTGAGCTACTTGCCCTTTTTGGTGTATTTTTAACGCTTAAATCAGCCATATTATCTTTATGCTCTGTTTAGCATTACCCCAGCATGGCAGGAGGTTTGGGCTCATTCATGCAACAGGCAGGTGTTTGGGTTGGTTTACATCAAAAATCCACACGGTTACTGCAGTAACTGCTGGTTACTGCTGCCTCTCCAGAGAAACTTAACTCTTGCATTTCAGGCTCACTCTGAGATTTGTGTGTGTGTCCCTTTGAAAAAGGAAAATGAACCAAATAATTTTTGAGCCTTCGAAGTTTCATTTTCACAGCCCAATATCTCAGAATTTGAACAATGAAATAAATAATTAAAACATTTATATTTCAAAGCACAAAGAGAAAGCAAAGATCTGGAACCCCACTGGAAGGCCTCCAAGTCAAATATGAGAAAGAGCTATTCAGAAAAAAAGTATTATTCCTATATTCCTGCAAAGTATTATAAATTGTTTCTTTCTTGAAATAGCAGTGGAGCATTGGGCAGAGGTGGAACAGCATGCAGTGACTCATGTCATTTTCTGCAGTGATTCATGATATTTCTGAGAATTCAGCTGCAGCTTAGGCCCTCAATTCCACAAATGTAAATTCCACAACTATAAATCTAACCTGAACCTCCACATAGCAAGTGCGTCCCACCTGGAACACACGTGAAATGCTGTGCAAAACAAGGACTTCTGACCTCAGCTGGAAAAATGTGAATTCCTAGAGTTTCTTTACTTTAAAAAGGACAAAAAATATTTATAATTCCTGGAAACAAGAACCATCATTGTGAAAGGTGGCAATTTAAAATGCAAATAATGGATCACATTTCCATTGCTCCCCTGAAATGTGACAGAAGATAGCATTTGTTTTTTGGAGAGCTCACAGATGCGCTTGACTGTATTTTTCATAATTTTAGTTGCTTTTTTTTAAACAAAGAGGAAACATTCTCCTTCAACTACCTCACATGCAGACCCAGCGACACATTGATAACCAGAGCCATGCCAGTCTTTACTCCTGTGAACGGGATAACTTTTCTATCTGTAAACCACAGGTGGTTCTTTAATCCACAGACAGGAGTAGATTTTCAAAGGGCTTTATTAGAGCACCTAAACCAAGTTGTACAGATTTTGAAATCTGTCCAACTCACTGAGCAATCAACAGCTCTTGTTTACAATACTTAACGGTTAATCAGCTTGGAGACATTATGAAAATATTTCGAAAATTTACCAGATCCTTACGTTTGGACCATTCTCTGTCCTTTGCACTGGTTGCCCTTTCAGTTCCTCAGCAGCTGAGCTGTCTCTTCATGCTGGTTTCTCCTCGGAAGCTTTTGCCATGAACCTTCTGTCAGCTTGGAGTCATCTGCAAGCCAAGGAGGAGGCATCCAGGTTCACATATTGCAGTTCTGTCACATCTTGATGTTCTTTCACTCGTTAGTACATCCCTGACACTTCACAGATATTCTTTGGCTTCTCCTCGGGATGATCTCAAGCTGATGTACTTTGCAGATCATGCTTGGTGCCACTGCCCTCAGGAAGGAAATATGGACAGAGCAATCACCTCTTGTTGTGGGCTGGATTTACATGGAAGTTTTAGTGGGGTTGAGACATGAGTTGGGGCAAGGCAAAGGAGTATGAGAAACAGGACAAGAACAGGATAAGGAACTGTGGGATATGTACAGTCTCTCCCTCAACCTTGATGCAATTGTTCTTTATGAGACTAAGCCTCAAATTACAACTATATATTTTTCTTGCCTTCCTGTGCTGCCCACATGTAGTCACTCATGTACCCAGCACTACGTGAGTTCTACCAAGGCCTTACAGAGTCATAGCCATGGAAGGAAACAGAACTTAAGTTAATAAATTGAAAAATAATATAAATCTAAAAGAAAAAAAAATCAGAAATATAATGAGCAAAAGGAATTTCTGAGCTGGAAGGATCTGTCTTTGTTAATACAGAGTTTCTAACCTGTGGCAGGAATTGGGGTGTCAGATAAGGTGGGGAACAGGACAGGTTATACTCTGTGGGTTGGAACAAAGACTTCAAACCATTACTACTAATGAGCTACTCACTCTTGAGATACGTTCATCATTTAACCATGACTTAGAAGGTAGATTATATTTAAATCATATTTATCTTCACAGTAACTAAGGAAAAAAATAGTTAGATTTTTTTTTTAAATCACTATTGGTTGCCACAAACATAAGCAACACAATCACAAGCAAATAATATCTAAAATATTCTGGTTTAAACACACAAATTAATAAGATATTTGGAGGCTTCAGCAGAGAATTTAATCTCAAAATGCTTCAGATATTTCTATCTTCTACCTACTTCAAAACTATTGCATTCCAAGGAATACTTTGCTTTAACACTTATTAATGGTTAAAAAGAACAGTTTAAGAAATAAAAGGTAGTAAAAGAACTTCTAATTTTTTAGAATGCAATTTTCAAACAGTGGATAAAACTACATAGAACAGTTATTTTTAAAAATATTCTTTCCCCTCACTTGTCTGTCAGTCTGTAAGGAACAGGGACAAAAGAGGAAAGCCAAAAATCAAAAGAATTAACCATGCAGCATTCAGCTGATTAAGAACATAACAAGCCCTCACCATTTTCTGAAACTTTTCCATTTTTTGGTTTCTTTCATCCTTCAAGCCAAATCCAGAACTTCTCTGAGGTTAAAGCAATCCTGCCAAAACATCTTGAGCCAATTGAGTGAGGTATGCTTGACAGCATGAAGTGCACTGCAGCATTTTCAGTATTCCAAGTGTCTGGAAAGTGTGTTCAGGCTGGAAACCTGCCAGCACAGGGTGGCAGCACAACTTGGTGCAGCTGTAGTGCGCTCTGCCGGCAAGGCAGCCTGGCTCCAGGTGGCATCATGGTTTTGCACGGCTGTCTTGCCCATCCTCCTCTCCCATGTGCCCAGTGAGGCGCCCATGCCTCCCATTGTCCCCTCCTCACTGCACACCTCAGTGGGCAGCGCCCATGGCATGTCCACTGACATCCTTGCATCCCGCTCAATTTTTAACTGCCCCAGCAAGTCTGAAACAAGGCTCCTAGTCTTTATAACGTCCACTGCGGCTTCTAGAGCCTGTTCCACAAGCCTTAAAGGTTGATAAAATGATAAATGGTTTCCAGAGCCTGTCCCACAAAATTTACCCACTTTCAGATAAAAAGAAGGTCCATACCTTCACAACAGGGTCTTCCACTGAAGCCCACACTCTCATACTTCCTGATTCTTCTTCTGTTTACAAAGGGTGCAGACCAATGCAGCTTTCCCCACCGCTGTTCGCAGCTCTGCGTGCTGCTGGCAGGTATACTCGCTGCTCTGCTGGGCCTGCCACAGCTCTCCACAGCTCTGCAGGATGCTGGCAGCTCTCCACACCACCCTCTGTCTCCCTGCTCTACCCACGGCAGCTGTTCCATCATGCCAGCAGATCACCACTTGTCGCAGTTTCAGAGACAGGAGCGCCACAGAACACACCGAGGTTCACAGAACACACCAAGAGCCAAAGTTGGTTGTTGGGCTCCCTGTTTTATAGGGGCTTTTCCTATACTTTTCCCATACTTACACACCTGATTGGTTGGGGTCTTAGCTCTGCCCAGCTCACTGGCCACTGATATGTCTGCATTCGTGATTCAATGGCATTGGACAGGGTCCCCTCTTCGCATTTGTATCTGATTTATCATTGTCATACCTGGGCACTTGTTTACTTCTGTTCTCTAACAAGCCAGGTTGGTCAAGTTGGTGTCTGTTATGGCCTAGTTTATCTGTGCAGCTACAGACTGGCTGCAGCTGTCACAGAAACCTCATTTCAATGTGTGTTTTAAGCATGCAACAGGCAAGGAAGGCTTCAAATCCCACAGGATTCCTTTCCTGATGAGCCTTTTCAATGTATAGCACATTATTTCCCTCATATTTACAGGAATAATACCAGAATCATGGTAAGCAGATTTGCTATAGGAAAATCTTCCCCACTCTGTGAATCAAGTAACATTGTCTGATAGCTTTTCTATCTTTCTATCCCTTAGTCATTAAGGATGCACAGATCAAAGCTGGATTATAATTATTTTTTAAAACTCCCAGCACTCAAGGGAAGAGTTGTTAAACATCCCAAATGTCCCAAGCAAGCATTTCTGCTGCTCCACTGGGCCCTCTCAGATGAGGATTCACACATTTTAACACTCCCTTGTAATGCCAAGGGCTCTTCCTCAAGCCATTATGACCTAAACTTAGTGTACTCTGTGTTTCCCCTCACCTAGGGCACCGTGCACAAGGATCCATCCCAACCATGTCCAGGATGGAGCTGTAGCCTGGGTTTGGCCCCTTCCCTCTCTCCTGGTGGTGCTGCAGCTTCCAGCTTCCATCATATATGCAAAATTAATCTGTGTCCCACAGCTCCTTTATTCACTAGAGGCATTGTTTGGGAGCAGATTCATGAAATTACAATGGACAGAATGAGTGAAAACAGATTGTCCTGGGGTTATATTGGTATTTAGACTGGAGAGAGAGAAAATTTCCAATAAAGGATGAAAGATGTTCCAGCTCCCAATACCAACACTCTGCAGTTCAGATTCCCATCTAAGTGCATTCCTGTCCATATTCAGAGATCCCTGTTCCACTCCCAATGCCCCAAGAAGGAAATTCATTCCAATACCTAGTCTGTAAGAGTTTAGCACTAGAACTCAGCAGCAGTGATCAGAGCTGGGCAGGGATGCACAGGTGGAGCTGTGTTTATCCTGCCGTGGGGATCACAGCAGCTTCCTTGGGACACAGAGAAGAGTGGCCCTGGCAAGTCCAGGAGATACACACCTTCAGTCCTAGGATGGTTTGGGTTGGAAGAGACAGAGATCATCCCATTCCACCCCCAGCCATGGGCAGGGACACCTGCCACTGTCCCAGGCTGCTCCAAGCCCCAATGTCCAGCCTGGCCTTGGGCACTGCCAGGGATGCAGGGGCAGCCCCAGCTGCTCTGGGCACCTGTGCCAGGGCCTGCCCACCCTGCCAGGGAACAATTCCTGCCCAATGTCCCATCCAGCCCTGCCCTTCCCCCTTGCCCTGTCATTAATGTGGCACCAGGAACAAGTTGGGTTTTCAGACCTTAGTGAAAATGAGATCTATTTCAGATAAAATACTGTAAATTACCTGTACTGATGTGCAGAGAATCAGTGCTTTTGGAATCATTATATTTCACACTTGTAGAAAACCTCAATTTATTCTGGGGGATGACTCCAGTATCTGACTTGCCAAATTGTGCCAAAGTGTGTGTAAAGTCTGACCTTTTTCAGATTGTATCTGAACTCCGTAAAGATTGCACAAGAGACTGCTTCCTCTTGTTAAGGGATTTTAACTCCCTGCTTTGTTATTTATTTCCCTATAGTGGAAAAAAAAATCAATTAAAAAAAAAGAAAAAAACATTTTACTACTTACGCTGTAGAAAAATATCTCATAATAGTAAATATTCACCATTTATTAATCTACATTTTACAAATTTACATGTTATTTCATCAAAATGTTTGGTGAAAGCCAATGCCAAATATTATAATAGGTTTAAAACATATTAATGCTCATTTTTCCAGAAATTATCATGGTAAAATTAAATTGATTTGAAGAAAAATGTGGAATATCAATAATAAGGGCTCAAGACCAAGTCTAACAAAAAACCCTGAACACTATAACACTGAACACAACAAATATAAAGGCAGGAGAGCAAAACTGGTTTGATTTTAATCCAGACTTAATTAAAAAAATGGCTTTCACCAAAAGGTATTTTTAATTTTTTCTGGCTAAACACAAGGCAAGACTTCCAGTTTCTCTAAGTACACATTTCAATATGACCATATGATAAAAATTGTGTCAAAATTATACTAAAACTTAATTAATATTAATATTTCATGGCTTTATACCATTTTAAAATTTGCATCAATTCTGGCATATGTCTTTTTTCTGTTCTAGCCCAAATAAAAACAGCCTTCATCCTTCCAAAGGATTTTCAGTATCTTTCTCAGATACAATCAACAGATCCTACACTGATATTCCTCAAAGTAATGTGTATGTTTTGGTCAAATTGCTGTTCTCCCAAATAAAATGCCATAGAATTTCTAAACAAGATGAAGTTGCAATGTTGGGACAAACAGCCATGGATTTGCACCCACCCTATGTGCCTACAACAGATATTAAGGAAAGATGAAATGAAATTTTTTTTAAAAAATCAATCAGGAAGAGAAGCATCTGGTTTTACCTGATAAAGAAAGTCTATAATGAAAATTTATGGTGGGCTATTAAATAAAATGTCCTGCAGGACATTATAAAAAGCACAACAAGGGTGACCACTTTTCATTTTTGTAGCAGCACCTATTTTTTGCACATGACTGTGTTTAATGTATTTTAAGCAGATTAGAGGAGGTGACGGACAGAAGCAAGACAAAAGTTTATCAGCTGTTAAAATATAAAAAAAGTTGTAGGCCAAAGTGATCATGGAAACATGAAAGGAAAGTAGAAACAAAAATCTACTGCCCTTTATAGAAAAAAACTAAAGGTATGCAGTTCTGCAAGGCACCTCTGCAAGGCCAGAGGCTCCAGGCCAAGCAGGGTTTTCCACACCTACCTAGGGTAAATGGGTTGGTCTCTGTAACCACTTTTCTGCCACAGGATGCAAAACAGCAAACCCATTTCATTGGCAACATCCTGCTCTCCAAAATTGCCTGTTCCCTTTTAAACTCCTGCTCCCATGCAGTTACCAACAGCTCCAAGTGTGTCTTGCAGGAAAACAGAGCTAACAGCATCTAGAAATAAATTAGTCATGGCATGCTTAACTGAGAAATTCTCCCTAAAATGCAGCCAAAATCTGTGGTGGGGGGAATCAAACAGTCTTCGGAGTGTGTTTGCTCATTCCCAACCCTGCCACTCATGCCAGCACCATTCCAAGGCAGACTTTTCTCCAGCTACTCAGTTTAACTTCTCTTACTAAATAAGATGTCCTAGAGCATGGGAATCTGTAACTCCCAAAAGGGGAATTAAATGATCAGAAGGGAATCAGAAGGGAAAGAAAAGATCAGTTTCATCCAACACATCTTCAAAGTCTTGTAACCTGGTTTATATTTGCTAAAAATGGAAAGTTGAAGCTGCCTCTGAGACAGTTATAAAAATATAATGTATCAGTTTCCCTGGGCTCCCTTGCTCATTAAAGGTTGGGGTTTTTTTTCCTCCCTCTCCTTTAAGAAAACTGCCCTACTGCAAAGGGCACTAGAAATAAAGATTGTATTTAAACTGAAGACAGAGTTAGTACAAAAGCTTTCTTATTATATTGCTGATTACTTGAGCAGTCCACCATTTGACAATACAATTATACCAAAGAGAAGAGAATATCTTCATTACACTGAGAAAAAGGAGAAAGTGTGGCTTTTCCAGCTTTGAAATTGATGGACTATGAGGCAGACATATAAAATTTCTTTTGAACTCGAAAAGTCCAGATCAACTTTCTGAAAACAACAATTTTTCTCTTACATAAGTATCTGTGCCACATAGCTCATATTTTATGTTTTTGGTAGGATTTTATGTTCTTTGTAGGATCTCCTTCACCTACAGGAATGAGTTAACCTCAGACTGGAGCAGGAACACTGGCTCTAGGCTGTTACTGGTTCCATTCCAGGGTCTGCTTGTCACATTGAGGGTGGCTGCCACAATCCTCAAAATTTAGGGTACCCTGACACTAGGGCAACTGAGGTACAAATATAAGGAATGGGTTTGATGGAGTCCCCAAAACCAAAACAACTTTAATAGGAAAATAAAGTAGGGATGATCCCCATAAGCCACACACATAGGGACAAGCCCCAGACCAGAACAAGGCAGGACACAACAAAATACAGGGTAGGCCTGGGGGTGGAGCCTGAGGGCATGGGTCCAATCACAAACTGGGGTAAGCAATATGCAAATTACTGTGACAAATACCGACCAATCAGGGGAGAGATCTGGGAACATTCTAGAAACAACCTTAATGTGGGCTGACGTGATTAACTGCAATAAGCCCTTTCTCTTTGCTATAACTTAATCAAATACTTCCCAGGGCTTGAACTTTATGCCTGTTTTTTTCTGGCTAAAATTCGGCTGGCTGGGATCCCCAGCCAGACCCATTCCCACATCTGCCCTAGCAAATTTCTATTTATATCATGCAGAAGTCAGCAAAAGTCAATGATCCTGCCACATCTGGCCATGCCATAGTGTAACACAGCTCAGCATCCCAGAAATACTTCAGCAGCTTAAAAGCAAAGCCCCAGATCAAGTCTCAGCTGTAAAGTGTAACTCCATAAAAAGCTCCTGTACTAACACTGGGCTGCTGCTGACTGCCATCCTGGTGATAAGTCATCATCTTCTCACCTTTAACCAAAAAAAAAAAAAATCTCAATATTCATTCTTCAAGCACTCTTTTTTGCCTTGTTTTGCAGACAGGAGACTCGGGCAGGTTGGGAGTCAGGGCCTCCCTTTGCTGATGGCAGTGGAAAACCCCAGCTGGTTCAAATTCCCTAAATCAGTGGTTCATCTGGTAATCCAGCTCTAGGCTGGCTACAGCCAGGACCCCCCAATCATACCAGACAGTTCCCAGTGTCTGGCTAGGTTTGTGTATGCTCCCAGGAACTGAGCACAAGACAAGCACAGGCATCCTTTGAACATGGAAAACAGGAGAAACAGAGGATTCATCAAGAGTTCAGCCTGAAACAGCAGTTTACCCCAACACTGAGGGTACTGCTGTGCTGCAGGGAACAGCTTAGCTGCCAGTGCTGGGTGTCAAACCCCAGCCAGTGCCTCAGTGACCTTCAGGAGTGGGGATTTTATTTGGTTTCATGGCACATTAAGTTCCTGTGTTAATTCAGAATATAAGGACACTCTTTCCAGCTGCCACCGCAGCTGAGTTCAGAGCCCTCAGCTCTTGCCCTGCAGCTCCACAGTCACCCCACCCTTCCTCATGGAACTCCTCCCTGCCAGACACCTCATCACTCCACGTGATGCAAAGGAAAGAGAAAAGAGAGCTCAGATACCAAGTGAATTCTGACTTAAAACCCTAATCACAAACCAGCAGTGGACAAACCTTCAATTAATAACCCTCCAGATCTCACTGTTCCCATCTTTAACTGCCCTCATTTGATTATTTCAAGATTAAAAGCACAAGAATTAGCTGCCATTTAATGGTTTCAATTAATGGTATTTTATGAACAATGGCATATGAGTAGTGGGACTGAGGAACAATTAAACTTGCTCATTACAGAGCACTGCAAGCTTGTTTACTGGAACTGTGTTAAGTAATCTTTCCTTTCTGCTTTAAAAATAAAAAGACTCATTTACATCAACCCCAATGGTCCAATTTGAAGCACAGTTTTTAAGGCTAAGATTTTGAGAAAGAAAGCACACATTGCACTAATAGTCCTACGGCTCTGAGGATACAAATAACAGGCACATTTTTCAGTAACAAAGGCAGGCACATTTCCACTGTAATTGCCACCAACAGCACAAACAACAATCTTAACTTAGGAAAATATAATTCTATTCTTTTTTTCCATGTATTGAGTCTATATGAGGGAATAAAAAGCTCACATTTTAGTAACCAGCCCTCAAAGCAGTAAGTGCACCTATCTCAAGCTCAACAACCAAGAAAATTCACTTTGAGTTTCTCTCCATTCCCCAACACCCCTAATCTAGCCCTGGGACACTCTCTGAAAGAGGCAAACATAAATGAATATATACATAAATAAAAGATACATATAATACACATCATGCTGTTAAAGAGAAAGGACAGATTGTTTTATTTAGGAGACACAATAACTCCTTAACCAACTTACACGAGGGAGCTCCTTTCTTCATGAAGAGACCTCCATAACAGCTCACACACTCTCCTTCCTCAGCTTTTTAAAAGGAAAGCTGAGCCCTGTCCCACACAGGTGACCCTCCAAATGCCAGCAGCTGCTCCCACTCTGCTTTCCATGGTGAGGTACAGGGGATGGGAACAGGGTTATCCATCTCTACTCTTCTCACCTGGACTAAACTCAAACCCCAAGGTAAACATCTTTTGCCAAAACATTTCTACCTAGAACCTTTCCAATATTCAGGAGATTCAAACTGCAAGTTCTCTGCAAGGCTCTTACTAGCCCAGATTGTGCAAGGAATTTCTTAGTTCGTGTGCAATACTCAAATTTCACAAACCAGCAGAGAACCACCTATGGTCTCTCTACATGGAAATTGTGTCTGTGACTATCATCACGATCAATGCTCCAACCCTGGATGGATTGGAAGGAAGAGGCAGACCATCTCTTAAATCTAATTTATTTTAATGAAAAAGAAAGCTACACACATTTGAGAGACTAAAAGAAGTGTGGCTTCGTAGCCTTGTGGTAACTGTGTTCTGTGAAATGTAAAACCTGTTTCCAACAATATCATAAAAACCATTTTCTGTACTCAGTGGCCTCTACTGTAGGGTACAACCAGGGTTTTGTGGTAACCAGGTGTGGTAGAACCCTAGAAATTTCCTCTCAGGAAAACATTCTTGGGGTGTATCAGCACTGTCCTCTTCTTTACACATTTTGCTATAATTCTGCATAGCAACAAAGCTTGGGGAGCTCTTCCCATGGAGAAACCTTCACTGCTGAAGTAAGAAGAATTAAATGCAAATGTCCCATTCCACAGAGGGAAGATTGTAAGCAGTAGGATTTGATATAAAATCAGGCTGCAGCAGCATTTTCTAAGATGGCATCATTTGTTGGGTTGTTGGAAGACATTTTAGAAGACATGGCTCTTCTAAAGAAATACAAATATTTATTTTCCTCATACCCTCTGGTGACTGAATCTCCCTTCGATTCATCTTAAATGCTGCCAGTTCAGCTCTGCATGTTCTGAGCCTGGCAGGAGCTCAGTGACTCCTCCTGGCTAGTTCTAAACAGTCTATTTGGATTAAATATTTGGAATCCCTACCTACACATATCCATGGATTTGGGAAGCAAAAAAAAGTCTCCTGACATGGAGAGATGTCTACCAGCAAGCCCAATACTTCAGCCAGAACTGAGGGTGCCAACATCCATTATTCATCTCAGTGCTTTGTCAGAAATCAATGTTACAGGTCCAGTTGCCACAAAGAACTGCAATCAATAGGATGGAATCTGCTTCTTTTCAGAAGATGGAACCCAGTTAGTCTGGAACTTCAGAACCAGCAGATTCTGAATGAACAAGTAAAAGTAAATGCTGCAATCTCAGAAGATTGATAAGCACAGATTCTCCATCCCACTATAATTGCAGAGCTGTGGAGTTTTAACTGGTCAGGGCCCCATGCAGGACTGAGATCAATCCAGGATAAAAACCTGAGCCTTTAAACCTTGCTGCATGTCCATGGATAAAAATAGCTCCATGTTCATAAAGAAAACTTTATAAACATGGGAAAAGCACTTCATGCTTTCCTTTGCATGTGTCAGGGTGATGTATTGTGATGAATACAAACTGAGAATGAGCGCCCAGATGGAACATAAAGGGAGAGGTGTGCTCCCTTTTGTTATCTGCTCTCCATGGGCTGATCCCACAGGCTCAGAAGAAGGAGGGGAAACATTTGAGAATGTTTGCAATGGCACATAAATCCTTCAGGACCCATGAGCACAGCCCTCTCCCCAGTGTGCACAGATTAAATCTCATTTACTGTGGCAGAGATGGGCACAAAGGACACCCTGCATGGACCGGGCCCGACCCAGAGGAGCTGCCAGAACAATCCCATGGATGCAGCAGCTCCAGTCCTGCTTCCCAGTGCACAGCAGCTCATTTCAGCCTCCCCAGCTCCTCACCCAGGCACTTCTGCACAAGTGCTCTTTGTCAGCTCCTTCCCAGGTTTTTACTCTGGCATTTTGTTGGTCAGTGCCTTAAGAATTTGTTCCAAGGATTTGGACTAAGGGTGATCCTGCTTGCATTCAATGGCGTTCCTGTGTCCCCAGCCTGCATTGGTGTGAATCCCCCCTTGCTGCCCATCCTTTTGAGCCAGCAAAGCAAGGAAGTGGAATTCAGTGGAAAACCTGATCAGATTATTCACCGAGCTCTTTCCTGCAGTGAGATAATGAGAGTCTGGAAAGAAGCTGGAGCAGCCCTTATCTTTCTAGGTATTTCAAAAGTGTTCCACAATTTCTCATGCTTCAGATGTTTTTGATGTATTTTTCTGTACCATTTTGTAGTTTCATGACTCCAAAACCTGTCCAGATATTATATAATGTTCCTTTTACAATATAATAAAACAATTGAAATTTTCATTTACATGAATGAAAGGGTTCTGAAGTTGGTTTAGAGAAATCTAAAGTTCATCTGTAAAAAGTTCTCTGCTTTTGTACTTTGCTCTTTAGGGCTCAGGTTTGCAAACAGATTGCACAGATCTGCTCAGCTTTCAGCATTTACCACAAGGATTTAAAACAAATGGCATTGCTTATGAGACAGAACGTGAGCAAACATTTGTGAGGTGAGGATTTACAGTGGTCTGTTTTCAAATGAAAAGGTTTTTGCTTTATTATTAAGTCTTTTGAATATTTAGATAGTTTAGTAGTTAAGATGTATAGCATATGAAATACAAAGTAATGCAGCATGTGATTAAGATAGGATTTGGATTTCATTTCAATGAGCTACACAATTCAGGTATTCGTATTCTAACAAGAGTCCAATTAGATATATTTTCTTACAAACAATAACCCATTTCACTTTGTGGCAACTTGTTTGTGAGCAGTTTACAGTTGAACTGCACTGTTCATTTTCAGTCATTATCTTTGTCTATTCCAAGCATATTTATTCCTACAAACATTTTCTCTCCCCTGTTAAGTTTTTTTATTCATAATAGAAGAAAAGTGATCTGAAGAAACATAGCTCACAGAGCCACATCCTGATATGATAGTCAGCATCATGAATTTCAAATTACCTTCTGTGAGAGCTCACTGCTGGATAATAGAGCCAGAAACTCCACAAAAATCTCCTGCCAATCCATCATGTAGGGAATGTGTTCAGAAATTCCAGATAGGGAGCAATAAAAAGCCTTAAGATAGGTGAAAAATTCTGTCTCCTAACAACATACTGATGTTAACGTAACAAAACCTGCTTTTCCCAGAAAGTCCATGTAAACAAGCACTAAGCCCAAGTATTTTTCTGGGCAAATGCCCCATGGAGATGTTGCCACTGCCAGGTTGTGCCAGAAGCCTCCCTTGTCACAGCAGCTCCTGGTGATGGGAGGCCAGGCAGGAACCTCCTCGCAGAATTTTTGCTTTTCCTTGGTCCTCCCCTTGGCTTTTGGTCTTTCAGCCTTGGGAAAAGAAGTTCTGGGAATCTTTGGTGGCTTTCATGGAATGAGTGGGAGGTGAGACAGGTGGGATAATGGAGAATGGCCACTTTGGTGGCTGTTTTATGAAATCCTGGCGGGTCTCTGAACCATGCCAGGTTCTGCCAGACCTCTCCATGGGCTCCCTCCAGTCCTGTTCTGAGAATCAACACTGCCAGAGCCACTCAGGCTTGGGATTTCTGATGTCCTACAGCCTGGACACTGAAGTGCTCAGGGAGGAGGAATATTGCAGTTCTTGCCCAGCCCCATCCCCCAGCTGATGGCAATCTGGTTCCCATTACAGCGGGCTCTAGTCCCGGTGCATTCCTGGCCTGCAGAGCCGCCTCCTCCCTGGCGCTCCCATCTGAGGGACCAGGAAACTCCTCAGATGGCTCCGATCAGCTCAAACCTCCCATTTCAGCCTCGGCACTGGCGTGTGAACCAGAGGCAAACCCTTGGACGGTGTGTTTCTCATTGCAGCTCACACCTGGTATTTGTTTATCCCTGGAAGACACTGTCTGGATTCCAGTGGAAGGAAAACACTTCTCCTTTGAAGGCCTTGGTATAATTTATTTCACTATTTCTAGCTGGTTCATGAGAAACATGATCCATGAGTGAAGGACTGAAATAAGGTTGCTCCAATTTATCTGGTTTTCTATGATTAAGTGTGGCACAGAAGGAGCAGGATTTCCAACTCGTTCTGCTGTCTGTGTGTCAGCCAGAAAAAGCCGCAGCCCTTGCGCAGATGGATCCGGGCAGCCCTGCCGTGGGGAGGCACTCAGGAAGGGACGGGGCTAGGAGTGTTCCCAGAATATCTCAGGGAAGTTATTAACATCTGTAAATTATGCTCCTGTTTCCCTGACAGCAGCAGCTTTGCTTGAGGATCTCGAGGTTGCTGCCAGCCTGAGAACTTTGCATGCCCGTTTGCAGTGATCCCTTCCCAAAAACGCATCAATCACCAGAGTAGGAGGGGTCTGAGCTCCCAGGTCAGAGCTTTTATAAAAATATACATGAAACAGCCTCCTAAGCCTCTTAATTTTGTGGAGCTGCAGCCTTTTATTAAAAAAAAAAAAATAGGGCTGGATGAAAATAAAGATCTTTCCAACACCAAAAATGCACATCAGCTCTGTTCCTGCAAATTGTTTCAGAAGGTGGATATCCTGGTGATAAAATTAACCACCATATGATAAACAATAAAAACTTGCCCCTGATAATCATCAAATACCCCTCAGCAGCTCCTTTGAGAACCCTCCCACAAAGCATTGCCCTTCTCCCCTCAGTGTCTAGAGGGGGAACTTTTTACCTTTTTTAAAATAAAACCAAAATCAGCAGCTCAAATGTGCACATGAGCAGGCAGGAAAAAGGTTTTTTAATAGTAAAAGCCATAAAAATATTTTTTAAAAACTAGAGCAACAGGCACCATGAGAGCCTGCTAGGATTTGGGATCCAGAATTCCAGTGTTTCCAACATTTCAGCAGGGGAATCTTGTGTTTCCAGTGCAAAGAGGTCAGACTGACACATTTTCTACAAACTTTCTGCATTTTAATGTGTTCTCAATTAGCATTTTGGGAAGATTTCTCTGCTATGGAAATAATTCATTTTTATGAAATTTGACATCTGTGATCAGAGGAATCTCCTTTATAGGCTTTAGATGCTGATACATGTTTACATTTCTGTGGAAAATAAACTGAGGGAAACTAAGGAAATTATTTCTTAAATCTGATTACACAAATCTCTATGCCTGCTGAAACAATTAATCAGCAGTGTCTTTTCTCACATATGAATGAGAAAGGATGCAGAGTCTGGAGCACTCAGTCTGAAGCCATAAGCAGGCTGCATATTTTAATTCCTTTTATTAATTGCTTTGTTGTGACACCCCAGGAAAATACTTTGTCAGTTGCCTCTGCTGTAATTTGGTATCAAATCCACTCAATAGTCTGCTTTTTTACCTTCCTTTTTAAAAAAATCTTTTGTCCGGACCAAGTTGTTTCTAATTTAGTGCTGTATGTCATTTGCAACAGGATCCTTCAAGTTTCCTCTCTTAATTCATGACACCTGGTTTTTGTTATTGTAAAGACAGCCAAGGACACTGGGGCATTCACTCCACACATTGTAAAAACACTTTAAAAGGGTGGCACACAGATGTATATAAACAGAGGCAAAGAGTCTATTTTGTTAGTGAAAAAAAATTTTAAAAGAATTGGGAATATGAGTGTGCATCACATCAAAAACATCAGGATTTTTTTCTGTTTTTTTTTCTCCTTGCTCTTTGGTATCACGTCACAATTACACATGGCTCTCACAAACACGTAAAAAACATAATTTCAGCTGAATTCCTGAGGTCAGTGAGGGGTAAGGATCCCACCAAGAAGCAGCTGGGAGCCATTCCTGCTTCTGACCCTGACACTGCCAGAGTCCTCCTGAGAACTTCGCATCTGGAATTTGAGCCGTCAAATTTAGTGGGGTTAAATTCTTCTAAATTCATGAGTGATTTTAAGGTCAAGGTTTAAAAGTGAATCAAGCAAATATTGGGATTGGCCATGTCATTAATTTTACTTTTTTTAATTATTCATGTCAAGGTCCCCGAATGAACCCAAAGGATTTAGGAGAGCCTGGCAGAGGAAAGCCCCATCTTCCCCACAGGAAGATTCTGGTCACATGTTTCATGTCCAGTTTCACACTGCATGTCCTGTGTCCCTTCTAGAGCATTCTGTAGTTCATTTGTGCTGCTTTTAGAATTAGAACCACTGAGAGGAAAGGCAGCTGGAAGGCAATGCCACCTCCTGTGCCCCACTGTCACATCAAGGGACCCCATTCTCTTGGCATTTCTGGTGTGGCCCATGCCAGAGGCCATGTGATAAAATCAGGGATGTGGGGGTACTTTATCTGACAAAAAGAAACACACAAGACTAGTTTGGGCAGATAGAATAATTTTGGAAAGTTGAAGACATCTAATTGGCAGGGTTACAGACTTTGAAGAATTATTATAAACAATATTCTGTGCCCTCATCCAGCAAACTCCTCCACAGCTCAATGAGTCACTTGAAACACACCACTGTGCAAAGTCCTGAAGTGACAGGGTGGACATTTCCAGGGGTTTTGTTGCAGATGGTTACATCCTGGGTTTCTGTTGCATTCCAGACACTTCCCCAGCTTTGCAGCCCTTTGCTGGCTTCATCTTGGGCTGCATTTCCTGCATGGCTGGGTCAGAACACCATTGAATCCACAGTATTTAATGTTCCCTTGTTTTCTTTTATTATTTATTTTCTTTTATTATTGCTTCCTAAATAAAAGGACTAAGTAGAATCTCTAATTCTAATGGCTTTCCTTATGAAAGGATTGTGGATTTCCTTGTGAAAGTCCTTAGGGAAAGTCTTGAAGAAGGAAAAGCAATATAAATGGTTCAATCATTTGAAGATTTGGCCTGTTTCTTTCTTTGCCTGACCATGGTTTTCACCCATCCCTTGCAGAGGGCTGAGCTCCATTATTCCAGCTTCCTGTCCCATTCCGAGATTATTGCCAATCTGATTTTATGAGCACGACAGCATTAATATAACATTGCTTGAGTTAATTTTCCTTTCAGTCACCAGGTACAACAAATGGCCATTATTTTCACACTGGCACTTTTCAAAGGAGATAGAATATGAAGTCTTCATTTAAGTATTTAAAGCTTAAAAGTATATTTAACTTCAAACTTCATTAGTAGGCCCTTGGCCCTCAGTGAATGACTGAAAATCAAAGTGGCTGTGTCAGGGATCAAGTTGCAGAGGTCAATTTTCCAAATACAGTTCTTCAGAGGGTGATCCATTGGTATTAAAATGACAATTTGGACAATAGCCAAAGCCTCGGCTATTCTGAGTCCCACAAAAATGTTAGTTTATGCAAATCTCCAATAGCTTCAGTGCAGGAATGCAAATTTATATCAGCAGCCAAGAAATTAGAGAGATGGCAAGGATTATTGTGCTATCTGAGATACTTCCTTTCAAATTCTTGAGCAAGGAGTGAAACTACCTTCATCCCTAATGTGGGCCCAGGCTGGTGAGGGGAAGACTTTGAGAAGCAGAGAATAAGATGAATATTAAAGACATTTACATTCTTGAGTGTTTTCCTATATTTGTCCCACTTTCTTCAAAAAAACCCAATTGTGTACTGTGTAAAACTTTAAATTGTGGGAGAGTTCATTATCTAAAACTGCTGTAAGATGTACATAAAAAGCATAAATGCAAAGAGAAAAATTCAAGTATAACAATTAATTTTTTCTTTAAAGGTCTCAGGTCAATAATTTCTGACAATATTCTGCAAAATCCATGCTGGGATAGCCAAAGTAAAATTGACGATCCTTAGAAAAGGCCAACATCTCTTAAAAATTTATTGTGATTCAGGGAACTGAATTTGTGACTCATCACAAACTCTGAATTTCTCAAAATATTCATCATCCAGGCACTGAAAATCAGGCAGCTGGAAGAATTCTGAAAGTTCTGAAAACCAAAAGCACCCAAACTGTCAGGTGACTTTTGAGAATCTGCAAAACATAAAAATACCTTACAGAAGCTGTTATTTTTGCTTTTCCAGTAATTAAACTTGAAAGGTAGGAGATACAGTCTAAAATGAAAAAAGAAAACCAAAATTCATTATGGAACTAGGAACAGAAAAGCCAAATCCAGTGAATTTTGCCATTTTTCCTTAACTAACTATTAAAAAAATATATATAAATAGCTTTAATTATTCATATTGTTCTTTCAACAATTTAGAAATTCTTATTTCAACAAAGGTTTTTTTATATGAAAGGTAAAATAAACTCGGTTATTTTTCACTCCAGGAGTTGACAGCTGCTGGTGGGTGAGATCACATCAACCCCCAGCAGAGGAGCACAGGGCAGACATTCCCTCTACAGACACATATATAAAAATTCTGTTTGTTTTGCAGTTCCATTTCCCAGAAACAAATATTTGAGAGATGTTTGTGTTGGTTTCTAAACAGCTCACAAAGTCCAGGCCTTGAAGGTTTCCAGATGGAACCACAAAGTTTGTCAGTGATATTAATGTGTGGTTTATTTTTCTTGTAAATAGTTATTATTTTTTTGTCCTGCAAAAAATATTTGGATACAAAGACGGCAATGCTTTTTTGTTATGTTGCTTGATAGCAGATACTTTCAGCATTAGAATAAGACACCATGCAAGAAATTCAGCCACGACTATCAAAATATCAAAATAATTGCAGTCACTGGATGATAAATCTGCCTCTGGTCTGATGTATAAAGGAAACATCCAAATGTTTCATATTCAGGGGTATTATTTAAACAAAAATCACAGAATTGTCTCCCTCAAGATACATAAAGACTTACCTGTCCAAACCTTGATCTCCTCAGGAATTCTGAAGTGGGTTAGAGATCACACAGAACTCTGAGAGAACAGACCTGGAAATGCTTGAGAAACAATTATTTTAGAGATGAAGGTGTTACCCAGCATCTTGCCACTCTCATTGCTAATTTTCCTGCCTATGATCAAATTATTAAACAGATTAATGAGAAACCCAAAGGTGTTGTGCAGACTTGAACACACATTCTCCAACAAAAAGCAAGACTGTCAGTTCTGAACCATCAATTACTATTAAATACTTCCTTCATGGGGCTGCCCATGTCAAAACCCAAACTTTGCACAGAAACTTTCTGGTTGCCATAAAAAACTCCTGAAGAGGAGAATTTCCCAGTGTGTAGCTCAGTGCCAAGACAGGACTAATTCTGAGGTACATGTGTGCATCAGTTGTTTGAATGTCAGCTCCATCCCAGTGCTGGAGTCAGACCAAACAACATACAGTAAAAAAGAGAGCTGGATTTATTATTTTTATGATGCCATAAAGAAATGTCCTGCCTCCAATTTTTAAAAGATATTCTGGATGGTCAGAAGCACCTCTCTGATGACATCAAGCTCCTTCAGTGGTATTAAAGGGAGGGAAAAGAAATCCTTATTTTTTGATAAATATTTACTTACACACTTAATAAATGCTTGCACACCACAAAGAAAAGCAGCATCAGCACACTGACTGGACAGATATACTCAGGGAAAAAATGTGTGGGAAAGATTTTGAAATATAAATTCTCAGCAGAAAAGCTTTTAATTCACAAATTCCTAAGTCACTCAGTGGTGCAAGAGTTGAATTTGGAAGGGGACAGGATGTAAGGACAAAGACTCAGACCAGAGGATCAGCTGCTCAGTCATCCTGTCTGTAGCACAAGCACCTAGACATATGTACAGGAGACACGTGATATGACATTTTCTCTATTTTCCTTATGATATTTCCTCAGTGTGCAACAAATTTACATTTTCACCTGAAAACAGCCGTTTTCTCTGTACTTAGTTAAGTCTGTGTGTACAAACTATGAGCTTCTCTTGAATCCAAGCTCTCAGCACCCAGGGCATCCTGTGCTAGAAGCTCTGCATAGTTCATCCACAGGTGGCGTGAACAAGTCACTGGTTTGGTCTGATGTGTTTTTAACCACTTTGTTCCTCTTTCCTGCTCATAAAAAGCATTGAACAGTCAACTTCCACAGTGATCAATCCATGGGACACATCCCTGTCTCCCTCCCCTGTCTCAGTCAGCTCTCCTTAGGCTGAAGTGCCCCAGCAAACTTAATTGTTCGCAGCCCACAGGCCATCTCCTGCTTTTGATCATATTTGTTTCCTTTTCCTGACCCTTTTCCAGCTGTGTGGGATCATTTTTGATGTGGCAGAGCCACACACAGAATTCAAGATGCTGATGAGTCCCATATTTATAGAGTTGTGTCATGGGGCTGCTCTGCTCTGTTTCCTATTCCTTCCTCAATGTCTAATATCTGACCTCCTATTTGTCTATTACTCTAAGTTAATACTTTTGTAGAACTTCATTTCTCTGTCCTGAATTTTCATAGATTTACCTTGTTATGGAGAGGTACTAAGCAATATTTTTCACTTCATGTATGAAAGTTTCACCCCTTGTGGTTAACCCCTGTTAACCACAATGGTCTCATCTACATTTAATTTTGTGTGATATCTCAAAGCCAAATCACAGAAGACCTCACAAGATCTTTCTGCATCTCCCTGAAGCCAGCCCTCATTAGGCAGGAAGGTCCTACTGCTATGAAGGTGGTTTTACCAAGAGACTGAAGATGGTTTTACTGAGAGGAGTTAAAATGGTAGTTGTTACAGCCGTCCTAAAAATTGGAATGAGATCATGGTTAATAAAGATAATTTAAGCATGTTCACCAGGAAGACGGAGCCAGTTTCAAGCACATGGAAAAATCTGAAGTACATTGAAACAAAAGAAGCAGTTTCTTCCTTTTGTTCTTCCATTTGTAAGAAAAAATGTCATTTTCACAGTGGACTAATACACTGATTTTTTTTTTTTTTTGTTAAATCGGGGTTTTCCAACAGTTATTTTTCCAGTGACAGCTGATTTTTGGTACCCATCCTTGTCAGAAGACTGGAACAGGTCTACAGCTCTTTCAGGCAAATTATGACAAAAAAACCCGAACAAACAAACCACAAGACACACACAAAATTCCCTTTAGATGACGGTAGCTCCAAAAGTGTTTTTTAAATTAACGCACTTTCCAAAGAAGCAGCCAGCACTTCCCACTGTTGCCTCCACCCCAGCCTTAGGGACAACCTAAGAGCCTGCAGAAATCCCAGTGCCAACAATGCAGGAAGCAAAGGTCACTCTGCTGCACATCCCTGTGCCTTTCCCTCTGCAGGGTGGTGACTTTGAGCCAAGCAGGCAGGGAATGTGTTCTGACTCTAACAACTGAGACAGGAGCTGCCTTGCTGCACTGGACTCAGAGAATGCTTTACGGGTGTTTGCATTCCCTTTCAGCACTAGGCTGGGTTTTAACCTCCACCAGCACCAAAAGGTCTCTTTTAGGACCACACAGCAGAGTTTTCATAAACTACTGAGCATCCTCCTCAAGCCACCCCTTGTACTGCAAGCCTGGAAATCTGGTGTGTTACCAGCTCTCACGTCCCATTAAAATGAAAATCTACCTTTGTGCCTCATCACTGCTGTCCCACAGGTCACAGGCCTTCAGCCAACATGAACCAACCAATATTCTGCAACCCCAGAATATTAATGTTGTTACATGGATAGTTCAATAATTGCTGTCTGCCAACAGCTTTGCAAGGGAAGGCTGCCATCACTGGCCTGAGCCAAGGGAAGGCTTGGGGATAACTCCACTGAGGTGTGATCAAATATGTTCCAGGTGATTGTAGCTGGTACAGTTTATATCTCCTGTATGGTCAAACAGGTTAAAACATGTCAGTGCAGTTAAAGGAACAGGAAAAGTGGGAATCTTTTTATAGCAAAATTTCTGTAGACACAAATATCCCACTGAAATATAACAGAGTTTTCTTCTGCCAGTGGGCACAATTCTGGATCATTAAACAGAAATTAAACATCTCTTGCTAAAGTTGAGCTTATTGTTTCTTCCAGCAAACCTTTTCACTGAAGATTGTGAATAGATTAAAACATGACCAGCAGCCAGGGATCAGAGTGTGCACAAAAGAGATGAGAATATTCTGCAGCCTTAAATAATTTTAGTAAATAGATGAAGATAGAAAATAGAGTTAGAACTAATGTGAACAGCCTGACAACATCTTACCTGTTTAAGAGAATCCTAATGACAGACACAGTCATTAGTTAAATTAGAATTAGGTACCAAGGACATCTCATGCATGATTTTATTTCTTACAACCAAATAGAAGTTTAACTGACAACCTGTCACTAAATTAAGCCGGGAGAGAAAAATACCCCAGCATGTGATGACACAAAAGAATATTGTAAAGGGGAGAGAGGGAAGAAAAAAATAAAATAAAAACAAAATAAAAAAAATAAAATAAAACCAAAACTAGTAAAAGCAAATTAAGCAGCCCAGAGTGCAGAAGCAGCCTCATGTCCTAATGCTGGCTTTGGAAACCAAACCAGTTTTAAGTTAGGGAAGTGAAATGTTCTGGATTTGTATCTAAAACAGCAGAGTGTTCTCTGGTTTTGGGGCAGAGCTGGAGCTCCCACTCCAGATCCTTCCAGGTACCAGGAGCAGCTCATTGTTCCCTTTCTGCACCCTCTGTTTCCTGGGGACACCTCTGGACGATGCCACTTCATCCCAGAGTGACAGAGAGAGACACTAAAGACAAATCCCTCATTTGCTAAATCATGTAACTGTTACAAAGGAATGATTATACTGATCTAGAATCACCCTCTTCACAGCAAGGTTTAGTGGCCTTGGTGGGACTTGGTCACAGGCTGGACTCGGCCTTGGAGCTCTTTCCCAACCTGAATGACTCTGGGATTCTTTATACTCAGAGTGTGTATATAATTCACACAGCCAGAGCTTTTGGGAGTATGGTCAACAAATCATCAATCCACAGGTCACAAAGTGTGTAAAATAAAACAATAAATTACAAATAATAAAAACTTACATATTATTCACCAAGTTTGTTTGCAGTAAATTTCTCATACAAAATTTTTACCTTTTACTGTGAAAAAAAACCCAACGGAACTAAGGGTACTGCAGTGCTGTGACTGCCAACTCTGTATTACAGCACAGGTTTGGCACATTAGGAAGAGCTTAAAAGCTCTTGCAAAGATCATAGTATTAAGAGTATAGTTAGAATGGATTCATTTTGTAATATTTCTATCCTTATTAAAATGTTTTTAATCAGTCACACTTTCTGTTCTTTCCATGAACTTGTGCAAGAAAAAGCCGTCACAATTCTAATTAGTAATATTAGTATTGTGTTTTGTAATTCACGTTCCACACTCTCATGGCCAGAATGCCCCAGAGCTCCTGTTCTCCAAGAAATCCCAATTAATTTAATCACTCTGAAATTACAGACCACCACTTCAGCCCACTGAAAAAACCTCCCTGGGCTTTGATATCAGACACTGGATAAGAGATCAGGGAAATCCCAACAGAGCAGTGTGCTCACAGTGGCTGGGACAGGAGCTGACATCAGTTCCACCAAATATTCACCTAAGTTTGACAGACGAATTAAGAAATCAGAAATTTTCTACAAACCCCTCAGGAATGCTCAAAAATTATTCTTCTTCAGTATTGGGATGAAGTACTTTAGATATATGCAAGTATACACCAAATAATTATTTTTTCCAAGCAATAAATTACATAGAAATATCAGTCCATTGTTAGAAAAGATCTTCAACCCAGACATGGTGTCCAATTGTCCCTTCAAAGAAAATCAAGCAAGCAAAGTGCTGAACTCCTAAGAAAAATTTAAAAAACAAACAGCAGGAGTGTGTGTGCTGCTGTATAATAATTTCGTGTTTTGCAATGAAAAATCCTAAATCCTCCTGACAAATTAAATCCTCAAAGTGTGGCAAAGGAAGATGATGGCAACTGTGTTTCTTTGGCTTGTTATTGAATTCAGTTCAAGTCTCGCTGAGTTTAGTTTGGTGATTTTTACTCTTTTCTGACATTCCTGATGCCCAGAACCTGACTTCCTGCCTGGCCCTGGCAAACCCATCATTGCAGGTATTCAGGGGAGCTCCCCATGACATCTTGGTGATGAGTCAATTCATTAAAGCTTCTCAAGATCCAAGCTACTTTTGCCAGGTCCCTCTCCAGCTTCCAAAGCCTGGATGTGTCATGCAGGAGGCTCTGGGGGTAATGAGCTGCTGCTGAGCTGCTCTGCACGAGTTGCAGGCACAGAGCTGCCCTTCCGTGCCTCCACGTGTGCTCCCAGGCACAAAGGTGCCTGATGAGGGCTGCAGTTAATGCACTGCAACATCTCCCTGCTGCCTGCTGCAGCATCCCTGCCCCAGAGCCACAGCAGGGATAAATCACAGCTGTGTGGGCTCTGTGGGAGCAGCACTCACTGAGTAATCTCACCTCCTTGTTGTTTCCTCATGGGCACCAGATAAATCTATCTGATAGCCACACCATCCCATATCTGGTTTTTTCCCCACTAGTTACACACCATGATGTAGCTCTGCACAACAAAATGTTGTGTTGTGGCAGCCTCAGTGTAACACACAGCTGAGGCAGGTGGTCTGTTCTAGCTGGGGTTTTTGTCCTGCCACAATGTCAGGATTTCAGCCATTTGCCCAGGATTTCCCAGTGAAAAATCACTCTTCAGAAAAGTCACAATGACACATCCAGAATGCACTAGATAATACACTAGGTGTAACCCCAAAATATGTCAGTCCCACAGGATGATGTGGATTTGCTGGTAATCCCAGGCAGCAAATTGGGAGGCTCCCCCAGTGCATGGTGAGCCCTGAGGAAGCTGCATTTCAGTGCAGGTGGCATGTCCTGCCCATGTGACAGCTGCCACAGCTGCCACTGCTGCCACCTCCAACAGTCCCACAACGACAGCAGAGGAAAGGGGTGCTGGAGATAACACCTGTTCTTAGCACTGTGTGGTGACACAGGGAATTCTGCTTCTCCAGGTAGCCCCCAATGCTTTGGTCCTTTCATGGGAAGAACATTTTTTAATTATCCATATCCATTATTTTAATGCCACTCTGCCATCAGCTCAGTTTAGCTTCCAAAAAATGGAGAAGCAGGAAAAAGACTGAAAGAAAATAACACTTAAATCCTTTATGTTGCCAAATTACCAAGGGATGGAAAATTTATTTATTTCAAGTATACCAGGAATAATTCAGTAAACTGCAAAATTGTCGGGCTATTTCTATAGGGAGAGTTTTAATTTTGTGTTAAAACAAAGGAATGTCAGGATATTTAAAAGGGCCTGGAGTGACAGGACACAGGGAATTGCTCCCATTGCCAGAGGGCAGGGCTGGATGGGACCTTGGGCAGGAATTGTTCCCTGGCAGGGTGGGCAGGCCCTGGCACAGGTGCCCAGAGCAGCTGTGGCTGCCCCTGGATCCCTGGCAGTGCCCAAGGCCAGGCTGGACATTGGGGCTGGGAGCAGCCTGGGACAGTGGCAGGTGTCCCTGCCATGGCTGGGGTGGCACTGGATGGGCTTTGAGGTCCCTTCCTATTCAAAGAATCTTCACGGAGCCACCAAAGGAGGTCCAGGTCAAGAGTAATTAGGGAAAGACCAATAACACAGATTGCAGTAACTGCTGTGGACTCAGACAGGAAAATGTCAGGATTTTAAAAACCCCACCTCTGCAGTAAGAGTCCCATATGAGTTTGTAGATCTGTTCCTGTCCTGTCACTAGGAATTTCTCCCAACACAAATGCAAAGACACAATGCAGGAAAGACCAGTTCATATGCAGAGTTAATTGATTTGCTTTGCTTTACTGCAACCAAGTTGAAAGCATTTAAAAATACCAGAAAATAAACTAGAAAATCTTATTCACTGGACAGTGAGCACCTACATTCAGCAGCTTTAGCACCACTCAGGCTTAACTGAAAAGTGATTAAGTTCTTGTTGCCATCATAAACTCAGTCTTAGTGCTTTAAAGAAAATTTATTACTCCAGTAGCCTCCTAATGAAACCAGCAATTTCCTACAGAATGGAGCCATAAACGTGACAACTTTCTCTGCATTGTGAAAGATTATTGAAATAAAGCAGAAAAACTTAGGTTTTGGGGATATCCAATATGATACTGACTGCTAAATAGAAAGGTTAAGTTTGCATCGAATACAGTGCTCCTTTTCCAGAAATGCTTCAAATTAAGGACTGGAATTCCATGTAGTGTCCTTGTAAATAGCCTGATGAAGAGGTTTAAGAAGACAGATACTTCTCTAAAAATTTTTCAGAAATTTTCCAAACACTTAACTCGTTACTCATAATAAAAGAAAAACCGCAGAGAATTATAGGAATTAATTTTTGAGGCCTCAGCCTTTCTTTCTGCTTCATATAGGAAGCAATCATTCAATCTGAAGTTGTGAAAAATTGTTATTTCACATAAATATGAACTTATGGTACAGATATATGCTATTATATATCTCACTATATGCACTCAGTGAGTTAATGGGATTGGCTGACTGTCATTAGTGTTACTCACAACTAAAGTCACCAGTTTTTTAGATACTAAAACCAGAGTTTTAATGAAATGACACTATACCATGTAAGAGTCAGCTTTTTTGTGAGGCACATTTTAGTGCTCAATGATTTATCAGACTGCAAGAGGCACGTCCCCATTAAATCAAAACCTTTTAGAAATGTTTTGATTCAATCCACCTATGCAATAAGTCAAATGTCTGCCATTTAAAAATGGGGATCTCCAATTTTTGACAGGATAAGTGATAGCACCAGGCACTAACAGACTGTAAAAAACATTCAAAATCACACACTTTTAATCTCAAGTTGGCACCTGTACAGGTCTGTGATCCCACTGGTATCTTCCCTACCTGCATTCATCACCTGGGTCACTGCAAAGCCTCAAAATCTGTCCAATTGTTGCATTGTTCCAGTACCAAATCATGCCCTGCTGTGACATTGCTCCTCGCTCCACATAAATCAAGCAGAGGCTTTGCCTGACTGAGCTCAGATCCTCTTGTGCAATCCCTTTTATCAGCACTCCCTGTTCCTGTGGGCAGGAGAACGAGCCTGCCCGCTCTCACATGCCCCAGTTGTGGCTGCTTGTGGTCTGCCTGCAGAACATCAACCTGCTGCACTGCTCATCCCTTGTCCTTCATGGATAAAAGAATGAACTTCCTATATCTGACACAAACATGATCTCCCAAAATAAAAAACCTGCAATGGCAGGCCAAGTGCCCTTGCCAAGGATAAATAAAGGAGCTGGTTATGCTCCTGCCACATCAGAGAGCTGCTGGGAAAGGCATCACTACTCCTCTTTTCACACCCTCAGTTAAATTTCTGCAGCCTCCCCTACCACAGCGAGTTCAGGAGTCATCCTGTGAGTTTTCCTGGATGCTTTTGACAGCTCTGGCACTGCACAGTCAGCAGAGCAGCTCTCTGAAAAGCTGCAGTGCTGCCTAAAAGGCAACAAAGATGGACATTCGTCTTGGCTCCAATTTTCTTTCGTGCACAGGTTATGTTTCTGATTTAAAGCTATAGAAGTGTGAAGGGAAAAAAAATAAATGAAAGACTTTGATGATATTTAAAGCTGGCAGCATTTGCTGTGAGAGCTGAGTTCACTCTTAGGGAAATGGCTGCAGTTACTTGGGGCCAAAATCTGTTTATCACTGCCCTGCTGTGGGCACTGTTCCTCAGGCAGAGCAGCTCTGTCCATACTCATTTGAGCAAGGCTTTCCCTGAGTTTGAAGCATTGCACATGTATTTCATGATCCATTTTTAGCAGTTATGGACACGTCTTGGGACTCCCAGACGCTTTACAGCCCCATTACAGTTCATATCCAACAGCTGCATAGTCAAAAGTAGCTCCTGATTTAAAGGGCTCAAGCATTTTCCTCAGCCAAACAGAGATCAACAAGTTGGAAGGGGTTTCCCTAAAAATACTTGTCTGGCTATACAGCAGATACAAACATATGTGGTTTGTCTGCAGCTAATTTATCCTCTCACTTCTGTAATGTTCCAAGCTCCCACTGGGGGAGGAACAGCCAGGGAAAAGTTAAATCATAATCACATGAGTAAATTATCAGTGACACCTAAAAGCAGTTGCAAACTGCCCTATCATTTAAATGAACTGGATCCCTCAGCTGCCTGGTGTCTGCATTAGTCAGGCAGCACCAATCAGTAAATTATTGCTGAGGCAAACACTATAAATCTTCATTGACCAACAATGATAGGGAATTTCCTGCAACGTCCCCTTATTGATCCTTACCCTGGAATTTTACACCCTCTGGATGGGAAGCACAGCATTCTACATTCACAGTATCTCTGCTGGTGTTTACAGAGCCCAACTTATGCACAAAAGATTAATAGGAGTTCTTCCCAAGAAATGCCAGCACAGTGCTGATGAGCACAGACGTATACAAAGCTCCCACTCAGAGCCCTGGCCTTGCCAGCAACAAGGCAGTAAAACACTGCAAATCCAGGTTTGGCCCCCTGCCATCTGAAAATTCCATGGGACATGAGGAGCAACTCACCACACTTAGCACAGTTTAACACTCGTTCTTATCACATTCCTGGCACCATTCGGTGGCACAGCCTCTGCTGGGAGTTTCTGACTTAGAATCATTTGGGGAGGGTGAAATTATAGCTCATGGTAGAACATCCGAAGTACTCAGCTATTATTGGATCTGAAGATTTATCAGAAGATAAAGTGCTGAAGTGCATGTCTGCCCTTCCTCACAGATAATATAATATGTAAAAAAAGTACCTACTACTCCTTGGGCTTGGGTTATTTACCAGCTGAGCATTTTCAAAGGCCCTTACGAGGGACAAGTAATTCCCAACACTCCCACGATGGCCTGATACATAATGTATAAGGTTATAGGACATGTGTATTCATGAGATTTGTTTGGCTTTTGTCAAAAAGAACTGTGAAAAATTATGATGGAACAATTTTCATTTCTGACACATTGTTTTATACCTCATTCATGCCTGGGAATTGAGGGCTTTAGAATTTTGTCTGCTGCAGATGTCGCAGAGAGGAGAGGAGCTGCAGAGTTCCTTTCTTGCTGCTTTGTTGCTGCCAGTGACAGACCTAAAGGAAATACTTCTCCTGACATTAAAGATGATGAGTAAATCCCCAGGCTGCTCTCCCACTTTGCTGCATTAGGAAAGCCATGGCACAGGACATTGGGGAGCACATGAAAATAAGTGTGTTTTATCACCAGGACTGGCAGGAAAATTTAAGTTTCAATAAAGGCCCCTGGAATTGTTTACAACAATAATGAGAACAATGACAACAATACTTACAATGATTTTAAAATCTAGGTAAGAGCTCATAGAGCTTAGTAAGCCTGGCAAACAAAGGGAATATTTTCTTTTTAGACAGAATTTTTATTTAGCTGTCTTCAATATGTACACTAACCCTTTTCACTGTATTTCCTTCATTCAGACATTTTTGTCTCTGGTTGCAACTGGCAGCATGACAAATTGAGTGGCAATTAAGGAACACAAAAATCTTTAAAAAATACCAACTCCTCCATTAGAAGTAAAGAAAAATAATAAAACAATAAAAAGGAGAGAACTCATTTAAATTCCGAGTTAGTTGTCAGATGGCTCAGATAGCTTTGATCCTTTTGTGGGGGTAGAAGTCCTGGAGAAAGGAACAGCACTGGAAATCTTCCAGCTTTGGTCCCTGTCTGAACCAGGCATGACCACAATGGAATTTGTGAACTTCCCTGCCCATGAGATTTGCCATTTTTGCTGTAATCAGACATAATTTATTTGCCTGGAAATGGAAATATCCCTCCTTTCCCTCCAATGCATGGTGTAATTGTAATATTTAGTATTGTTTCTTTGCTCCACCTTTTTATTTTGATTTCAGCGGGCGTAAGGCACCCACCCCAGGCTCTGGTGTCACAGGCCAGCTCACCTGAAGTGCCCCCAGCTCCAGCAGCCCACTCCCACTCCTGCAGGGCTCCAGCAGGAATCCAGCCCCACCCAGAACCCCCTGGGCCTGACTTCTCCTCCAGGACCCGTTCAGTGAAATCACAGCTGGCTCTCACGTGTGCTGCAGAACCCACAGAACAATCCTTTGTTTAAACTAAAGGATGCTTGGGTTGCATTTCCTCTTTCCAAGAGGCATTGCTTTCCCTGGACCACTGCACTTTCTGAATATGAAAAAGGATATTTTATGCATTGCTCCAAGTGGCATCTCATCAATGCCTTTTCCAAGAGTACCAGTCCTCTTTCCTGATGACCCTACCCCATCCAAGGGAGGATCTGGCATTCCTTTCTCCTATCCACAGCCACCCTGTACCCTGCACACACACCCAGCCATTGCATCTCCCCACTGCCCCAAAGCCCTCCCACGAAGGGCAGGAATTCTCCTGTTACATCGCAAAGCCCTGCTCTTCAGATCATTAATGTGATCCCAGAAGTTCTTTTACTCCCCAGACAACTCACTCCTCCTACACATTCTCCTCTCTGCCGCTGATTTCAACTTTAGAATCGGCAACTGTGCTGTGCTCCCACCTTGGGTTCACACTGAAGAGAGGACTTTGTGATCCCAAGCCCCTTATTTCAAGAACTCTGTGTCTACTCTCCTTTCATCCAGAGTTCTCCCTGGCTCCCCATCTGTCTCTGAATTCACCATTCAGATTTTATCAGCTGAAGCAACATTTTTCCCCCAGTGCAGTCAAATCAGCTTCTTAGATATAGGCACACCAGAAGTTTATATCTAGAAATTTTCTGCCTCACCTTAGAGATCAGATCAGTCTACTCTGTGCTGCTTGTCATTGTTTTGTACTTCACTGTCTTCCCCTCCAGTTCCTTCAGGGTTTGTTCTTTAAAAACACATGGCCTGCCAATCCCTCCCTCCATTTTAATATAAAGTATTAATTCTTCACTTTCTGCTTTTGCATCATATCTAGTGATAGCCATACCTTTATACACATTGTTACCAACCCTTTTACTCTCCTGTCCTAGTGCTGGATTTTGCATCATCCTCCTTCCTCAAACCCCAGGAAAACACTCCATTTGTTTTCTTTTGCCTTTTTGTTTTATTTTTGTTTGGTTTTGTCTCTTGCCAAAGCAAATTCCTGCCCAGTTACAACCAGGAGAAAATTTATTTCAGGGTCCAGTTCCTTCCTTGCACTGTGTCCCGGTTTTTGAGACAGTTATCTGTCAGGGAAGGCAGAAAAAAATTGTAAGCCCCCCACCCTCTCCCTCCGAATTATTATATCTCGAAAACACGGAGTTCTCAGGCAGAGATATGGGGATAGGAATAACAGTTCTTTACTAATATATATATATATATATATATATATAAAGGTAAACCAACAACAATAACTACAATATTAACAATGGAACAGAACAGGGATCCCGTCTCGGCTGAGACGGGAAAAAACGTGGAGGAGAGGCAGTGCCTCACAAACCCCTCAGCTGACACTCAGTCCAGGAGTTCCTGCAGGCTCTGAGGAAGACACCTCGCTGGAATGGCAGGGATGAGCAGAAAGTCCCGGGCCGGTGGAGGAGATGGATCAGCAGCTCC
>VWYI01045720.1:0-24819 GCA_013399455.1 Anthoscopus minutus
GAAGGAAGGAAGGAAGGAAGGAAATGAAAATGATAGGACCAAAGCAGAAGCTAAAATGTTATACCTGGTATGGATGTGTAACGAGCCTTTACATTTTGAATTTCTTTTCACAGTGACTGAAGGGTATGCTCAATAGGGATAAAACCCCTTTCACTTTGCTCTATTTGTTCTCATGCAGATTAAACACAACACTGGTCTTGAAGACAGGGAATATGAGCAGCAGTCTAGGTGGAATGCAGAGAAGAGCCAGAAAGAGCCAGAGCCTGGAACAGGAAACCTATGATACACCCTACCAGACTGAGACATAAATTCCTTCTTTTCCCCCAAACTGTAAATAGGTAAGACTCTGAGCCTCCAACAATAAACCAATCCCCCTCTCTCCAAATGGATTTCCTTTTTATGTCAAAAGACTAATCCATGCTATCACATCTTCATCTGTATCCAATCATGCTTAAAAGGAAGCAAAAAAACCCTCTCTATCATGCTTCTAGTCAATTGTGCATTAAGAAAAAATAATCCCTCTTGATCCCTGACAGTGACTTGCTGAAGCTCTGAAGCATGATGTAAGTACAGTCATTACTCCAATGCAAACGTCCAAGTATTATGGTAGGTTCAGGGCAGTGCAAGATTTCCTGTTCTCAAAGCTTAATACACGACAGAAGATGAGCTATGAGACTAGACTGCAAACTCAGGGTACATAATTTACTCATACAAGTTTTCACCTAGAAACTAAATTAAATAATATTTGTAAAGACTTAAGTAATGTCCCTCCAACAGAAGTCCAGATTATTGTTGCAGTGTTTTTTCTGCATTCAGAGAAAGCTATATTTGAAGGCTGCACTTGCTTAACATCAGATTCCATGGTGAGTGGAATGTGATGAGAAAAGTGGAGCTGTGGTGAGAAAAGCTGAAACTCCATGAGCTTCTAGGTATCAGCAAACTTTTTCTATAGGTGAAAAAATGTATATCCATAGCAATCAAGTAACTTTTCAATGTTCTCTTCCAGAACCAGAAAAACTTACTCTCAAATTTTATTACGCAAGATTTATCTTCCTACTGGTACAGTTTTGTGCATCTCTCAAACTTCTTCATATTTCCTCAATATTTTCTTTAACATGTTGATTTAATTCAGTATTTTATCAGTTGTGCTACCAAAGTTATATAGAGAGGCAAAATTCTGTACTGCCTTACTAGGCCTTGGTTGCATACGCTTTAGGATTGCGTGATCCTTTTTGCCATGGTACAGTTCTTTGAGTTCATGTAACATAACTATCTTTAAAAATTCATTTTTTCACCTAAGACAATGTTGTCTGCATTGTTGATATAGTAAGTATAATCTCAATTTTGATATCCTCTCAATCTACTTTGTATTTGGCCATATGAAAATGTCTTTAGTTGTGCAATGACCATGAAATTTGGTGTAATTCTAAAACAATAATTTATTCTCACTTACTGCCCCACCAATTTTTGTGTCTATTGAAACCATTTTACCAACTTCATTAAGCGTTTGCAGGAAATAAAACACAATATTGATTCTAAAGGGATAGGCCTGTGATGAATTATACATTTAATTCTAGAGATAATGATGGCTTTGAAGCATTCCCAAACCAAGCTTCAGAAAAACAGAGACTTTAACTGATAATATTTCAGTATGCATATTTAAAGTGTGTGAAAGTATTAATTTCACTTCAGGGATATTCTGAATTCTTTCATCTACCTGGAAGACAGAAAAAAATCACCCTACTGCCAGAAAAGTCACCCCATAAAGATAACTGGGCCATGATTTCACAAATCCAATTTAGGTCATTTGAAGCTCCATTATATATGCTGAGTGAGACAGATTCTCTCAAGAAACTATTTATATAATCAGTATTGAATATTACAACACTCAAACCATAGGAGGTGAAGCCCTTTTATCTGATTTATGTTACCTAGATTTTGTTACTTAAATTATTTTCTAGGTATTTTAAGAGAATAATGCCAACAATAATCGGAGAATGTTTGTACTCATAAAGGACAATCATCATTTATTGCATATCTCAAGAGACTATATGAAAATTGTTTCCCTTTTGTTCAATAGTAACATGTGCCACTTTTCTTCTTTACATGAAAAAGGACTTCCTAGTTGTGATGACAGAAAATGGCTTATGAAAATATGAAAGAGCTAATATCACATGGCCAGACAGTTTTCAATTTAGCAATTATGCAGACAGTGAAAATGGCTTGTGGAATCAAAGACAAAGTTATAAGCTACAGTCTTACTAATAAAATATTTAGCAATTCTCTTCTTAATTGTATTTTAAATAAACCATTTAATCTAGTTCATGTTGTTTTTATTCAATCAGCACTCCACTTGGTGCTATAATCACAGCCACAGTGAGACATTTTGGTGTTCAGGGAGTATCTCCAAAGCCTGGGCACTGTCCCCACCAGGTCTCCAGCCAGCTGCCCTTGCCTTTTATGTTCTCTGCTCCGTCTTCCCAGGTGGTAGCTACAGCAACTGAAATTTAGCTGATTTACCTCCAACAGTTTTGGCTGTTCTTGAACTCTGGTTTCACATGCATTTAAGGCAAAGTAGCACTGCTGTGAAGGAAGAAATAATCCTATTTCCCTCTTTTTCCTTTCCCAGTTGCTCTGTCCTGCCTGTCCATTCTGCTGGCAGAAGGTCTGCGTGTGACGATGACCCAGCCATGGCAAACCTTTCTGGAATACCAACACATTTCCTTTAGAGTGGCCAGGTTAATATTAACCAAATCGTTTCTCCAGCATCTAAGACTCCTGACCAGGTGCAGAGGGCAGGTGCTGGAACAAAGAAGAGTGAGGCACAGAGGCAGGAATGCATGAATCTGGGCACACAGTGTACACCACTTCTTCCTTTGATGGCAGAGCTGGCTTAAAGCATCCACGGACCATGTCTTTGGTAAGACAGAAATCAGGATGTAGTCTATTATGTTTTTTTCCTCTTTAACTTGAGCTCAGATGTATGGTTCACATCTTGCTGTGCATTGTACTCCTCCAGCTGTGCTACAATAATGGCACCTCTACCCTCTCATCAGGCAGTAATTTTGAATTTAAATGCCTCTTCTAGGCATGGCTTCTAAAGTACAACACATACCACCTCGTGAATGTGGTAACTGATATGTCGACATTCCAGAGTGCTAAATAGGTGAGGATGTTGGCTTTCAGGAACAATCCCTTGCCAGATAATACTTCATTATCTGACAGACCATCTGGTTTCCAGTCCATCAGTGCTATATTACTATTGTCAGCTCTCTATGCTTGATTATTGCCCAACATTTGTATTACTTTGTAAATAACAGAACTCTAAAAAAAAGAAAAGGAATCTTCCACAGACTGAGCAAGACAAATCACCACTTGCTTATGTACTTGTCATTGTCATTTTTGGATAATGGCCAAACAGTGGATTCTTGTCCATGTGACTCGTGAATTCAGAGTACAGCATACCCCATTGTTGTCAGGAGAAAGATCACCAACTTTTAATTGCACAATATATATAAACACAGCTGGCCTCGTGACTCATTTTGTAATGCAATATGTTACTCCCTAAAATTTTGTTTCAGGTGTGACCTCAGGACTCTTTCTATTCCAGTTATTGAAGTTTGTAAGAGTCACAGTGATCTACTCTTAGACTACTAGGAATATTTAAAGAATTTTTTTTTTCTTGGATTTTAGAAGGAATGTGAATGAAAAGCTGTATCTATTTGATGTCCTTTTGGTGTCTGTTCAGAGCACCCTGTCTTAAGAATGATTAATCAGAAGAATGTACAGTTTATAATTCCATAAGCAATGACAGCTGATCTCTTTACAGTACAATAGGCATTTCTTCAGTGGGAGGAATGTCACCATGGCAACATAATGACATTACAGAACAAGATCAGGAAGAACAATATTAGCTGCATTTATTAAAAAAATATTTCATTATGAATAAAAATAGTGCTTTAGTGTAGTTAATAATGTAATGAAAATTTTATAAATATTTTATCGGCTTTTAAGTGAAGTGAAGTTGGTCCTCAGTCCTCATTGGTTATCAGGTCCTAGAATTTCATTTTTCTGCGTAACTTCCCTTTCCACAGGAATTAGCAATCTCCTTTTCTTTTTATTTTTTTCAATAGTCTTAGGGAAAAATCCCAGTTATCCCTCTGTAACTGATATTGTCATCCCTGCCAATACATGGTCAAAGTACAAATACCTGGTTCAAAATCTAGATGCCTAATGAAGCTCTACAACTAAATGTATAAAACTCAGAACAAAAAATTTTTGGAAAAAAAAGTGATTATCTCCCAGTTACAAATGCACAATTAAACAATTAAAGAAATGTTTAATGTTTTTTTTTTCTCCCTAAACTGAGTAATTTTAAAGTGAGCACTCCAGCCACTCATGATCACACTCTTACTGGACATGTCTGAAGTTCTTTTTCCAATGGTTAAATGCAAGTATAAGCAAGTTAGGTTGGTTAGACCAGGCTTCCTCCGAAGGAGGTTGGTGATAGAGAGAGAAGTAAGAACTAAGTAACAATCAGGATGCTGTGTAGCCACAGGCACCTGGTGTGTTGCTGTGCTGGGTGAGAAACAGGTTGATGAAACTCCACAGGTTTAAGGCAATGGAGCTAATTCCTACAGGCAGGGAAGACCTGGGTTTCACCAGCAGAGATGGTGCTGCAAAGAATACACTTCCCAGCATGGGGTACCCCACAACTCAGACACAGTCTGCAGAGCAGACGCTTGGCTGCAGCTACAGAGGCTTTAACATCCCACCTCTCACTGGCTTTTAAATGGTGGTTAGACCACACTCCAGCAAGTGTGACCTACTGGTCTGGATTCCTTCGTGCTCAGAAGGACTAAGAATCTTGAGTCCCTGGTCAAGTCCTTTAAGGCATTGTATAAAAAGAAATCTATTTTAGAGGCTATTATTTCTAAAAAACAAGGTAGCAGACACAATTGTACTTTATGAGGAACCCAACCATATGGTGTGTTTTAGGCACGATATGGAAATGCTGAGAAGTTGGTTGATTGAACCTACCAGTTGTTACCACCTGGCAACTGCATGACCTTTCTTACAATAAGACCTTTAAGCTTAGGTAATAATGTTGTTATCTGGACATGGCTTTTATTTTTTGTCTCATCAGTATCAAATCCAAGTTTTCTGGTATGGTCCAAAAAGAGCAGGTTAATTTGTGTTAATTCTGTTTTTCTCAACTGAAAGAATAATCACAATTTAGAAAAACAGTAGATTATAATTTGTTCATGGAACCATGCATTGGATTTTAGAGCACTAGAACTATTGGTATGGATGTTCTGGTTTAACTGAACTGTATTTGAGCAGGACTGGTTTTATAAGCAGCTTTATTCATAAGCAATTCAGACCATAGCTTTACAGTAGCTGTTCTTTCAGTTTCCCAGCCATGGTGCCTTGCTCACACTCTAAGTTGCAACACGTTGCCCTTTGTCCCAGGTTCTGTCCTGGCAGGACTTTGTGGAGATCTGTGGACACACACGGTGGTGCTCTGACCACATCTTCCTCCCTGTAGCACTCTGGTCAGCTTTATTGTTTAAGTGATCTCTGGGTAGGATGATGGGATGATGATCTCTCTAGGCTGCTAAGCAAGCTTTGAGGCTGGCTCTAAGGACAAAGCAGATTTTGTCCCACACTTTTAAGGGTTATACAAAGTTCTGCTAAACACAAATAGCTGCTTAGTTTAGTTTCTTTTCTGATGAAATACTGTCAAGCAAACATATGAAGTCAGTAGCAAACCCTGAGGGCAAACAGAATTCTTAGTTCAGCTGTTTTTCAGTGATGGGCAAGCAGTGTCATTTAGCTGTTTCTGTTATAGTTACACATATATAAGCACTTTTTAATTAACTTCTTCCTGTGAGAGAATTTCTATTCACAGGTGTTTATAAAGTGGTCTCATATGAATCACAGAAGCAGAAGCTTCTGGTCATGCATCAGTTAAGGTAGAAAATGTAGACATCCAAGGCTAGCTGGAATGCTATCAGGCATCCTCACATTTCACCATTGTTATCTGGAAAATTTTCTATGACAATGAAACTCTATCTAGATTTCACAAATGAAAAGAACTGCAATTTAAAAAAAATAAGAAAAAGAATAGTGACTAACCCACATATTATAGGTACTTTCTACAGTCTTCTCTGAATTCAAATTTTATACAATTTCCATGTAGACTTGCAGAAGTGCCAGTTAGACATCTGTTGCCACAATCCATGCATATGACTAACATGACAATTACAGGTGTCTAAATTCTGCTTCTCTTGCTGAATATCTTAAAACTTAGGGCAATTGTAAAATTAAGAAGTGTGTAATTTAATATGTTGTCTTAAACACAGGCTTAGGTAATATGTCAGAAAAATCTTAGAAAGGTAGTGCAGAAGAACTTGGTAAACAATCTGTAAATTTGCAGGTCACTAATGAATGTGGAAAAGGTGAACTTTTTATATGGAGCCTACGGCACTGTAGACTATATATAATGATCACCCAGCAGGACAGAAGCAAATTTACATGCTCTGCTCTGGAAGGCAATGTGAGCTTCATTTTAAATGAAATTACTTGGCACAGAAGGAATCAAAGAAGGTTCTGAGGAGCAGGCAAACAGCAGCAGATTATACTGGGTTCAAAGATTCTGGATTTACTTTTCATTTTTTCTTTTTATTATTTTTTCTAATAGGGTGTTTGGGCATTAGTATAGTGTAAGCAATAAGAACCAAGATCTGCACAATTTAGTTTGCATCCAAATTTGGGCTCTGCTGAAAACCAAATACTATTGCTTACAAAAAGCTACAAGAATATATTTGTGTCATCTTTTGGTACAGAATTCTATCCTTCTCTTTTTTCTTCTCTTGCTACCACTGTTCCCCAGACCCCTTCTCTATCAAATACCCCACAAGAATACATTTCATCTAGGAAGACTCTCAGCATTAATACACCAAGCTACACAAGTTTCAGTGTATTTCTACTACTGACCCTTCACTTCCTACAATTTTTTTAGCACATGTATACTTCTTTTCCTTTCTCTACCTGATTTAGATCATCTCACTGGAAGCACAAAGGAGGGCACTAACATTTACAAAGCAATGGGAAAGAATAAATCTTTTATATAACACCACCATTAGCATGAGTATGAAAATGAGCTCTGTATATCAATTACAGGTTGAACTTGAGGGGATCAATTTTAAAGTAAAAATAAGCACAAACTTTTAAGCATTTAGCACACTGCCATATACCTTATAGTCAGATGATAATTCCTCTCCTGGGAGCTGAATATCTATTAAGCCATTTGAAATTGGAGTTGCTATAGCAAACATTCCAGGTAGTAACTAATCAGTTATGCAGAACTTTTATGGATGTGGGTAGAAGTAATATTTTAGTAGCTCCTACACAGCTTAAACTGTTGTCCACACAAGGCTGGTAATGAACAAAGGGTAATGCTTGCATGACTTACACCTTAAAAATGTGCCTTTCATATGTATACCTATATTCTGATATCCTGGAACATTAAAAAGGAAATTAATCACTTTTATGCCATCAGAAATTATTTTAATGAGTTAGAAATTGTTTGAGTATTACCTGAACTTCCCTAAAAAATTGCAAAAAGCACAGAACAATTCAGACTTTAGCCACAGACAGATTCTATTGTCCCTCATAATTTTTTAACGCCATCTTCATTCAAAGCAGCTTTCAGAATAATGCCAATAAATAAAGCAAGCATAAATCAACGAACAAACTTCAAAATGTGGTGTAGGAATTACTGAGATCCTCGAAAAAAATCTGTAAGAAATACTGTATGAATTTTTGAATGCTTCAATCTCATTTCTGATTAGCTCATGAGCGATCTGTCACGTTCTGTGGTCAACTCTCTTTATGCTTCCACATTTAATCCAAACATTTGCACAGAAAATTAACATTAGGTAAAGAGTTCCCCTAAAATTACTGTTCAGGTGTAAAATTATGTAAAGAGGGGAGATCTGTATTTTAATGGCAGCCCTGGGTTGTGTTCCTTAAAAGAGAAAGAAAGTTGAAGGCCTGATATAAAGGCTTTAGCCAACAGAATAGTTTCCACTGACTTCAGAAGGATGCGAATCAGGCCCCTAAAGTAACAACTCATTTAGTACTGACTGCTAAATTTATAGCATTAGTTTTCTTTGAGCATAACAGCATCCATTCATCACACTGCAGTAACAAAGCTGTAACCTGATCTATGACAAATATTACAAGCCTAATGGCTGATGTCCATTACTGACGGGACCTGCTCACCATTTAGAAAAGATTGGCACTGAAGGATTACTGAGCAAACACAGCACCTGAAAAAACTTGCATGCAGGAGTCTGTCATCAGGTGTGTGATCGGGGGCATTATCTGAGAACGCTGGCTCTTATCTTCAGTTGGAAACTGCTGGAATTGCCAACAATTCTCAACAAAGAGCTTCCGTCATGGAAGGCTGATACACCGAGCCAGTCTGGTGGTGGTTTACCTTCCCAAGGCTTCATTCCTTTTTATGGATCACCTGAGACCAAGCAGCACACCAGTTTAATAGCTTAAATAGCAGGACAACCTAGCAAACTGATGACAATCAAGGGAAAACCAATCCTTTTCGGTAGAAAGACAGAATTCCAAGCATTCCCTCACAGTAACTTAGAGAGATCTACTTTAAAAACTGCATTTTCCCAAGCAGGATGCTGAGAAAACTTTCTTGCCACTGATTCTTAGCATTTTGCAACTTTCCCTTTGCTCACTAGCAAAGTTTTCACGTTTATACCAATACAGTTTTTCTCAGGAATACATCAAATTGATTTTCACCCTTTTTCTGTGTGTAACTCTAGATAAAATTAAAACTATAAAATTCTGAAGAAAGTTGAAGAAAATTACTATTTGTACAAAAATGCACTGTTATTTTTTTTGATGTCATATTATAGCTTTGAAAGTTTTTAATTACTTGCAACTATTAACATGAGTGGTCAGAGATATTTGATTTTTCCCAAAATAGTGACAACATATTTAAAGTGCACAGGAGTATTTAAAATATAACTGAAAGTTTTGGTTTGCCCTTTTTGCATACTTCTTAAAGAAAACCTAAGTTAAGTTTAAGTTAACCTAAGTTTGATACTTAAATTAAATCACTTATTAATTGAGAAATATCGAGAAAAATGAAATTAAATACTTTAATATGCTGTGGTCCAATAAGCATAAGAAAATCCATATAATATGTAAGTATACCATTTTGCATTTTCAAACACAGAGACATATATGTGAGAGTACATTAAAACAAAAGCTGAAATTCTTACTAGCTAGTAATTCACTTTCACCCACAAAATTTAGGCCATCTAAATCACAGTGGCAATCAAAAGAATAAATTCTACCTATATACTACATGGTAAATCAGACAGAAGGTAGATGATGTTTCCAATAAAAGGGGTGTACAAAGACATTTTTGATGAAGTATTTTATACAGAAAAATACTTAAGACATAAATGGAATATATAATTTGTTGCAAGAAGGATTTTACAAATTAAAGAAGGCTCATTTATCAAAATTAATTTCTTAAGTCAGGATATAGAGTTAGTTTATGTGGGATTAAAATGGTGAAAAAAATGAGTGTCATTAAGAAATGTTTTAATGGTAAGTGATCTGAGTCCCTACCTAGATTCGGAGGCAGCAGGATTTTGTAGAAGCATTTATCCCAGGCATGGAGTTTAACTCCTACGGAGAACAGTGAAGAGATGTATTGGGTTTGGCTGCCTAATTCCTACACTGCAGAGGTGTTTATTTATTATGGAAAAATTCCATTTGTCAGAATGAAATAAACCCTAAAAAATCATTCTGCATTTGAGAGAGCTGGTGTATGATAGTCATCTTCAAAACAGTGTGCATGCAAGTTCAGGCAGAGCTAAAATACACAAAAATAGACAAACACCGAAGGCAAGCTATATAAAAAAAGCATCAGAATTGATCTTGTATTCATAACTGGAGCCAATGTTTCAGACAGAATTACTGCCCCATATGCTACATGAAAACTTCAGAAATTAACTACCAAGTGCCTGCTGGCTCACTGTGAAAGCAGCTCTTACGCTGGACAGACAGAATGCAATGGTGCAGTTTATCTGTGCTTATATGCATGCATTCCTGTAAGGAGATGCAGCGTGTTAGACACACATTACACTTGATGTAGACAGTTTTGGAATTTAAAAAACCCTATTTTTATTGAATTAAAGCTAATATTGATTTTTACAGGGTAAAAAACCACAACATGCCATAAGTTGCATTAGCAAAGAACATGAAAACTAAAAAAATCCCAATCTCATATGTATTTAGAATTTTATTTTCTTTGAAGAGGCCAATAACATAACAAGCAAAATAAACTATTTATTTTTCACAGTTCGATTCTCTGTGTCATATGGAATGCAATGTGCCCTGAACTATGAGTTAGCATTATACAGAAACACACTCTTCTAAAAATATTTCCATACTCCATGCTTATTCCATTTTATCTTGTTTTATTTAATATGCATTCCGTGGAAAATCTATGTAACTGTCAAATATTCATAGCTATTTACATTGCCTTTTTATTTTGGTTTGGCACACAGTTTTGGAGGAATATTTTCTCCTCCACAGTCAAGCATGGATATTCTCAACATTGGGATTACTAAATTTCTTTCAGAATATGAAGCATGATATACAGGAAGATTTCAGTTTGGATAAAGAACATTGCAAAGAGAAGAAGGGCTGGTGATGGTGTCAGGGATGAAGGATCTGCCTACCTGGCAGTAACTGCTGCTGTGGCAGCTCCATAGCTCAACAAAAAGACTGCCTTCCTAATAGATGTATCGTAGAGGTTTCTCTTATAATGCAATTTAAATCCCAACATTAAAAAAAAATTAAAAAGGAATTTATCATGAAAAAAAATGAAGAGATCTCCACTTTTAATAATACAAAATTGCAACTGAAAGTATTGTAAGCAATATATAGTTAACCTACTTTGAAAACAAGAAAACTACGATTATTGAAAAAACCTGCCTATTCTAATAGGTTGTCATAGTATTACTACGTTTTGTAATTTACAGTTAAAATAATGAGAAAATGTATATAATGGAAAGCTCAGTTATTTCTGAAGGGAAAATATTTTATCACTGATTAATATACATGATCTGGCATAGAATCTTGATCTGCATTTTTACAGATGTAAAAATTTTAGCTGTTCAAATCAATCTAGGTTACATATAAATAGAAACATTGTGGACTATAGTAATTTAAAAGATTGGCATAAAAGAGACAAAGCTGTGTTTGCAGATGTAACCAGTAAAGAAATTAATTTAAAAGAGGTAAAGACATGCAGATTAGACAGAGATATAATAGTGCCATTATAAATAAGTATGAAATATCGTCTAAGAAATATGCTAAGTGTATGTTGTTTGGTTACTTAGGTCACGACAGAAAAAAATTAATGAGAATTTTTTCTCTCACCCACTTACAGCCTAGAAACTTTTATTTGAAAAACAAAGCTTTTGACCTAAAACACTGTTGCTCATTTTCACAGGCATGCTCTCTACAACTAAAATAAAAATGCTTTACTTTGCATTTTATGCTGTCTGCCAGGTATTTCCTGTGAACATCCCATCTAAAATCTCTTGGTTCTAGTAACTAAAGTCTGTAAAGAAAATCCTGGCAAAAGTGTAGTTCTAAGCTTCACGAGCAACCATTTTAAACAGAAAGCTGGTTTTGTTGTGTTGACAATCACATTTTAAACTGATTCCTTCCAGATGAAAAGATGCTATTTCAAACAATGCAATAAAAGTGTGAAGTCAGCTGTTCTAAGGACATAAAAATGATTTATCTGTTCTCTGGTCGCTGTTTTTTCTTCCTTGATACAGTGGAATTTTTATTTTAAAGACGAGGTTATCAAATAATACCTACCAGAAGCCCACATTACAGAGAAATAAATAAGCACTGGTCTTTTAAAGCAACACATCATATACCTGCAATTAATTTTGCACCTCATGATGCCTCCACTATCGTGCGTATGAAATGTTATATGCAGTGGTTAGATTTACATAACTGATATACAGCTAATTCTTAGGCTGACTACTGACAATCATTAGATTTCAGAGCTATTTCCTTTGGTAAGAAGGAGGTTTCAGATTTTTTTATCTGCCTGTAACTGGGCATGACAGTCTTGCTCCAGCTCAGATTTGAGAGACAGTCCCCCAACCCTCCCATCTCTCCATCATGGTTTGAATCAGTTTCTCTTGCTTTAAATACAGATTTCAGTTCTGGAAACTTTAATGGCACTAAAGAGATATCATTTCAGAACAAGCAAGATTTTTAGAGACAGATGCTCAAAAAGCAGCATGATCCAAAAGTATGGCTTAAGCTTAATTTACCATTTAGCAGTAATTCCTGAAATCTTTGTTCAGGGGATATGCAGGCCTGGCTGTGACTAAACTCTGAGGCAACTTGGTTCCTGGCCTGAAAGTTTCTCACTAGCTGAAATTTCCGTACAACCCTAGGGGAACCAAGGAAGCCATGGTGAAGACAACACTTATGGTACAGCCTGTACGAGCTCTTCCCAGTTTTTGAACTCTAGGTGGCTCTCAGATCAGCTGCTCCGAGGCACGGAGGTTTCCGGGTTCGGAGGCAGCACCATGTCCCTGCCTGAAGGAAGGAGAGCAGTGCCAGGCACAAACGTCTCCATCAGGTCCCAGGAGCAAATTCTGCTCGGAGCACCAGGGAATGCATAGTATTCTGTGAAACACTGCAGCCTTTCACACCCAACCAGTTACTGAAGCAGGAGAAATTCATGCCCATTTTCCTGAGCTACCAAATGTGGCAGACATATTCTTCACGTTCAGAGAACATAAACACATTCAGTGAATCTGATGGTAAAGCATAGTGTGGTGTTTTCCACACACTAGACCTAATAGAAGGTTTATTATAAGCACAATTGGTCTATTATTATTTTATTATTATTATTATTATTATTATATATAATATTATTATCAGCACATTGATCTATTTAAACATGATGTTTGAAACCATCAGGAACCTAATCTGGCAAAATGACAAATATCCTTGAATGTTAAAGTAATAAGAAGTAAACAATTTGGTTCCATTGACCTTCTGAGTAGATAGGTAAAAGGAACTGCAAACAATTCTCGTAGGTGTCTTTTTATTTCTTTCATATAAGCATCTTATGATGCAGTCATCTGATTCCAGGGAGCTACTGCTATAAATGCTAACATTATAATGAGTTCTATTTACGTTATAGTATTAGACAACAGAGACACTTGAAACATCATATCTTTAAGGTTAAAACTATATGATTATGAAAATACTTGAAAAAAACCACAACCTGAACTTTTAAAAAATACACATCAGACATCCAATGTGAGAGTACCTCCAACTGCCTTAGGAAATGGTAACAACTAACGACAGTTAACGTCTGGCCCATTTACTTCTAAGATGCTTTTAATATTTACATGATTTTATTGTGTTTTGTTCCTATGGGAAATAAATAAGCATGTGCTTCATCTTTAAAGCACATGATTCTCAGAAGTGATTCTCTTTAAAAGAGTGTTCTTGTTTACTGCGTTGCCATATATACCAGATTAAATTTTGCAAGTAAAATGTGTGTCCATCAGTAATAAAAATGTGGTTAGTCAAATGCTGCCCTTAGTTACACCACTGTAACTTCACTGTATTTCAGACAGCTATACACATAAAGTTTTTCACATTCCAAAGACATTTTTTTTTATGTTTTCAAGTGTTAACATATGAAGATGGGGGTAGGGAACATCCAGTCAGGAGCAGAGAACTTTTGCCTGAATGGGATGATGAAAACCTCATGACAGTCCCATCAGTAAACACTGCTGCCTCTGGAGACAGTCTGGTCTGTGGAACAAGGAGCCAGCCTTGCACACAGGATATCCAGCTTCAGGCCTAAACCTGCCGCCACATCCACCTATGCCCTGGGACAACCGCTTCGCAGAACGAGCTGCTGATTAAGCCTTCAGAAAACTTACAAATTAGAAACCTATATCAAATAATGCAATTTTGTATCCAGAATGAGTTCATCTGAGCTTCGACATTAACTGCTACTGTGGGGCAAATCAGCAACATGGTACCAGGCGGCTCTGCGAGAACCACTTGTGTGCCAGCTCCAGCCCTGAGCTACTTGACTCTACTTGACTCACTTGACACATCAATATCCCCACCTGTACATTTGAGATAGTGGTACCTCCTTCTTCTGCGAAGTGTTTTGAGACCCATTGGTTAAAAGAACAAGTATCATCTTTATTTTGTGACTCACTAGTGTTGCAAAAGCATCCAGCTAGAATACTTGGCACTGGATTAAGAACTAGCTATGTACAAAAGAAAGCATAATGCACATCACCTTCATATAAATACACAAAAACTATCTCTTTTGTGGCCATATTTGATCTAAAACCTTTTGAGCGTAATAGAAATCATTATGTAAAGTAGATTATTGGGGAAATTCTGTCAGTCAAATTTTATACCTTCCTTTAATCTCGAAAGTAGTCTTTATGATTACTTTATTCAAGTAAATTTTATGGCTCATTACCTATTCAGAGTAAGAATAAAAATGATGTCTTTAAGACATAAGTTCAGATAAAATAGAAACAATGAAATGAAACTGAAAACAGTAAGACCAGATATTGCACATAAGTCTATGTAGACCAAGGGGTGAAGTGAGAGTCATTGGATAAGAACAGTTTTAGGGCAAGAAGATCTATTACTCTGCCTCTATATGTCATGGACTATGAAGAAGGAACTCTTGCTAATTAGCTAGAAGAAATTCTGAAATTCTTTGATTGTGGAGCACCTAGTCTACACTAAAGCATCATTTTTATTTTCACTGCAGATATGCAAGAGCAATTCCCACAGGGCCATGTGGATCCTGTCTTCCAAACTGCACGGGTATGAGGGCACTTGATGAGGAGTGTTGTATTCAAAAATAAAGGTACTGATAAACACTTGATAAATTTAATGAGAACTTGCTATGTCCCAACGTAGATTTTGCAAGCTCATGTTCCCTGAAAATATTCAAATACTAACTTTTCTAACACTGAGCATTTCTTAAGGATGTACGAAGCAAGAACAAGGGTTCGGATTCAGCCCTAAGACAATTTTATTCAGGAAAGCCAGCAGGTTTAACACATGTTCCCAGTTTAAGCCACCACATTTCCCTTTATAATTTCAATTAGAATTCTCAATTCAACAACTTTTTTATAAAACTCAATTGAGACTTTACATTTCAGATTATATTATTTCACCCAGGAATGTGTTAATTATTTCTGATACATTAAATTACAGGCTTTTAGTGAAGTCACAGAAACACAATAATACGGCAAAAAGATGCCAACATATGATCCACGGAATAATTATACAACATGACAGATGAAAAGAAGAAAACTTTGCAATGTACTATGAAATATGGGGATGCATCAGGACATATACAGATAGATATTTTGGTAGTGTAGCGCTTTTTTTAGCATCTTCAGGCTCACTTTAGCAAGGCAGGTAAAAGTATTATGAGTTTGGAAGAGTGAGACAGGCCAATAGAAGACAGATGGATCTACATACAGATTTTTTTCTCTTGAAGTGCAAGTGCTAACAGACTTTCCTCAGTGCTCAGGTGGAAGTTACTGCTCCTGAAATGGAAGCAGGGAATTAACCTGTACTTCAGTTTGCAAGATCACAGTTTCTGAAACTGCCAGCATAGGTGAGTCTCTGCTAAGAAATACGACTTTGAATGTAGCAAGTAATCAGGGGTCCAACTTCTGCTCCTCCCAGTCTGAAGTGCTAATAAGAAACTAAGGAGTGGGGCAAATAGCAGTGTGTGTGTGGGGAAATAACACCTTAATCTACAACTTCTGCTTCTCTCAGAACACTGAAAGTAGAGCCTGAAGTCTGGTCTTTCAATACCACAAGAATTTGTGCCTCCAGTAGGCGGAAATTAATCTCTCCTTTATAAATGCACACCGAGATAAGGGATTTTTGGCATAATTGACTATATCATACTTTCCTGGCTGGAAATTACATTGAAGGCTTCAGGTGAAAGATAGTATTTGTATCTTGTGCAACCCTTAATTAGGAGCAGGAATGGTCAGTGATGATGTTGGTGAGTGCCGGAGACTGGAGCTTGCTTGCATGGCTGCCAACTCTGCCAGTCTCCTTCCCTGACCTGCTGGAATTTAGCAGCAGCAGAGTGTCTTCTGAAGCCAGGTGGGAGAGCCAGACCTTAAGAGCACTGCTGCAGTCTCTCAAACACTTGTTACCATGACATACCAGGCAAGACAAAGGAGAGTGCTAGCAAATTCCTTAATTGATGCATGATCGCTGCTGATATCACATAAACCAGGAGCCCTCCAGCTTCTGCACGTTTGCTGATGACTCTGCATTCATCCAGTTCCTGCTTAGTCTTGGCTGTTCTCCCACATACTCCACCCATAGCTGACAAGTTTTGTGCAGCTTTATAACCTAATCCCATTAATGTATGAGTCAGGGTGCTGCTTATTAAAAAAAAGGTGTGTGTGGTCATACAGACAATTATAGGTACAAGAGAGTGGTAAGGTAGTGCTGACAACAAGACAGGAATAATTATAAAGCTATTGGACTGTGTAAATGTGGAGGTAATTGCTCCTTCCCAAAGCAAATTAAACATAAATAATCAAATAACTCAGCAGAAGTAATGGAGTCTCAAATTAATGACAATTGTCTTTTGCACTTTCCCAGGACCATCTAGCTCTAAGAATGGCTAACAAGCACGTTAAATTGTAACTTACTGAAGTGTTGAATTATAAAACTGGATTCCAGGACACTACTACCCTTCCTGTTTCAGGCAAGTTAACAAATGAATGAGAAAGTAACAGGCTTCTTGACTGAGTGCCTTCCAAAAAACCCAACTATAACCCAGAACATTTACTGTTAAAATTATGAGCCCATGAAAATCCAAGTTTATAAGAACAAAGTTGTTTACAGACTTGAAATAAAAGCATCCATCATTTTAATGCTGTAACTGCAGATTAAGACAATGCAGATGGGCATAATTTTCCATTCTTAACACGAGACACAACACCATGTGTCTTTAATATAGATACAACATATACATTCAGCTAGAACATTGGTTTATTCTTACATTTTAAATTCCAACTAAAGTCACCAACCAAAAAAAAAAAATCAAGTGAATACAAACACAGTAAAGATCATGATGATATAAAAATCAGTCATTTAACACAACCTAACATCTTATTTGTAGGATATACAGAGAATGAAAAATTTTCTCTCTTAATGGTTTGAGTTAATCCTGCATCCAAACATTTTCCCCAATAAGCATCATATTATTTTTATGTTGGCTATAAAGATGTCACTCCTCAATAAACAGATATGCTCCTGGTGGGTTTACCTCACTGTCAAAGATCTGTCAATTCATGCATCATCTCGTACATGAAACCAGAGAGCCTTTACTGCATGTCTCCTAACAAATCCAGGAGGGCAGAGGTTGCTCATCACCTGAGAGGACTCTTACCACTGCAGCTCCTGTGCAATTGGTAGTGACTAGATGATCCAAAACAAGTTCACAAAATCCCTGAAGTTCATAGTTCTGCCTCCCTTTAAAATAAAGTTATGTGACCTTTAATGCTCTGCTCGACTGAGCCTTCATTCAGTGAGTCTCAATTAAATTTTATGTTTTGTGACTCCCATTTTCTTGTAAGACAAGAAAAGAGTTCAAGGGATGGATTCCTCTTTGAAGAACTTAATTCTCCATGAATAAATTCATGTCCAGTTGAATGGATTCTCAAAGTTTGGGGGAAGGGAGTTTTTGTCAGACTTTCTCTTTTTGTTTTGTTTTGTTTTGTTTATTTGGTTTTTGTTTGTTTTGTTTTGTTAAAAGATTTTTAGTGTTTTGTAAAGATAAAGGAGTTTTCAGATTCTTTGAAATGGACAGTGTTCATGTTAGTGGTTAGACAATTATTTCCTATGTCTTGTTCATTGTAATGAGGACAAAATCAGAGGGGTGGTTAAAGAATTCTCACTGTTATTTGTGATGAAGAAGCTTTCCATGAAATCACCAGATTGCTACAATGATACTGAAGTAACATAATAGTGGTTAGTTTTCAGTAAGAGCCACTGCAGCAAATGAAAGATTTGCATATGTGTTCATAAGAATAAATACTTCCTAGGCTGATTCAACATACTTGACCTCAACATAAGAAGGTCAAAAAATTAAAGGACAATGAAGTGTCTTGCCTGAAATTGGCTTTGACATTCTGGCTTACCTTAGTTGCTACTACTGAAAAATGTAAGTACAAATCAGCATAAGCAATATTCCCAAATGAAAACATTTTCAGGGACAGGTCATTAGTAACACTTCCTTTCCCACTGTGTTTCTTTATTTAGTTAGGGGTTTTTTTAAAGTAAATTTAACATAAAATCACAGATGCCAGAAGGGATTTCAGAGTGCTGGAGAAAGATGCTTAAACCCTTTTTAATTTTGTTTAGCTCTTTTTACTTTATTTTATGCCTAAACTCTTTATAGATTCAGATATTTACATATTTTCAGAAAACGCCACACACCATTGGGGGTGTTTCATATTGCCAATATGAAATAAACATTGGGCATAAATGAATTTCTTATACACTCCTCACAGATTTACACACCTGAGTCTGAACACCTCATAAACTGATTTTGTTTGCTTAGTATCTAAATGTGAAGCCCTTTCTTGGGGCTCTCTTCTGTATATTTTTGTGGTCACTCAAGGAATGGGTTATCAGGATTAAAGGTTTCCACAAACTAAAATAATTCACATTCCACCCTCACTTCCTTCACAGTTGTCGTAATCACCACGCTCCAGAAAACCAGAAAACTTGTGCAGACAGGAATGAAAGACTCATGGAGTCAAACAGGTTTTTCAGGATTAACTGATTCCTTTTCTTATTTTTATCTGAAATTTAACATTATAGTTCATCTGAGATTTTTTATCTCCTTTTATTTTTTTCCCTAGTGTTTACAACTGCTATCTGTTTAAATATAAATTTCTGCCATTGTCTAACTTCCTGGAGAAAAACAGGTATTCATGAAATTTGTTTTTTGTTTAAATCAGCATTGACTACTTTTGAAACAGGCAAGTAAAACTCTGTATTAACTCTTGCCCAGAAATTTTGTGCAATCCATTGCTAAATTGTGATTTAAATATATAATATTTTCATGAAATCATCTTGTTTTTCCCTCTGACAGATTCATGACTTTATACAAGCATTAAAAATATTCTGGTTTAGTTCCAGTATTGGGACACAAGAATTCCATAGGGAAATACCAATGAATAATCAATTAATTTGGAAGGTGCCTCTTGATTTACTCTTTCTCCAGATACAAAAAATACTAGTGAATTGGGATGAGATAAATACTGTTTTCGTACTCACTGACCTAAGTATTGAAACTATTTTTCTATTTTAAAATCCTTCTACATTATTGTAAGTATTAATACTCCAATAGTTTTCTTTCAGAAGCAATACATGTTAGCACAAACTCAGCCCAGAAAACCTCAAAAGCCATAGATTATCATTTGCATGGAATCTTTTTAGCTTTTAAGCTTTTTAATGTCTATTGTAGTGAAAAACCACAGCATTAATCTCTCAACAAAAATGGATTTACAACTAATAAGGGCAGCTGTGACAACTTCCTGTTTCAACACCTTAATGAAACTTCTCTGCATGTCCTTACTTTCTCATTTCAAACCATCCGGTTCTATGTGGATGTATAGCTTGGCTAAATCTCACTGCAAGAACGAAAACTGGTCTAGGTATTAATTTGCACTGCTAATCTCACCTTTGTTTTTCCTGTGCAGCTTGTGGATGCAAGTCTATGTCTCACTGCACCTACACTGCCTCCATACCTGGAATCTGTGCCACTATATATAAGAACAGCTCCATTTTGATGAATATTTAGGTTGGAATCATGATGTACAGGTTGGACTCGATGATCTCAGAGGTCTTTTCCAACCAAATTGTTTTTGTGATATATGGATAAAAAAAATAATATAAATTGGGTTGCTGTTGTATGAAAAAAGTTTGTGGAAAGCCTGCCAGCTACTCAAAGCTAGGATTTACTAATTAGAGTTACCTTGATTAAAGGCTAGCTTCCAAAGAGCTCCTGTGGATAACAGGCTTAACTTTGAGCATGTGATTTATCCCATTACATTCACTGGCTTTAACTGGACTGCTCATAAAATTAAGCCTATATTTAAATGTCTTCCTGGGTCAGAACCCAAGTCCCCTAGAGAAGCTCAGGCTTAGAGCAGTGGTACCTTATGATGCCGGTATGATTCAAGTAACTGTTGCACGTAACTGTTTTTTCCCACTCTGTCAAACTGAAAAGCTGTGGTATTTTGTTCACATAGGCCCTGGAAACATTGTCTGCAGCAGGTAACTGGGAATGCCATTTCATCAGAGCTTGTAAACAAGTCATATGCTCAACCTGAGCTGGTTGGGAACACCAGGAAAAGACACACGAGTGAAGACACGGCAATACACTGATGCAGCCATCCTGGTCCTGTGCTGCAGCAGGATTTGCACCAGGGTGTCTATACAGCTGTGCATTCTTTCACATATCATAATGACCAGAACTGGCATTATGAGTCTAATTTTGACTAATCAAGACTTTTCAAATTGTGCTCATTATGTAAGACTACGTTTGCCAAATTCTTGCAATTGCAAAAAAAAAAAGGAGTGGAATATAAAGAGGATCTAATGTCTGGAAAATGGGTGATTAAGAAAGGTCGCATAAAATTGACAATTTTAAAAACATACACTCTTACCCTTCTCGTTGGAAAATAGTCCTAAAACAGTCCCCCAGGCTCTTGTAACTGGTTGGATCAGTTTTCCCTCTTTGAATTTGGAACCTAAAAAAAATACAATTTACATCACAGCATGAGAAGTCAGGGATTTTAAGTCACTTTTAACTTTCCAATTATTATATAAAAGGAGTTTTAAGGGGTTTTTTTACGTCTCTGATTCATTATTATATACTGTTCCTGATATACTTATTAACACTGTTTTCATAGAAGCTGTTAAATGAAGGAAAAATAGAGCTTTAGTAGTAACTTTTTTTGTAGTTTATAGAACTCACAGTATAGCTATCACCTTTGACATTTACACCTCTTTCTAGTTGTTTGAAAAATAAGCTGTTAACCCTGTGCCTGATCCAAAGCCCACTGAAACCAATGTGAGTGTTTGAGTCAAACTTTGCTTTTGAAAATCTGAAATGAAATACTATCATGTGTTGGTCTTTTTTATATCTGACACAATTACAACAAAAATCAAGCAGAGACATGATCAGATATTAGAGCACCATTCATTTTTCATAATTCAATAATAAGACGAACAATGAAAGCAAGCAATGAATTATTCTAATTGAAACCTTATTTTCTTTATTCACATTTTGACAACAATAAAAGTTTCAACATGAAGCTTGTGGCCTTGAAAGAAAAATCAAGATTATGATTTAAGACTGTAAATTTCTTTTTATGATTTATGGACAGCAACAGTGAGTTTAACAAACTACATTATTTTACTAAGTATCTCAATTAGAGGATCCTATTTCTTTCGGTTTCAAAACTGCAGCTGGCACATTCAAGTAAATAGAATAGAGATATTTAGATCAATTTTTAGCAACATAACTTCTTTTTAAACTTCTAATTACCAAATAGCACAAAAAAATAAGAAGAATATTGCTGTTGGCAATTCAAGTGTAAAACAGCCCTACATCAGGCAATCACTATACTGGTTTTATCCCTAGATACAATAATAATTGTACACAATGGTGTCAAGGAATAATTCACATTACAGTCAAGTACACCACATGCCACAGGTATACAGCTGTTCTGAGAAACATCAATTGTTACTTATTCTGACCACAATACTGAACCTCATTTATATGAAATAACAAACCAAGGTATTTTTAACTCAGGGTTAAACAGTAATTTTGTCCTCTCTTACAGAATTCAGTAGGGTCAAGTCAACATTTATATTGTGGCAAAAGGAATTTATTGTTTTGCACATCAGTATTTCTGCACTAACACATCAAAAACTTTGTTCAACTTGAGGGAAAAAATTCTAGTGATGCAATTCTTTGGGCAATTATGAAGGCAAGTCCACACCTTTTTTGAAAACAGAAGGAAACACTGAGTCCCTCCATAGTCCTAATAAAAGTAGTTCAGGCACATCTGGGATCTCTATCTGGGGTAACCTCTTTTATTAGCACAAGAACTCGCTGCCAAGTTGGCAGAAAGAAGAATGCTATTCAATAGGCTTACACTCAAATAAGAGTTGGTGCATAACATTTTGTCTGAAAAGATCCCTTGGGAAGGCTAATAGTTGAAAAAAAACACCTCAATGCCATCACACAAAGTCCAATAGCAATATCAGCTACAGAAGCTTTTACATTGTGGCAGTTGAGCAATCCAAATAAGAACAGAGCCTAGTTTCTATGCACATTTTAATATATTTAAAACTTGATCATACATATCAGCTCAAAATCAAATATGTCTTTCTTTTTCTTAAAGAAATCTTGCAAAAACTCACCAGTAACGTCTTTTTCCAAGTATTTCAAAATAAAGTTTTCTTAACCCAAACTCTTTTCCTCCAGTGTCAAGATCTGGCTTCCTTGTAAATTCAAAAAAGTATTGGTTTCTAAAATATCCTTTGAATAATGCACTTTGCTGTCTTTCACCCTTGCAAAAGCTCAGCAATGTCCTCCTTGCATGTGTGTAAGGTTCCCCACTAAATCATGCATGCAAAACTGTTTGTTGAACCGGGGCTTTGATTCCAGAGTCATAGTGGATCTCAACAACATAGTGAACACATTTATATAACTCTGTTTTACAGCTTACACATTGGCAACTTCTCAACTAAATTTAAATGATTTAATAAAAATACATCTTTGATAGCAATAATGAAAGTAATGGCATAAGAAACACAATAATCCTGTAGGTAATTTATGTTTTATCAGATGAAGGATAACTTCTTGCTAAAGAAGTTAAGTCAAAGAAGCTTTGCATTTATTTCAGGTATTTGTTTTAATATAGATAAGACTTTAGTATTAAATGAGTCCATTTGTAACACTGAGTCACACAAATAACATATTCCTTCCTTTAGGGTTTTTGGATCCATTCCTTCCCTAGTAAATCTATTTTATAGCTTTAACAGCAATTCTAAAATACATGCCAATTATGTGCTTCAACCTAGATCTGCGAATTGGGTTCTTTGATTCAGAATTGCTTGCCTCAATAAAATCATGTGTAACTTTTTAATGAACTAGCTAATTGATAACCAGCACTTGTTATAAGAAGCTCAGGGAAGAGCTGAAAAATATGTTTGCTTGTTTTCCTGGATACAGCAGCAGCAGTCCCTATTACTAGTCTTAATAACACAGAAGACCTAAAGCATTCCCTCAAAAAAACCCCAACTGGGCCTGTTTTTAATGATTGTTTAGAGGAATGAACACAAGTGGGGGATATGTAATGGCTTTCTCTGCTTCAAATCCGTTCCTTTCTAAAAGCACTATAAAACCACTGAATTTCATGCATTTTTGAAAGTTGGATGACTGCCTTGTATCCTTTTAGCTCTTGCTAGACCAAAAAAAGATAAATTCTCCTCTAAATACCATTGGAGCACTAACTTCTGATCTAATAATTTTGAAGTGTGATGGCAGGCAGCCCTCAGTGACATGCTGAACCGCCATATGTGCAGAAATGCCTTTCCAGGGATGGGATGGACGACCTCTTACTCACTGCCTGCATCCAAGAAGTTTCAGAAGTCACTGGACTCCAACACATTCTGTGTTTACTGCAAGATTTATCACTTTAAAAATGAGCATCAGGCTAAATTTCCTTCCCTGTTATTTTCCTATTTCTTGTCTTTCTGGGCAGAATGCTGTGGTGCTGAGCACTCCCATCCCTGCAATGCCCAGAGAGCTGTGGGAGGCACTTTGCACTCCAGGTTACTTCTTCATACCTGGGACCAGCCAAGGCATTTACTGCCTGCCCCCTTGGCTTCTTGTAGTTCCCACATCCATCTCCCATGCCATGAGTGACCCCACATTTTCCTTTTCTGGCTTGTAGCAGCAGTCCAAAGGGATTGGTCTTCCATGTCCCTTTTGAATTAACAGTCTTTGCAGCTTTATTAGATACAAAAGTGCCCTGATAATGTTTAAGAAGGGAACATTGGGGTCCTTCTCTGTTCACTGCAGAAGACATATGGTTGGGACCTCTGTAAAAAGTGGGAAGCATGTAAAACTATTTGAGGTTTTTGGGTCTGCTCAAAAGGCATTGAAATCTGATGATCTAAAACCATGAAAATATTGTAACTTACCCACAGTAATCAGCACTAAAACTTCTACTTGTGAAATGAATAAACCTAAATTATTGTTACTTTACTAGCATGAGAGAGAATATTTTTTTATGGTTGTAACAGTCCTTGATCAATAAGTCTCAGTGGGCTCTGCCTGAAATTCCATAATGTAGAAGATGCTGGAGTTCTTTCACCAGTTCTCCAAACCACTTATCATTTAACAAGTGATCCATCATGTTGTGGAGCAATGACTCTACATAAACATATGCATCTGTTTCCAATGTCTAACTCCTCACAGCCCTTGTTGGTTTTTTAATAGCTAGCATTTCATTCTGAGTTCAATAAAATCCTCAGTCCAGATTATGCTTTTCTGACCTTATTCCTATTGCAAAAGTCTTCCAGGTAATCTTTTCTAATAGAGTC
>VWYI01045726.1:4014-28326 GCA_013399455.1 Anthoscopus minutus
TGGTACAAACGCTGGCAGCTGCTCTCAAAGTGTGCCCTCAGGGTGGCACCTGACCTGCACTGGGGGCTGGATGAGGTTAATGCTGTTTGACTACAATTCATCAGTAGGATTTCCAAAGGAGCCTGCCATGACCTAGAAGTGTTTTGAAATAAAAGGCCCACAGATGCTTGGAGTGCCAAGAGCTACTGGATCACACTGGCTGTACGTCATGGAGAAGGCAAATGGTTTCTTTGAGTGTCTCATGGGAGTGTTAATTTGAGTGAAAGCTGTGTAGTGGGTGACTGAGCTGGTTTAGACCTATATGTATATTCTATGTTATTCGAGCAGAAGGAGTTTAAAAACCCTAAATCCAGGCCCTTAAGTGAGAGTACCCTTGAATAGTCCTTTCAGCAGAGGTGCCTTTACAAATGTATCTTTGGACCTTTTTCCTCCCATTGTTTCTTTCTCCCCAAGCTCCAGGCATTCCTTCTTCTCTGCTGAAACAAAGGGTTGTGGCATTGTGCAGGGAACTGAGAAGTAACTTCACATTTTAACTAACCTGGGTCAATTATTCAGTCTTACAGAGAATAGTAGGAAGTTGCTTTAAGCCGGACTTTCCAATAAAAACATTGTTCATTACATTGTGCCTGTTCCTCCCCCACATCCCTCGAGTGGTACTTGGGATATCTGGGGATGTGATTTTAAAGAAGAAGGGGCATGAGAAACAGATGTACTATCATAAATGTGTGATATCCTCAGCTTAAATAAAACCTTCTCCTGTCCTGTTTGGCCTCCTGACAAAGAAGGGTGTTGATTATTGTCAGCTGAGGAAGGCCGGCAACACATGGACTACACCCTTCCTTTCTTTCTGAGTTCCCCACCTGTCTTCTAGCTGGTAGTAGTTCTCCTTTACTAGAAAGGAGTCTCAGGAAAAGGAGAAGTATAGAGATGAAGAGTTTCTACTTTTTCATGTCAATTTGTGCACCTGGGTATGATTGCTTGAATTGTGCAATGTGGGTACGATTGCTTGAAAGGCAGATGGATGTGAGCCCTCTGCCAGATGGTATGTAATCCCCCTTAGGTAGAAGTTGGTTGTCATAAAACAGAAGTGTTTATACCCTCCTAGAAGTGAAAATGAAAGACAGAGACAAGAGTAGAGTTTGATTGGAAAGGGTCCTTTTTAACTCTTAAGGGGAAAATTAATGATGCCTGAAGCTTTCTATAGAAAAAACTGTGGTCTTCCCTTCCAAGTAATAATGTTTAAAGCAACACTCAGAGGATGCTAAATGTGATGGAAATTTCCAAGAACTCCTGCTGCCTCTGGCATAACAACTGATTTGACTTCTTTGGTGTTTGCAGAAGAAAGGTCCCTGTTAGAACAGTCCCAGCTCTGACATGAGATCTGTTTCAATGTTTAATGAAGTTGAAGGTGTTCACAGAATTTAATAACTTCTTTTGAGGACAAAACATTCCCATTTGCAAGCTGTTTTTATGTAAGTTAGGCTATAATTTTACACTCATTCTCTTCTAATCATTTCAGACCTGGAAATACTTTTTCCTGCTACTTTCTTTGATATCCAAAATCAACATCAGGAAAGTAGGACAAAGGCATTTTCCTTATTTCTGAATTTTGTGATTCAGTGTCAGTGTTTCTGAGGGTGTAATTATCTGTTTGTTTGGTGACCAAGATAAAGTTGGTATTTAACTTAAAAGCAGTTAAATAAAACAGTGATTTTGTTGTTAAGTTTAGAATGATGCAGGCAGAAATGAGGATGACAGTTGTGTGATAGTCTTCATTATTACAACTTCATTCTTAAAACGTCTCAAGCTTTTTGTTTTATGGGAAGGAAACGATCTGCCTCATTTTATCTTCTATAGACCTGCCGTTTCATTATCTCTTTGTGAACACAGTATTTATTTCATAAGTACCTCCTATCATGGGGTCTCCAATTTTTATTTATTAATGCCTTTTGTGTTCCTCAAGTTCCTTCTTGAAATGCCTTTATGCGCCCTTTGCTTCTTTTTTTAGTATTTGAAATACAGTTGAGTTTGTATTATTTGATTACAAAAGATTAGAAGCTGGGCTGAAGACATTCAGTATCATTATCTGACTTCAGATGTCATGTAGATTTTTCGTTGCATAAATAAGCAATAATAACTTGGCTTTAGAGTCAGATATTTCTGCAGTGTTCATATAAAACTGTAACAATTGAGATGCTTCAATGTATTATAAGAAATGTTTTAAAACCTGATTTCTTGTTAGAGCATTCTTCCCAGTGAATATTTGGTGGATTTGGAGTGAAAATATCTTAAATGGCTGAACTTCCACATTTGACAAGTAGAAATTTGATGTTTGAATTTCTGAGTTCAATGGCTGTTGCCTCAACCACTAAGTGTAGTACTTTCTTTTTATTTTTCATAGTAAATTAAGTTAACCTTGCAAGATATCTTATTATACTAAGGTATCATGGCAAGATTCTGATTCCTGGCAGCACAGTTAAGGAAATATTAGTCCAAATAGCCTTGTGTGCATTGAAGCTGTTCTTCAGTAAGCAGTTCCCTCTTGCATTTCTAGAAGAGCTGTTGCATTGATAGAGGAGCCTACCTTGTGTTCCTTTTTGATAACAGCAAAATACTGCTGGCTTTTAACTTCTTAAATGAGAAAAAAACAGGTCACTTAACATCCTGCAAATTAGAATACTGCTTACCAAGCAGATGCTTGCATGAGGTCAGGCTTGGTTCAGTTGTAGAAGGTTCTGTGGTTGGGGTCAGGGAAAAGAGACCTTCTGGAGCTTTATCTGAAAAGTTGTATTAAAATCTTTATTGACTCAGGTGCCTCAATGTTTGTGCTGTTCAGTTTTTCTTTATTAGCTATTAGGGGGCAGCCTTTAGCATTTCCCTGTGCAGCAGGAAGCAGTGATATTGCTGCCACTGTAACTCAGTAATTCTTAATCAGATACAGTGTGTGAAGGCCTAGAAAAGGGCATTAGAAAGGTACAGAGAGAAAACAGTGGCTTAGAGGAGAAGGGGGAAAAAAGGGAGGAGGGGCTAAAATCTGATGTGATGCAATAGTAGCAAAATTATGTCTTCTTCACATAGGAAATTGAATTAGCACGGAGAGGAATTTACTTTTGTGTGAGTGTAGCTCCTTTAGAGTTCTGCTTAAGTTTAAGAGTGGAAAATTCAGGCCTTAAGTTCCTTTCCAAGATACATTTTGAAAGATGTATTTGCTTTTTTTTTTAAGCAAGCATTATACCTTGTGCTTTATGTCAAAAGGAAATTATTTTTTACGTATGCAATTTGAATACAAAGACTTTTCCAATAACACTTTATTCTTAATGAGTGTAATTTTACTGTGTTTGAGCAAACAGTACACTCACAACAGTACACACACAATTATTTTTAAATTTCTAAGATGTTTTTTCTGCCAAGCTACTGCAAGTACTGGATATAGTGGGATGCATTTAGGCCAAATGCATTTCTTCCTTTGTAGCCTCTGGCTACAGTTCCTTCCTTAAGTCTGTTGCTGTCAGGAGTTTTATGCCAATATCACAGAGCTTATTTTATTTGGATCATGCCTGTCAATATGGTTTGTTTGTTTTCTAACAACAAAAGCAAAAAACACATCCTGAACTATTTATGTCATATGTCTGTTGCTGCATGATGTGGTAGAGAGACTGTAGATATATGCTTCAATCGTGGTCTAGCTTATTCCTTCATGTTTCCTTGCCTTTTGCTTGGAATAAAGATTATATTACAGGTTGACCCTGTCCAAACACATTCTGAATGTCTAATGGAGTGATGGAATTTAGGATATATTTCTGTTCTTTTCCTTGATTTCTGTTTTGTAAGAAGTGTAATGTATTGTTTTCATATTATTTCCCTCAAATTAAAATCATTTTGTTGTGATTCAAACATGATAGGAGCTCATCTATTAACTCAGCTATCGTTTTTTCATAAAATTTACTTTAGAAAAGAATAAAATATTCCTGTGTTAGAAGATGAAAGTGCAGTTTTGATCTCTAGAGGAGTGATCTTCTGAAATAAGCATGTGCTCACAATCCTCCTCAAATGCCAGAGCTACCATAAAGCTAATTTTGCATATAAATACTTTGTTATATTTACACAAGCATGCTTCATTTTTAATACTCTTCCTTGTCTATATGCTGCAGTATTTTTAATTAACCAAAGAAAAATTGTTGCCAGAACTGCTTCCATACTGATTAATCTGGTACACCAGGATCTTTGTACAGCTGCATTTGCAGGGCTGGCTTGGTGTCTGAAAAGAGGTGACTTTGCAGAGCACCCCATGGACACAGTGGTGATGAGCAGAAGCCATGAGAGCTTTACAAAGCTTTGGAAAACCAAACAAGAAAGAGCTGTAAGTTGTCTCACAGTAATCCTTGACAATGAGGTGGTGAATAGGGTCAACTGGGCATCCCCTTTAGGTATATTGAAATTTTACACACTCTGAGAATTAGAAGATAGCTCATCATATTCTCATTTCATATATGAAGAAAGTGGAGCACAGGCATAGTGAAAAATAAACACAGCATGTAATTTCCTGTGGTGGGCATATTTTCAATTTTATGGCAGAGCAGTAGAGCTGTGGGGTTTGAGTTCAGGTTAATTTTGTCTCTGACATTTTAGGTGTAGTAACAGCCAAGCTACAGCTTGAGAGTAAGTGGAACTCTAGGATTATGAGTGCTTCCAAAAAGGCAAGGAGGTGTGGAGACTACAGTAAATGAGGTAAAATAAGAAATCCACATGTGCTGTATTTCAAAGACTGGTTTTGGTCAGGGGAAATTGTTGCAAAACAAAAGGAAGAACTGGAGAATATAACGTTTCTTTATGTGTGCATCTTACTTTAAAGAGTTTAATAGAGATGAAAAAGAGCTATTAAATTTCTGTACCACCACGACTACTTGGTTTTGGTTGGTTTCATACTACTGGAGCAACAGTTACATTTTTGCATATTTGGTGGCCTAACTGGAGTTTCTTTATATGTAAATAAAAATTGTAGGGTTTTCTTTTACAGATAAGAACTTTTGAAATAGTGTTTCATGACAATGTTGCGTATGGTCATTCTTCTAGTTGTTGTTTGATCTCAGAGTTGTCAGACAACTTGATAAAATTTTAATGTCAAGGATTGTAAATATTATATAAGATGACATTTTGGAAAGAGCTTGTGTTCTAGCTGCAGTATTTCCCACTCTGCTAGAATGTTTCTCCCAGCAAAACCAAGAGCCATGTTTCTGTCACACTGTAAAGGTACAGGTGTAAAATAATGATTTGGTGTACTCAGTTTCTTCTCTATCACTTAAAATTTGTAAGTTTTTTCTGTATAAGAGAAGTTTCTGCTGTTACACTCACCAGGAAGATACTTACATTTTACACTGTTACGTGTGATCTTATTATAGTCTTCAGTTTAGTCATCTCTGTGTGTGTGATATCCCAGTCTTCCCTACTGTTATTGCTGATTTTCAGCTTTGTCGTATCTATATATTTTATAAATGTGCATTTATTTCTGTGCCAGATTTTAAAGCTAAATTGTTAAATCCGTTTCAAAACTGATCCCAGAGGATCAGAAGTAATAATCTCCCTCTGATTTTATTACCTCTTTCAGCACTATGTAATCATCTCTCCTTTAGCTAGTTTATTATCAATGCATTTCCTGGTACTGTCAGTTGTTCTTTCAGTGACACTTTCTCTCATGTGAGAAAAATTAAAAATATTTTAATGTGTAATTGTGTCTCAATCCATAATACTGTGACAAAAATTACCTGATCCTGGTGAATTGTGCAGAAAAAGGAATTCAGATTTTGCTTTCAGTGTTTGCATGGCATAAAGTGATAGTTCTCATAATCATTCAAAGTATTACACATTATGTTTAAGGAAGTGAAAGTTGTTTAGTTTCAGTATAGTCCACATGTTTTCTGCCTGATTAATTGCAAAAGCTCCAAATAACATTCTCTTCCTACTCATCTGTGTCACAAAGGTGATATTTCTTTCAAGACTGTAAAATCAAAAAAATGGTAGAAAATTTAAGTAAGAAAAGTATGATTTACAGTGACAGCACTTGTCAATGGACTCAAAAAGAAATTCCTGTCAAGTCACAATTCCAGCTTAAACATTGAGTCAGCCTTTGCTTACCTTGTTTCTTTAAAACTACAGTTTCTGGAAAATATTTGTTTGAGAGTCTGTATTACTAATGTCATGGTTGCTTTTGACAGTCAGATTCTTAGGAGAGCTGTGAACGCTGAAATGTAAAACATCATGATTGCCAATTGACTATTCTAAGAGGGATTAACTTGTCTGTTGCCAAAAAAATCAGAATCTGAGTTCTGAGGATGTAATGGAAAGTAATGCAATATTTTTGTGTTGTAGTGTCTGATTTGAAACCAGACATTTGCATGCCTTCTCACAGATTTAACTCCAATTAAAGAGAACTGGTTTGTAATAAATGATGATGTTTGACCATAAGAGTCTATGATAAATTAAAAAAAAAGTCTGTAACTGAGAAATATGCCAGCTTCATTAGAAACACAAACACAGAAGCTGCTCAATGCAGTTTCCTCAGAGAGAGAGTTCTCTTACCCCATTCTGCTTGTTCCATCATTTTCCTGTTTTTTTCTGTGAATATACCAAAATTAAAAAATTTCTGTCTCATGATTTTTTAATTATTTAGTAACTTCTGTACTCTGCCAGTAACTACACTACATGAATGCAAAACAGATGGCTGATTTCCTTACTTGTCTTATGAACATGTTGCCAGAACCTTTCTGTGTTCGTGCCTGCCAAAGCTCTGCCTGTCTCAATGTTTTTGTCTTCCTTCCACGCAGTGTGCACTAACCTGAATGTGTGTATCTTAAAGTGTCTTGACAAAACTAACACAAAACCTCTAACACACTGGAGCTTTTTTGAGGATATCATGTGAAAAAAAAATGCCCGAACTAGATTTGCACTTCAGCATCAAGTGTGTGTCTTCACAGTGCAGGTGCTGATTTCTGGGGGTTAGGAAATGTTGCATAATGTTTTGGCTGTGCTTGTGTGATTCAGATCAGTAAGCATTTCAGAAACTTGTGTTGTCTCTGTTATTGCCTCTCAGTTCCCTAGTACCAGATCAGTGCTGTGTAACGTGTGTGGAGTATTATTGGCAGCATCAAAAGAATCTTCTAATCCCTGTGTTCTAGAGTGATGAAATAATAGAATTGTTCTGAGAATATCAGGAAATTCCTGTTCCCACATAAAAAATATCTTGAACTGGATTGAAGTAGTTTCTGGTATCCTGTTAGAAATTTTGACTCAAACCTGATGTAGTTCTTGGGTTATGTTGTGAGTGAAATTCTCTGTAACTGGTCGGCTTGAACACATCGCAGCAGTTACTGAAAAGCAAACGTACATTTAAGGTAAAAATGCAGCTCATGTATGAAATGGTGGTGATACACGTGCTAGTGTGGGATTCATACTACAGCCTTTGACTTAATTTGTGTTTTATGGTAATGAGAATTCATGGCTGGAAGTATCTGATGGTGAGATACTAGTTTGTACAATATTGAAATAGCACCAGTAATAATCTTACTGAAATGGTAATTGCATTAGCATAATATATTAAGTAGAAGAACTCTGAATTCCTTATCTTTTGTATGTTATTTTTTTGGTACATTTCTAGTCCAATAGATCTTTTTGCACCATGATTTATTTCAGTGAGCATTTATGGCATTCAAATCTCAGCTCTGGGCAGGCAATACTTAACCACTGTTAGATAATTCTATATACTCCTTGGTTCCAGATCCATGAGAAGAAAGATAATTTACATAGACATTTTAAGCAGTGTTATATTTATTAAAAGAACCGGCATTGAGGTGGCTATCAGTTTTGCAGGGTGTTGGGCTGTCTATCTTCACTGTGCTTTTGCCAAGGAGTTTTGTAGCAAATGATCCTTGTGGTCCTTTCCAACCTGGTGTTCTGTGATGTGTTTAGAACAGGTTTAGGAGGACTAAAAACTTGATATTTAAGTGACAACCATTGCTTTCCGATGTTTCAACACAAAATGGGAATCTGTGTTTGAATCTGTGAAAAAGAATAGTGTTATGCACGTGGGTAGCTTTGCTTACTTAAAAAGCATTGCATTCTCATAATGCTTTGGTAATGGTGTTGATAATGTCAAAAACAGTGGAAAAAATGTCTCCATTTTTTAAAACACTCTACTGAAAGCCACTTGGCTGGTGGTGAGCTCAGAAGAGTGTGTCCTGGTTGGAGATGAGGCACAGGCACCAAGATCTTTGATTTCACACTTCTGAATAAATTTCAAACCAGTAAAACTAGTTTGTTTTTTTTATTACTTTTCCTGATGCAGATCAACTATAACACATATGCAAAGGAAGTTTTTTATTAACTCTGCCTATGTTAATAAATCATTTATAGATGCAACAGGTCTTCTTGCTAGTTTAAGTTGGAAATTACTCTTCCTTGCTTTAAAAATTTTGCTTTCCATTTGGTTTCCAGAAAGAAAAGCAATGCTTGAGTCTCAGCCAGACAAGAATGATTAATTCATCATTCATCAAGTAACATATCCCTCAGTTCTCTAAAAAATAATATCAAAACCAGCTCATTAAGCAAGTTCTGAAGTGCACCTTCTGTAACATTATGTATAGCAAAAGACTTACTGTCAGACTCCTTGTTAACCGTTAGGTTCCCCGGAGCCAGTTAATTCTACTTAAACAGGCAAGCAACAATGAGATTAACTGTAGTTTAAATGACTCAAAATAGCAGCTTTGATCCTCCAAGTGACCTGCAATTTAAATGGTGAGGAGATCAGACAAAAAATAAGCATGGAGGCGAGGGAAACAAAAAGAAGAAGATAGGAGTGACTTCTGAGAGCTTGAGGGATGGCATGTATGTTGTACTTTCGAATATTCCTAAACAATTGTTTGTTCCAGGATAGTATTCTCTGACTTAATTTTAAAATTGTGAATTCGGCCACAGCTTTCACTCAGTAGCTGCAGTTTTCCATTTGAACCTCTCTTGAATACAACACATGTAAATGAGGCACATCAGTCATATCCTTAATCTCTAACAAAAAATCAGTAGTGCTGTGAAGTCCATAGTTTCCTACTGTATGCTGTCTCACTGTAATTTCTTGATATGAATTCTGTTGTTGCATCAGTGATAGGACTAAAAATGAAAAAGCTGGAATCATTTTCCATAGTTTTCTCTGGGATGGAGGTTCAACTGGGTGCCTCAGCAAACTTGACTTTTGCCTGAGCACCAGCTGACTCTTACCACCCTCCCCTTCGGCCTGCACAAGGTGCTGCTTTTCAGCGTTTTCAAGACTCAAAACTCCCCTCTCTGACAAACTCCTCCTTTCTGCAGTTAATGGCTTTTGTGTGAACATCAAATGTGAAAGAGCACAAATAGCAAAGAGAATAATTAGTTGTTACTAAATAATCAATAGGCAGGCTAGGAATGTGAAGCACGTCTTCACATGCTGCAGTTCACTGTTTTCTGTCCTTTCCATTCTACTTCCGTTCATGTTTATACTCCACAGCAAAGAAGGGTCAAGGAGCTGGTCTTTCTGAGGAGAAAAAATTCCCAGACTGCGTAACATCTGGGATTCCATGGTCAGAATTCCATGTCTGCTTGGTATTCCGTGGTCAGATGAAGGATCAGAGCCTCAGTCTCTTGCAGAATTCTAACTCAAATTCTCTCAGTCGGAAAAACAGGCAGGGTAAAAGTACCTCTGAGGATAGAGTGTTAAAATGAAAATCCAAACTCTCATTATAAGCCAGAAATCTGTTATCTTGAATTAGTGTCAAAAAGGGAAGCACCCTTTCCTGTCCCAAAACAGCAAAATAAAAGAAAGAACCTCTTTGAGGAAGTATTAGGCACAGGAAACTTCTGGAGAGTCTCCTAATTCACCTTGCAATCCCCCTCAACGTGGTTGGAAGCAAACCTCTACAGTTTCACAAGGAATTTGTTTAACACAAACGAAAAGATAATGCCAAATAATAGTGTACAATGTATCTTCTTACAGCAGTCAGGGTAGGGTTTCTGACAGAAGTGACTCTTTTTTGCCCTGCTCCTCCGTATTGAGGTTTTGGGAAGGCCGGTTGTGTTTCGATGCGCCCAGCGTGGCCACTGCGGTGCACTGCTTTGGGGCTGCCTTCCCACCACGACTCTGAACTCAGCAACAAGACACAGTGTTTACTGTTCACCCTTTAAAAATTATTTTGGAGTCCTGAGTGATACAGCAAATTAAAAAAACCGCATCATGACAGAGGTAAGAGGATTTTTATGTTTTTTCATTTCTTTTTTCCTCGTGGATTCAGAGAAGTTTATGTCCCTCTTCAGCACCTTCCACTGCAGGGTTCTTCCACCCTGTGGGCTGTCCTCCCTCTGGAGAACTTGGTTGAGGATTTCATGAGAGGGTCATGATGTGATTTCCCACCTGGCTGTGCAATAGCACACAGGAAATGATGCAGTCCCTGTTGCTGGTTTCTTGTCTGTATACAGCCTTGCCTGTGTGTACACTCCTGTAGGGAACTCACTCTTTTTCTTACTGCTTCCAGCAAGGCTTTGATTCAGCCTATACCAACATTGGTCAGGGTGGTGGTTGACATGGAATGAATAATAACATGAAATAATCTAAATTTCCAACGAAATACAAATTTTCTTCCTTCCATTGCACATATATAGTTCTTTTACTCTCCTTTTCTGTCTCCCTAAAAAAGTCGCTTTGCATTTATTGTATTCAGTAGCAGTATCTTATGCTGTATTTAGCAAGTTGGGAGTAGAATTTCTTCAACACAGGTGGTTTTTGTTTTGTTTTGTTTTGTTTTTCAAATAACCAAGAGGTAATAAATATGATGCCTTATTTGCAGTAAAGAACATGTTCAAGCTGAGGGGAAGCAAGAGAGATTATCCTAAATCTGGTTTTATTTTTTCAGGAGTAGTAGGTTCTTTGCTTCTCACTGTTATACTTCTTACTTGCTCACTAGGAAGTGATCTCCTTTCCTGTTAACATTTAACCTCTATACTGTTAATTTAGGGCACAATTAAGTAGAAAGCAGATTTGAAGAAGCTATACTTTTTTCTGTTGTTTTTGTTCTTTTCTTCCACCTCCCTTTTTTCTTGGAAAGGGGTAGATATTCTTAACAACACTGACTTCCATTAAAAAAAAAGAGGAATCTCAAGTATCTGTGTAACTGCTGAATAAACCTTTATTGTGTGAAGGATGAAGAAAGCAAAGGTTCCATACAGAACATAAAAATGGCTGTATAGTAATGTTGTTTTCAGAAACATTCTTGTGCTGGGCAGTCTTTCAAAAAATACATGAAATCTAAAGCCCTACTAGCCTGGGAGAAGAGCAGCAAAATGTATGGAATATTGCAGTGCTTCTTCACATATTGCAAGAGCTATGACACAAGTATTTGATGTATATATTTGTTTGCTTGGGATGGCAGTGGTTTTCTTCTTGTAAACTGTTTGCTTTAGTCTCCAGCGGTTACTTGCAGCATTGTATCTTATCTTTGTTCTCTTTCCTACATAACTCAGGAACAGCAAAGAATTCATTTAAATTTTTGTAATGTGCTCCACTATTCCTGAATATTTTACATGTCCTTAGAATATGTTCTCCTTTCTTCTGTGTTTCTCCCCCTCCCTTTAATCAATTTTTAATAGTTTTTTATTGCTCATCAAATAAATGGATGGGGGAGAGATAAGATCCACCTCATATTAAAGCCATATATCCTTCTTTTGGAAAAACTAAAAGCATTAAGTGATCTCAGAACTAATTTCTGTGCAGACCTCCTTTTCCCTCACCTCCCATAATTCTCATTGTATTTATGTCTGTGTGTTTATTCCTGGAGGAAGATAGAAAAGGACTCAGGAAGAGTTGCAGTGGAATGCAGTATGGACCCAGCAGGTTAGTTTGTTTCTTGATCAGTCTCAGAAAGTTTCTAGTGATTTGCAACTAATAGCTTGCTTAAGCTCAGGGCACTTAAAAATACCCATGATAATTAAAATGCCCGTAGGTGTGTCTTATACAGGTATACCTACAAAGACATATATAAGGATAGGTTTTAAAAATGTATTAGATTGTCCAGGCAGATTCTGAGTAAACACTTTTCTGTGAATTGCTTTCTTTGTATCATCAGTGGATTTTAAAAAAATGAACATGTAAAATGTTTTTTGACTGTTGTTACCAAAACCAGTGCAAGTCCTCAGTTTATGTTGTCTGGTTTACTCTCAGAATTTTTCAATGCCGTGAGCTGTTTCAGGGACTGTGTACTGAAAAGTGAAGAGCAGAGACTGCTCATATTTAAAGTGAGAATCAAAAGGAAAGAATACATTTATCTGCCTAGAAATACGTGTTAAGGTTTTTTAGCATAGGTAGTAATTCACAGTGCAACAGCTGGGCATATTCTGGATTCCTTGTTAGCCTCTTCTTTCAGGATTTCTTTGACAGATGGCACTCACAGATGGACATAACATTCTTAAGGAGCTTACTCTTTCTACTCCCTTACCCACCAGTAACTCATGATACTATTAGAAATCTAAAAGCTTTGACATGAATTAGCCTTACTTAGCAGACTTTAATTTTTTAATCTTTAGAATATGCTGCAGGGTAGTAGTGCTTGTGGAGTTCTTAATCTGTTTACTTAAGTTCTTAGAAGCCAAAATGGAATTTCGATAAATTTGACATGGCAAAACTTGGCAAGTATACTGTTATTTTATTGTTTTTAAAATTTTCATGATAATTTTTTATTCTTCTGGTGGAAAAATTTAGAATGATACAAAGGAGTACAGTTTGACAACCCAGAAGCAGCTCTGTAAACTGAAGTTCAAGCAATTTGCTTGGTATTCCATTGTAACTACACTGCGATCTGAAGTGAATAAACCTAATCTTTAAAGTTGGCTGCTCGATGAAACTTGTGTCTTCCACCATCAGCTTAAATTAGTTTGGTTTTTAGTATTTCAAAGTATCATCTTAGGGTGCCTCAAAAAAAGAACAAATTGTGTTCAAGATATTTGAATGCACGTATGTGATAGTTACTTGTTTGTCATGTACTTGGTGTCGTTTCTCAATATTCATGCAGCTTTGGGCTTGAAGGCCATTATATTCTTTCCAATGTTGACTCAAACAGCAGTTTTCCCTCATGAATGTTGTTGGTGTGGAGTTTCTGTTAAGGAATGTGAAACTATAAGCAGAGTGATCATGTCCAAAAAAAGCGTTGTGACAGCTGGGCAGGTTAGAAAGGCAAAAATAGTGAGTGCCCTTAACCAGGTCATCTACTGTGTATATTTGTAGCTTATTACAAAAGTAGAGGAACACCAGATGGAGATGGAAACATGAACTTTGTTTCTTTGTTTTGTTTTTCTAAGTGCTGTGTAAATTCAAGGTACCCAATTCTTCCTTCACTAATAGTACATAGCCTACTCTGGCACAACTTCTGGTTCATGGCCTATTTTTAATTGTGTTCTTTTACTTTAGGGCACCTTGCTAGGTGAGCAATCCACTCCCTGCCATCCCATTTTTCCCAGGGGCTCCTTCATTTCAGGTTGCTTCAGTGTTTTCAGTGTAGGCACAGTTATTTAGTCACATAAGGATATAATTTAAACACCTCTTTTGAACCTTCCTGCCTGCAAGTAGTTGGGTTATAAAGAACCCTCTGTAAGCGAACAGCCCTAATATAAATAATTCTCTTCTCTGTGTGTTTAAGGGCTCTGTTCTAGGGGATGTGTATTCCTGAGAATAGTCTTTCATAATAATAAAAAAGCATGCATATAGTTACTGCAAATTTACAAAACAGATTAGCTCATGGAAGCGTGATGAGAAAAGTAATCCATGCGCTAGAATAAGTAGTCCGGGCCAGGATACTGCCTAGTTTGCATCTTCAGCAAATTTCTTTTATCTTTTGTCACCTGAAAGTCTTCCTATAAACCTTGCTTTGCTCCTGGCTATTTTAAATACATATATGCACACATATGTGTGTGCAGTAGCCATTCTTATGAGGAGATGAGTCCTCTCTGATAGCCAAGACTATTTACATAGAGAAAATGGAGGGCTGCTCATGGAGAGGTGTCTGATGGCTTCAGGCCAATCTTGCCAGCAAGATTATTTTAACAGTTTAAGCAGTGTCTGAGACTAACCTTGATTGCTGTGCGTTTTGGGATAAATAGGGGCTTTCTGTTAATCAAACTCTAGATCAGGGAAAGGAAGCTTTTAATTTTAGCAAATTTTGTAAGCTTCACTGTTACTAAATGTCGCAATACAATCAACAGTTTTGTGGTTTTACCTGTCATGTCCCTGCAGAGTTGAGAGACAGAGACACACACTTTGCCAAGTTTATGAACTGCTATTTCCAGTGCAAAAATAGGCATGTTCTTAATGCTAGGGCTAAAGATACTTTCTGTCTTGAGCCACAAGAAGTCAGAGGTATGTAGGCTGCTACAACTGAACCTGTAGTACTTTGATGTTACTGCATTTCAGAATTAGGTTTGAGGAGCTGTGGCACAGCACAACCAGAAAGTTATTAGTGAAACAAAGTTGAAAAGGCAGCTTTAGTCATAATTTCAGAATCACAGGATGGGTGAGGTTGAAAGGGACCTCTTTAGGTCAGCCAATCTAACCCTCCTGTTCAGAAAAAAGTCACTGAGAACAGATCCCCAAGACACATTTCCAATTGGATTCTTTGAGTAGTCCTTGCAAATTAACCATAATACTGGGTTGGCTTTGATCAGTGAATGGCACAGTACCTCTGGAGCTTTACAATATTGTCCTGTGATTATGTTACAACTTGTTTTATGTAAGAATATTTACCTGATTTCCCAAGTGTTGTCTCCTTGATTTTTACAAATTGCATTCAGTTAGTAGCAATTTTTATTAATTTCCTGAGTTGATTTTCAGACTTCTTAAAACAAGTATTTGTTTTCCAAATCAGTTTTTGCTTCTGAAAAAGAAATAGTTAAAAGCATTCCTGTTTTGTTTCTCCATCTTATGTTTGCACCTCTTGCAAAACTTTTATGGTTGTACCTCAATCTTTTTCAGGAGAGACCATCATAAAAAGCTATTAAAAACTATTAAATTACCCAAAAAGAAATAAGGTACAAGGCTCTCTTATTCTCATGCATGATATTTTACTCAATAATACTATTCTGTTCAAGATCAATGCATTATTAAACATTCAAATGTTCAATACTTTATGTGTTCCCAATTTTATATTTGAGTCCTTACAAGTTTTTTGGTGTAATGTCAGTAACTCAGCTACAAGTCAGCCCTGATCTATATTCTTGATCCACTGTGAGAGAGCAGTTATCTTGGGTTTGGGTTTTTTAATTTGTTTTTATGTCAAACAGTTCCTATGCCAAACTATTTCAATTAACTTCCATTTTTTAAAATTTGAACTTTTACAAGTTTCAGATTGCATTGGACTTTCTCTTACATTCTTGCTTGTTTGACATAAGGGATTCTCTTTCTGATAATGTCTACCGCTTTTATTCTTATTTCATTGGTGATTTAAAATCACATCTGTAAATTAGCCTTGTAAAGTGCCAGATTTAGTGGTTATCAAATAGCACAGTGTGTTGCTGGTTGTAGTCTGTAAAGCAGACAAGACAATAGAAATAATCCTTAGGCAATCACAAGTGTCTTTGCCCTGACATCTCTTTAAAATGCTGCATGAGGGGCCTAATCTGCATGTGAGGTTTTTTTCCCATAGATATCTGGGTCTGTCAGCTCAATAGCATTTTAGATGAAGACAGTAGCTATGGGGAGTATATAGCTTCTAAGCATTTATCCAAAAGAATTTTTCAAATCATCCTTTTACTTATTTTTTTTAAAAGGAGGGAAAAAATGGACATAAGCAGCTTTTAAAAATAATTTTTCTTGGTTGCAACTGTTACTGTGCTTGAGATATCCATTACTTGGAAACAAATACATATGCACAAAGCCCACAGGGAGAAATTTTTCTGAGGTAAATTAATTCTAGGATATTATAATTTGATGTGGTGGAGCATATATTTATAAGCCAGTAACTACACTCTGTTCAAGGGCTCAGGAATGAATATGAGTGCCTGAACAAACTCAAGATATATGTGTTGGCTGATGTACTTGTTCCCTGTTGCTTGTTATTATTTCCTTTATTAGCATTTGAAATTCATAAAGAACATTGGATTCCATAGGGTAAACACTGTGTTGTGTCCAGAATACTTGTCTGAGTGGCAGAAATTAAAGACTGTAGAGCAAAGGACTGGGAGAGGACTTGGAGAGGTCAGCTAGTATTTTCCTTGGACTGCAAGGCAGGATCAAACTGTAGCTAAACCACTCTTGACAGACAGTTGTCTGACTGGTTTTAAAAGAAAAGTGATGGAGATGGTGACATTTCCTGAAGCAATTTGTTCCCTTGTCCTGTTGTCAAGTGTTTTCTAATGTTTCATCAGAGTATATTTCATTGGTACTTAAATTCATTTTTGTGCTACCACACTCAGTGTGAGTGAGTATAATATTCAGTTTAATCTGTTTTGCATTACATACTTCCAAGTCTGTGGTACAGATTCTTCATAGTAAAAGAGGAATGTAATGTTATTACCTTATTTTTAGTGAAAACTGAAATAATTTCAGTCTGGATAGGGGATTTTAAAAATTACACTTTGGCAGAAAGTATGGTCTGGATCTAAGTTACTTTGGAAGTATCTGATACTGTAGGTGCTGCACTAAATATACTGCATGCAGTACATGGAACCTTGAATTTTGTAGTGTTTTTTATTTGGTTTTGTGATATGACTAAGAATAAATCTTGGTTAAGATGTGTGTCAATATGAATACAAAGTTGTCCACACTGATCAATAAATAATGGCAGAGATCTAGAAACTTGATGTGGTTGATGTTTGCAGCTAATTGATGAGAGTCTGTCCATTGAGTGTAATGAGATTTAGAGGAATCTTCCACTGCTTAGAGAGATTCTTTTAGCAGAGGTAAATTACTGGGTGTTCCTGGAACAGCGCATACATAATAATTTATTATCAAGAGTTAAAGAGATTTATTATCAAGAGTTAAAGAGAAAACAAGGGAGTTTTACACTGTTAAGATACTGTTTAAGATAAAGTAATTATAAAATATGATTGATTATAGCATTTATTTTTTTTCCTGTAGCTGCTCTTCTTATTAAGGCTTAAATTTTGAAGTATTTGGTCTTTGGCTATTCCTATTGACTTCAGGGCTGTATGCAAGGCTACTTCATCTTACTTGCTTGTAAGCTTTAGTTTGTCAGCTTTACATGAAGCAGGTTTTGTTTAGTATACAAACATGCTGCAATGGTTTGGGTGCTATATAAATAATAAGGCTAAGATCAAAGTTATTTAAATTATTTTGGTTTCAATCGAAATATGCACTTTTTGGATTTTACCCAAAAATTAAGGAGTGTCTGTTTAGGAGAAGGCACAGTAGAGTCTTGATAAGAGGCATGGTTAACGAGGTACAACATATTCCAGTTTTCTCATGCTGCTATCTTCTGCAGCCTATCTTGTTGGGGTTGCTAAAGAATAACTGCCGACTGTCCAAATCTAATTTGGCTCAGTGCACATTGGTCTTTCTGCCAGATGGAGCCTATTTCTACTTTTGCTCATCAGAATTCAGATAAACTGTAGTTGGCAGAATGTGGCAATGCTGACTTTGATATAACCCAGTCCACTGTAATGGAAAATAGAAATAACCTGCTGGACATCAATGTCCATACATTTGACTGAAAAAAGGCATTATTTGACCAGCAGTCTTGATGGAAGTTCATCCAGTTGTTTCACTCAGTGTATCTAAAGCAAGCTGTCGGTAGAGCATCACTGAATACCTTAATAAAAACTTCACAGGCGCCAAAGTTTCTCATTTTGTTGGAGCGCTGCCAAAACCAAATGTCTTCTTTTCTAATCATACATGTAGCATTTATTCGTGAGAGAGGTATATAGAGGGAAAGTCTGCCTGAAACAACGGAAGGGAGTGAAATAAGCAGTTTGCCAAACTTCTGTCCTGACTAAGGATAATCCCATGTTCTGAAAGAATTTTGGATAAAAAGTCCAGGCATTCTGGCAGCAAAGTCTTGGTTGTCTACTTTTTTCTTAAAGTAGGTAACTTGGCAAAGGATGGCATTTCTTGCTATGAGTGAATAATTATAATCACTGATGTCTGCTTTTAACCTTTTGGGGAATGCTCTTGCATGTAAAATGAGCAAATAATGTGCTGTGAAATCTTTAATTGGTAATAAGCTTTCTGGATCAGTTTATCTGTGCCAGTGGATACACCTGAAACTAATTTTTTTTTCTCAAATGCTGGTGTTTTAATTTGCACTGGTAGCATCAAAAAACACTGTTCATGTGAATTTTTCAAGGAAAAATAAGTTAATGTAAGATATTCACTTTGTTCCTTGCTATTCAAGAATAGCATGTCTTGAGGCATGTGACCTGTTTAGGAAAATTAATTGATTTCCATGCTTTTCTAATGTTACCGTTAGGAATAAAATTTTTTTCTCTAGATTATTTCTTTCTTATCTACTGGACTCAAACTAGTAGCTCAGCTATCAAATTGCTCCTTTGATTTCAGACAGATCCATCCATTTCTGTATTCATACTCAGCTCACATCGTGGTTGTTGCATTTAGAACAGTGTGAGTCCCTTTACTGTTACTTGAGTTCTGCTGGTTTTTTAAGGGCTCAGCTGTATACGCAAGGACAGTCCATCAGCATTTGAAATGTTTATTCCAAGGTTATGTTGGACATATTAAGAGGTTCCCACTTGCACCACCTGGTCACTATTACTGATCTTGATGAGAAGGACTCGCTTTTTCCTTCATTTCTGCTTGATCATTTATGTTTTGATAGAAAAAGTAATAATACAGATGAATAACTAAGCCAAGTACATTCTGCATCTTAACTGTCCAGGTACCAAGAATAGGGATCCCTACTGGTCACAAAATATTTAATGCCACTAGGGATTTTATCACATAAGTGCAGAAGTTATAAGCCTGTGGGTTGACTCTCTGGTGCGGTCTTTGGTAGTGTTTGATGCGACTGCTGCCCAATCATTCTGATACAGTTCTTGAAATAATTGTCCCTCTATATTTGATGCATCTTCTGTTCTGTTTGTCTGGTCCCCTCCTCCATAAAGCTGCCCTCAAAACAAGATTCTTCTAAATCTGCTTCCTGTTCTGTAGACCTGAGGACAACTTTGTATGGTCTTTGCAAATAACAGAATTGCATTGATTCAGTGATTCAAAGAATGGTATAGATGAACCTCAGGAACCTGTATGGTTGGAAACCATAAGATGATCAGATAATTCAAGCTGTAAGGAACTTGAGGGAGTTTTCTAGCCCAAATTTCAATATGCAAGACCTCATGATTCCTTAGGTTTCCTTTAGGACCAGAAATGAATCCAGGGAAAAAAATACAGTCACGTGTATTAAAAATTATTTTCTAGCTTATTTTACAGCTGGAATGAGCTATGGATTTAGCATGTCTCAGAGGGAATACTTTTTCTTGAGTCTTACTGAACAAATGAAATTCTACTCTGGCTCATTAACAGAGAAATCAAAATAAATGGCAATAATCCAGGTATCTGCTGTAGTCCTATTTCAGAATGTTGTTTATATTAACACAGTTAGTATGTAAAATGTTTAGGTTTTAATTACAGCTTAAGAAAGTAAACGGTTTTAAAGTGGGATGAGTGAAGTAATCTGGGTAAACGTGCCAGTCTGAAGAACAGCTTCCCAAATTAAACTAAGAAGCATTATAAGGAAGGATTCATTAGAGATTTTTTTTTCCGTTAGTCTCCATGCTCATTTTCAGTGCAAGTGAAATGTCCAGTATTACACCATGTTTATTCCTATTGCATTCTCTAGAAAACAGCAGCAAAGCTGCTGTGCAGTGCTGGTTTTCTCCTGCAGTCAACAAAGCTCAGAAGAGTAGAAGTTGCTCCTGGACACTCTGTTGGAGTTTAAATGGACATACGTGTTTCTAGAGATGTTTATTTGGTCCAGATTTCTGTTCCTTCAGTGCTGTTAAATCACTCATTGAAAAAAAAAAACAAACAAAAAACCCAAACCAAAATGTTTCTTTGGGTATGTTGAGTTCCTTATTTCAGTGTGGAGTGTACTTAAAGAATTTGTACTAGTTTGGCTTGTGCCAGGTCCTGCCCTGGCAACCTGCACCCCTTGCACACTGAGCTTCCTCCAGAAGCTTCTGTCAGAGTAGGGCTGAACTGTCTGGGACCTGGTCGTGCTCAGGGTCTCCAGAGAGCACAGTGGTGTCAGAGTAATTACCCCAGTTCAATACTTGTTCCCACTATAAATCTGGCTCATAAAATACCTTTCAAATGCTTATATTTCTTGAAAGTGAATTAGTATTTCATATTTCAAGTGAGCTGACCTTTCTCTTTTATAGCAGTGAACTAATTACAGAGTTAGTAGGGTATTTGGGCTCCACAGCCTTCTAGCCAGATGATATTAGTTGCTTGAGTGAGCGCTGTGGTTCTTGTTGAGTGATGTTTAAATGGTCTGCCCACAGTCACCTGGTAACTCTTATCTACAGAGATTCAGCCCAGTGGTCTATTCACTAAACCATATAACTTTTCATTATTTGCTTATTTCATTATTTGCATATAACTTTTCATTATTTTGTCAGATTTTAGCTACTTGGTCTGGAATTTTCCTTCCTTAATATTCACCTGAAGCAATAATTGTTTCTCTTTCCAGAAACGAGATGAAGAAACATGGATTGTTTTTCCTATATGGATTTTCAATTAATAAAATAATTATTACAAAACCCATGAGAAAAGTCTTCCCTGGGGTGGGGAGACTTGAAATTCAGGAGAGACTCCTCCATGAGTCATGGATATATTTTCATTCCTCTGCCCTCCACCTAGTTATTTTCAGGTTATCATTTTTCCCTTAATATTCTATTTGATATGAGTTCCAGACAACTGTGTGCAGTTTGATCCCTAAATACTTTTCAGCTTTCATCTGCTGTAGCTTTACGCTGCTGCAGAGTTGTAATATTGAAGGAATTTGGGGAGATGCTGATAAATAGATACTTGAGACAGTGTGGAGTGTCTCTATAACTGATAGTTCTCTTCCTTTTGGTGCCAGAGAAGATTGCTATGCAAATTGGACAGGAACTGGACATGAGGAACATGGATAGTTGTCCTGTGTCATGGGAATGGGAAGCCAGTGGGAACGGGACTGTGAATAATTAGTGACTGCTGAGAACTGAAACAGGATAATAAAAAAGATTAGTTAAATTTGAATAAGCAGGCAGATAAAGACTTGGTGAAGAAGATGAGAGAGAAAGAAGGAAATAGAGGGGGAGGAAATCTGGGGTTGATGGGCTGTTGAGGATTGGACATCTCAGCTTTTGAGGTGAGTCTAGGAGAGACGGGAATAAAAATGCAGTTGAGATGGAAGTAGAAGGAATCAGTCCCTACAGGGAAGAAACTGGGATAAGCTGGGGAATGTGGAGTGAACGTGAAGGGAGAATACCATATTCTCTTTAGAACAGGACATGGATCGGTTCTGATCACTAAAGAGAATAAACAAATGTCATTCAAAACAAAATTTGGAACAAAACTCATTCTAATGCAGTCGAGCTGCTGCAGGCTCAGTAGAGGTGCAGGTTTTAAGATATTATTATTCCCCAAAATCACCACCTTCACACTCTCCAGCCACACTGGCAATTACTACTCTAGTTCCTTGTTCCCCTCTGGGGCTCATAATTTCCTTTCCCTTTGCTTATAGCCTGCTCTACTCTGCAGGTACCAGCAATTCTTGTTTTTCAAACTCTTTCATTAATGTAGTTCAGAATTTGGAACAGTTGTTCATAGCCCATAGCTTCTGTTAAAGAATTTGTATTTATTAAGTTGGTCTTTTCTTTTTTCCTTAACTGTAAAAATTGTTCATATGAAGTTATTACTGAGCATTACAAATGCCACTCTGCAAGAAACCGTTGTTCCTTCAAGTGCATTCAGTGTTGTTAGAAGGTTTGGTTTTGCACAGTGTTGACAACACAATGAGATTTTTCATGTTTTCTTGCTGTTTTGTGAGATTGAATGGGAGAGGTTGGGATGATGATGATGATTATTAATGTTATTATTATTTCTCTTGGGAATATATTAAAAGATAGAACATGGATAAATGGAGCCTCAAGGGTGACTCATGTTTTTGTTTAGCTTGAACTAGGTCCAGCTTCTAGGAGGAACTGGATTTTAGGTGCATGTTTTTGCAAAGTGTTTTAAACTGAAGTTGTAATTCCAGCAGTCTCAGTGGCATGTGTTTGTTTTTATTTAGAAGCATGTTTAAGGAATGTTTTTGGTGGGTGAATGCAAAACAAACAAAACTATCTCAGTCTGGAGGCTGCAATTCTTTGGCATATTCAATGTCAGCAAAAATCAAGTGGGAGAATGGTCTTATGAGAATGGACCTTGTTATTTTTTCTGATTTACTTTGTAAAGAATTGTCTTTATGCTCAGTTGCAAGTTGTGAGAGTATGATTTCTTGCAGAGTTCACTTTCTACTTTGAAAGTATTTCTGTGTATTTGAAAGGTGCCTAAAGTTTAAGCATGGGCCACTGCGATACTTGTCTCTGAGTAACAAAAATACAGGAAGTACTTTTCTTCTAAACAACAAATTGTTACCGTATTAGTTGTCACCAAGTGTGTGCACTGTGATACCTTTATGCCATAGCTTCTTTAATGTTGTTCAAGGTGTGGTTCTAATTTTTTTTTCCATTCTAAATTATCAGTAAACCTTGCCTATAACTCGATTTCCAGTTGGGGAAAAAAACAACAAAAACAAAACACCAAAACTCAAGCAACAAAATTTGCTCTCAGGTCCAATGTGAACATTTTAGCTTGTGAATATTTCAAGATTTGTCTGCAAAGCAATCAGTGAAATTCATTTTATAAGTTGGGGAATGAAGCAAAGTGGGGGCTTCACTTGTTTTTTGTTTACTTTAGAGGATTTGTTCTTATATCTTAAAAACGTTCACTGAGAAAATATTTGTAGACCTGTATTCATACAGTCATAACTTATGTTTTGGAAATAATAAAGATAGTGTAAGAATCTAATAATGTCATATATAGCACATTACATTTTTTAAATGTAGCTCGATGTGTATTTCTAGTATCTGTACTTAACTGAAAAGAAATTTCAACATTTGAACCTAGTCTATAAGTTGAACAACAAATTGTTGTTCAACAACAACATCTGGTATCTGAGAGCTTTTGTCTTACTCAGCTGCACACTGGGCACGTACACTCTGCCTGATTTCAGTATACTCAGGAAAAGCCTGAGACAAAAAAAAGGTCTGACCTGAATGAGGCAGCCAGAGTTTGGCCAGGCAGAGCTGCAGTAGTGTGTACAATGATAATATCAGCAGAAGTGTGACAGATGTGCATAGTGAACTGAGATGCATGTGAGACAAGAATGTCAATGAAAGACAGGGAATCTAAAAATGTGTTAACTATTTCAGTATTTCATTTGCCTTTGTTCTGTTGTAAGATCGAGGGGTTGTTTTCCAGCTCCGGTATAAGCACACATCTTCCACTTGAGAGCATTTCACTAAGATTCTTCAGATGATTTACAAGTTTTATATACGAAAGCTCAGAGCAAGTAAGATTCTCCTGTCTACCCTTGAGACATAAGAGGAATTTAACTGCACAATTCTTACTAAAATTAAGAAGCATTGTAGGATTTGACTGATCTACAGCCCCTGTCATGAAATTTCTCTAGTGCAAATTTCACCATACCCAGGAGTGGCTGTCTTCTGTATACTGATGTGTTGCTGCTTTTGAATGAAAAGATTGTTGAAGAGTTAATGCTTGGAATGCATCTTAGGCAACATATTTTGTACTAATCCTGGAATTTGTTTACTTGCAGGGATATAAAACCAGACAACATCTTGATGGATATGAATGGACATATTCGATTAGCAGATTTTGGTTCTTGTCTGAAACTGATGGAAGATGGAACGGTAAATTAGAAAGAATGATACATTCCTAAATATTTTTTCCTTCAGTCCATTGATAGCCAGAAAAGGTGTTATCCCCTAATAAAGTGAAAATGTGCCTCATGGCAAATGAAATGGAACTGTAAATGGCATTGGTATATAGCCAACTTCCTTGAAAATACAACTGCAGATTGCTTGGATTTGCAGTATGTTAAAAATGTTTCAGCATACAGTCAACTCATGAATAAATAAAGAGAAGCTGTCCTGTCAGTGCTGAGCAGGTGTTTATGATCTATGACTCTCTCAGTTTTAAGCTCTGAGCTCTAATCTTTATTGAAAATGTAAGTT
>VWYI01045735.1:349-14855 GCA_013399455.1 Anthoscopus minutus
CCAGAATCATACATAACGAAACCAGGCATAGCTGCATTCACTATTTTCTCTTCTTTACAGACCCTAACCCCACTCCCTCTTTATTATGCTGATAGGAGAGAACTGGTCACTTGGAAGCAAGAGAGGGAATATTATTTTGATAAGAGCCAAACTACTTCATGCAAGTCTTGATGTTATAGTAAATAAAGAGCTTCAGGATATCAGCATTGCAGTGCTTTGGGGGCAAGGGAGGGTGGTGGTAGGGTTTTGGTTTTTTGGTTTTGTTTTGTAGAAATACAAAAAGAAAGTGTTTAAATCCCACATTGGAACTACTTGCAGCATTTTTACAAGAAAAAAAACCAAAACCACAACAACAACAAAAAAAACACAAAAAACCACAAACAAAGGAAAAAAAAACCCAAATAAAAACAAACCCCACCAAAACAAAAAAACCATTGTGAGCACACAATGGTTTATTTTAAAATTATTATTTTAAAGTTCATTCTTCTCAAATTAAAATGCATCCTAACAAGGCAATTAAAAAATCAGACTTCAAGTCAGTGGACAGATAAACTCCTTTTTCTCTGGGGAAGGCCACTGAACTGTAAGGACAGGGCATATTAGCTTCAAGAGCTGTGCTCATGGAGAACAGCTCTAGGTAATCCACGAACCCTGAGAACTAACAGTGAAGGAGCAGGCACAGTGTCACTGCACAAGTCCTTCAGACACCACCACTAATTACCAAAAAGATACGGTGTGAGGGCCCTGCAGGTGTGCTGCATCAGCACTGACAGCCTGCTCTGCTTTGCAACCTGCCTCTGTCCTCATCAGCACTGTCAGAATCTGAGCACCTCATTAACATCTGTGAATTAATTTAATCTCTGAGCTAAAAAAAAACAGCTTTCCCACCATGCAGACAAGACTGTTGCTACTCAGAGCATAAGCAAGGATCCAGCATTTTACACTGGATTTTACACAGATTTACTGGTTTACTAAAACAACCAGTGTTTTAGTAAAGGCAGACTCTAAATTTTAGGGCCATCTCCCTGTATGCTTATAAGCTTAGAAGGAATTGTCTGTGTGCTACGGTTTCCCTTTGGTCCTATCCTGATTAAAATTTTAAAGGTCATTACTTCTTAGAGAGCATATCAGTTGATTACTTAGCATCCATAAAGCATGTCAGATCATCAGAAGGATGTAGGGAATAGTGTCCTGACAGCTGACCAAATTTTGCAATTTTCTCCTTCAAAGGTCCATTGTTAGACAAACACATGCATGTACTTGTTTGACAAGAACCTGTACATGTACTGATGATCCAATTCTTCCACTAGGCAAGTTTCTTGTGTACTGATACAGGACTGATTAATTCATTTATGACCTGTAAATGAATGTATTTTATCTGATGACCCCTATGGCAGTTAAAATGTGAATAAAGGTTAGAAAAACTGATTAAACAATAGAAGGTTAAGACAGAAGAAGTATTTACAAATTGCATTTTTATTACTATTCACAAATATGTGATGTTTATTTGCATTTTTCTTTTACAATTAGAAAAGCCTATCATGCGTCTGGGGTACCTACCAGCCCACTTAAGGAACTTTTAATTACTTCATGCTTCAGCCTCACAGCTCTGCCTCTTCCCCATATGTACTGCATTGTCCTTTACTGTCACATCTGAAACATAGTTGGAAAGTGAAGTTTTCAAGAACCTAAATGACACACATTCTGTCATTTCTGTCACACGGAAATCCCAGAAGCTTTTAGCGCATGAGTGCTTCTGAAAATTGTATTGAAACTCTGTGGCACAAATATAAATCTTACTACTTCTTATATATTTTTGATGTTGTAATTGCAAATTGTAACCATTTTTGAAAATGTAATTATTGCAGACATATTCAAAACACTGTCTCCCTAACAATCTACAGCTGTTCAGCACCAACTAGGATCTTGTCCATTGAGAAAAAAATCTTTTAACTATAATTTTACTGTGATGAATAGTAGGCAAGAATCTCCTCACTGATCATAAGTTTCAACTTTCAAAGCTGACCTTTAACTTATTGAGAAGAAACAAGATAAAAAGTTTGCTACTGTCCAATTACTACTATTATGCAGTTGTTTCAATCAACCAAATACCAATTGCCACGTAGGACTGTTATTTCCAGAGGTAAATTCAGGGGCTTCTGATAGAAATTGACAAAAGTATTTGCAGAAGATGAGGGACAAATTATGATGCTGATCAGTTTTGTGGTTTTTGGGGTTTTTTTTTCTGATTCTGGGTATCTACATTTTGTTCCAGACTACATATGGGGCTGGACCATACCATAGAAAATTATCAAATAGGCTGCAAGTGTACAAAATTAGCCTAGAGATGGTTAAAAATTAGAAGACTTACTGTTCTTTAAAGACATGCAGCATATTAGACTAAAGGGATGGAACACCTCTTGCATGAGGAAAATCTTTGGTGTTGTTGAGCCTGAAGAAGGCTCTGGGACGACATCTCTGAGCCTTTCCAGCACTGAATTAGGGCCTATAAACATTTTAGCATGGCCTGTTGCAATAGGATAAGGGGTAATGACTTTAAACAGAAAGAAGGTCGATTCTGGTATAAGGAAGGAACTTTTTATGAAAAGGATGGTGAAACACAGGCATGGGCTGCCCAGAGAGATAGTAGATATCCCATCACTGGGAACATTCAGAGCTCTGAGAAAACTCTCCTTGTTGAAGAAGACCCCTCCCAAGTCAGAGGGGTCAGACTAGATGACCTCAAATGTTGCTTCCAACCCAATCTATTCTATATATCTAGGACACTTTTCCCTGGATAACATTGGAAATTACTCTTCCTCTCTAATTTCTTATTTCTGCATATTCCCGGATTACTCCAGTCTTATTCTTGGACTGTGCTTCACTACTTAATTACACTTCAATTTTTTCTTGATGGTTGAACAAAAGGAGGATGCTTTTGACACCTTTTCAAAAACATGCAAAAAAGCTAGAGAAAATGCAGATTGTCAAACCTGAAAAATCGTGAATACATTTCCCAGACATAAGATATTTTTCATACAGAGTGCTACAGTATTTAGAGTGCTACTGGTGGGGTGCAGTTTTCAGTAGAAAATTTATAAGAAAAATCAAGAAAAAATGAGGCACAGAAATAATGTGTCAGACTGAATGACTGTTTTCTGCCAATAGAGAGGACCCCAAAATATATGCTGGCTAGTTAAATCCTTTCCTTTCAACTCACATTTTTCTCAGACACAAAAGGTTCTGCTTCAGTCTAAAGCTGACAGTTTCTAGAAAGGCAAAACCACAGACCTCCACAGGGCCAGAAAAAGGGATGTGGTCAGTATTCTACTACCAGTAACCCAAGCCTTCTGGGAAACTGCACCTTTCCAGTTTACTGTCCACTTCTGCAAAATATTTGTGCCAGCCTTTAGAGGTTACTATACATCAATTTACTTAACTCAGTGGCCTCAGCAAGAGTCAATAAGAATAACAATAATGTCAATGTAAATGTACACTGTCTTACTGAAGCTGAGAATACATCCTGCAAAAAATAATCAGCATGCTACTGAGTGAAGTATAAGTCAGGTTAATACTTGATTTGTGAATAGGAAAAAATGAGTTAAATAAAGTAGGTGAAAAATTGAAGAAGAATGCAGTAAACCTCTATAGTTTACTACCAGGAAAATTCTTATATTAAACTTGATAATCATATATTAATCAGCCATTTCTGATGAAATATTTTCAGACAAGAAAGACAAGATTATTCAAAGTCTTATCGAAGTTGTATGTGAAACATCCTCTTGATTAGAAAAGTTTTCTTCTCTGACTAGCTGAGACTACTTTTGAGAGCAGTTCCTTTGTGACACACCTCTATCTTTCTACAGCACAGTACTTATACATTAGAAAAATGTGGTTTCATTTTCTCCTAGCCATACTTACAGTTCCTCATATATATTCAAATTATATATATTTACATTTGATATGTTAAGTGCATTTAAATATGTGTATCTCTGTTTATCTTCTACTTATGGACCACTCTTATATTTATTCTGTACTCTGAAGGTTAAAACAACATACTGCCTGGAAACTGCCAAGTTGACTTTAGATGACTAAAAAGTCACTAAACACCTAATGTTTTATTCCTGATTCATTTCCCAAATATCTTGTGCTTGCAGTAAGCAATTTACAATTATACAATTATACATGCCATCTAGCACAGAAGAGCGCCTGCTCTCAGAATAGTGAAATTTTGTGCTTAAAAATATCAAGCAGACTAATAAAATCTTTCTTGGAAGCAAGATAATGACAACTGTATCAAAACCCTCCATAAAATTATATATGTATATAAAATAACTTTATCATAGGTAAAAAAAAAATACATTCAGATGAACACTGTATTTTCTGTAACACAACTTCATGTTGTGTTCTTAAGAAGTTAAGGTTATAAGCAGGCCCTCAACAGGGGCTTGAGGTTGACTTGTGTATCTCCAAGTCCTTAAATGCAAGGTCACCTTCTCAACAATTCTCCCTCCTTTTCCTAGAATTATGTGACATATTATTTGTAGACTGAACCTATATCCCCAATCTCTGCTATTGTATAGGAAACACCTAACATGACACGATATTTTCACATACTGCTCCTTCTGGTTTATGAATAAATTAGAACCATATATTTAATTTATTAATAAATTAAAATCCATTAAAAAACCTACATTCATCTGAATGCCCCATAACAGAATCCTTGCAGATTAAAACTGATTACAGATTACGTATGATCAACACATTTTTTGCAAAGTCTAAACATAAACATAGGCTTATATTTCAACAAAAGGGATTGTATTCTCTTATCAATTTCAATACTGTTTGCATCAGGTAAGATGTGAAATTCCAGCTCCATGCTGCACAGAAACTAGAGTTTCAATCACAATGAGTATGCCTAACATTAATTCAAGAGTATGATGTGTTTGGGAACAATGTAAAGAACATCACATTGTTTGAGTAAGGCCAGGAAAGAAGATTTCTGAAGCAAAATAGGATAAAATTAAAGGTGTTAAGAATCAGTAGGGTTGCCATTTCAGGTTTTCTGCTCTGAAGCAGTCTTCTGACTTGATGCAGAAAGGCTCTTTCAACTTACTTTGAGCATTTACTTTGAGCGCTTTACATGATAAAAGTTATAAATATATTTACAACTATATACTATAGAAAAAAATAGATTCTGTTCTCATGGGATCCAGAGATCTTTGGTATTACTTATGGACCAGTAATGTGTATCTTAATCCTGAAGAAAGAGAGAATAATATGCTGCTTCTGCAACATCATCCTTAGTAAGAATCTCATGGCGCTCTACAAACATTAAATAATTAACCTTCCTCATTTTTCAGAAAGCAGTCACTTTTAATGTGTTCACAAGCAATCTGAAACAGCTAGATGAAGGCCAAAATTTTGCAAGAGAAATGACAGAAACTTCCACTGGTCTTTTTATGTGCCAAAGATCTTGCAGGAACTCTTTTAACCATGTGATACGGAACATTCTCGTATTACAAGAGGTAATATTGTATGACACATGATCCATGGAGCTAGTCTCCCTTGATAGCAGAAGTAATCTAAAAATTGAAACAAATTATTTATTACACTCACATAATATCATGAGCATTTTCAAAGACCTTCCCTAATATAGTTATCTCTTGGCTGCAGAATAACGTACAAAACAGAAGTTTCTCACTTCTTCAACTAAAAGTTACTTGTTTTGTGGCTTAGTTAAATTTAATATATTCCCCCACAATATAATAAGTAATTTTTGTTATTAAACAACACATGTATATTTTTTTTATTGCAATAAGAGGCAGTAGTGTAGAATTGAGCCATGAAAATTAAAGGACCTCAGCATTTTTCTCAAGTGGTTTGTTTTACGCATTTATTAGTACATTTTTCAGAATTTTAGCCACTTAATGCCTTTATTCAGGCAATTTCCTCTATAAAAACTCATACAAACCATGTTCGGAAAGCTTGGAAAATTCACTGCCATTCCTCTGCTGTTCTGCAGAAGAAATTCAAGATATAATGCTGCTGTGAAACATACCAGCCTCAGTAGGTCCATCTATCAGCAGCATAGAAACTAACATACTAAATTTCTTCCTCATTGAAATGAGGTAACACAGTATTTGAATCCAGATCACTGTGTTAAAATTTCATTCTACACATGATTTCCTTGGTGTGTTCACATGGGACTAAAATGCAGCTACAACAGTTCTAATTCAAATTGCTTTCCTATTATTAAAACATTAGAACATATTACACTATTTCTTTTAGCTTTTTACTGTGTGGAAAAAATAATTTAAAAAATAATATTAAGGTCCAGGATTGAGAAGTAAATGACAAAACAGCCAAAGGAAAGGATATTAGCATTATAGCCCATCTCTCTCTCAATACCAACATTTCACAACAGACCTACAGTAATGGAATTTGGGAGGAAGGTGGATTTAAGAGTTGGATAAGGAAGAAACAATCAAGCACAGACCTTTTGATTTTAACTCACGAAAGAAGGAAAGTGACAGTTTTTATCTTTGTACAGATCAACCAGCTTAAAGGAGCAGCTCTGTGATCTCACATGAAAAACAAATCAACATATTTAAGCACTGAGATTTTTTTCCTGAACCAGAACTATTCTCCCTCATATCCCAGTTGTTTTGTCTCTCTCAGTATATGACAGATTTTTCACTCTCTGGAGCATTGCCAAAATTCATCCTTGTCTTGATCTTGCTTATGCTGACACTATATTAATTCCTCAATTGTTTCAACTATTTACTTCTTTCTATGTAGTGGGTCTAATGCTGGCTAAATGCCCATGGGCCCACTAGAATCATTTACTCATTTTCTGCTGTGAGATAAGATTAGGAGGAAAGCAAAGCAGGCTCAAAATTTAATGGATATACAGAAAACTTTATTAACAGCATTAAAAGAAAAATAGTAAGAAATCAGAATTAACCTTAAGGGCACTTCTTCCCCCCACATGCTCTTTTCTTCCCCTGACAACATAAAGAGACAATGTAAAGAGACAAAACCTGGGACTTTCAGTCACTATATACCACCTCTAAAATAGTCTTCAGTTCATTTAGAGAGAGGAGTTTCTCTCACCATGCCATGGAGACTTCATAAGAAACAGTTTGCTTCAATGTCATAGCGAATCAGCTGCCCGGGAGAGGAAAACCTGTTTGCAGTGTGCAAATCAATCTCTCCCCTCAACTTACAGGTTTCCCCACAGCTGTTTTTGAGGGCTGGTTTTTGCCAATGGGGTACACTTTTAAGGATGAGCTATTCAGAAGCAAGGGTTCCCTTCATCTATCTCAGAGATCATCTTCATCTCTGGAAGCAGAGGTCGCCTTCTTTTTCTCTGCGGGAAAAGGGTCTTCATTACTCTCTTCTCTCTCTGTTAAAGTTTCTCATTTGGATCACAGCTATTTCAACATTTGCTTTTTTCAACACAGGTGCCTTTGCTCATGTCTACGGTTAGAATACTCCGTAGTCCTATGCTTTTTCATGAACTACAGGGATATTTCAGTGCATCATAGTCCATCACTACGGCCTTACAAAAGAATTTCCGCCTAAGGCATCTCCTTATTCTCCTACCATCTGGGATTTTGACTCCTTCTTCACTGACCTAGGTGTCTCCATGTCGTTTTCATTACGTGTCTTCATCCTTTCCTCCGACTCAGGAGAAGATTGATGTCTGTAAGAGTTACCTGTTTGGAGGAGTTTTACAGCGCTGAACGAGTTCATCTCGCCCGGGCCTTGCATCAGGAATTCACCTCTCGCTGTTGGTCCTGCGATCTCTGCTGGGCAGCGGCCGGAGGATGTTTTCGGGCAGCCACGCTGGGGAGTGGCGGCTAGGATCTCAGCAGCCAGGCAAGAGCCCAGCTGGTGAAACTCAGCCAGGCTAGAGCCCGCTCTGGCTGGTGAAACAGCAATGGCAGGAAACGCCCGGGCAGAAGCTCAGCATCCCGCAGCGCAGCCCGGCCCGGAGCAGCTGCCGCGGGCCGGCGGCGGGGCCGGGCCCGGTGTCGGCAAGGTGTGAGCAGCGCTCCTGTCCCGCCTGGCCACCGCGCCGGGAGCAGTGCGAACTTCTCTCTTCAATAGCCAGAAGCGAGAGAGAGATTCCCGATATTTTTCGTTCTGAAACGTGATTCACAGAGGCGTAATCAGCTCTTTTAAGTGGTTTAACAGGTTGTCAATATCCAAACTAGCCAATTGATTTGTTCTGTCAAGTACAAAGGAAGCTGCCAAGGTCCTTACCGGGTACCACTTCGTAACTGACGGATTTTTATTTAACTAAAAACCAAGCTATGTTAAACAACGACATCCTACCGGATCTATATTCTCTGAAATTAACTATGAGTATTTTTTTTTTCCTTTTAGAAAAAGAAAGAAGCAAAAAGCCAAATGAGTAAGGAGAGTGGGAGGGTAAGGCTTGTGTCAACAGAGCTGTGGAGTATCTGTATAAATAACATAGGTACTCACAGCTTTGTCTTAATTCATTCTTCTTTTCTTGTCTTTATTCGGTTGTTCAATTATCCAGCTTAGGCTGCTGCAGAATTATCAACTTTCCTGTTCCATTTTTCTCCATGAAAATGAAAAAAATGTAAGGGTCTCTTTCGTTTCAAGTTATGTGGAAACATCTACATTGTTCTGATTTTAATGGTTTCCATGACTGATGATGAACAGATGGAAAGATTTGGTTAATTCTTAGAGAACCACAATGTTGATTAATAATAGAGCAAATCTGGCACCGACCTAACATCCAATTTCTCTTTGCTTTTTTTTTACTCCACTGATTTATCTTATTTTAAATCTTTTTAGCTTGCCCCTTTCTGCTTCTGACAATCAGTTCTGCTCTAAACATTTCCCTGTCTTTAATTTTTTTTACCATAATGTGCTACAGTGTCAGGGAGCAGGAGCTGGTCTCAACAATCCTGATGAGTTGCTTCCAGATAAGTAGATACTGTGATTCTGTGGTCAATAGGAGGTAAAAAGAAAATAGAAAACAAAACCAAAACCCACGAAAAGCTGAAACAAATCAACCAAATAAAACTCCACCAAAAAGACTTCGGTTGATATCTTTCAAAACAACAGATATGAACAATTGCACACTCTTGCAAAAACTGGAAGGTAGGACTCTGCTGATTTTCCTGTATCATGCAACTCTCACATAACTGACCTTAGCCAACAGATACCCAAAATAACCCTGGTCCCATATGTGATCCTTTAAGATATTGGATATTTGCATTTATTTCCCTATTCATCTCATGATCTCCTAGCTAATCTTCCTTTTATGTTGATATTACCAAGTTTTGCCTGAAACAGAGCCCAAAAATATTTTTTTCTAAAATTAGTTTAAGAATGTTAATATTAAAGGGCAATGAATAGGAACAGATTTCAATACTCCAGTTCCTTGTATACCACGCATATTTCTGGTCTTTCAAAGTCACAGTATACTAACTGTAATTGCTAATTGTTACTGGTTCTGTTCTTTTTGGAAGCAGAACAGAGGTGGGGGGAGTAAGAGGAAAGATTGGAGATGAGCCAACCTCCTTTGAAAACTCAAATGTAAAGCAAACTCCTAAGAGAATGGCACCCATTTAAATTATCTTTCAGACTTCAAGAGGTCCTGTCCTCCTTCCCTTACGTGCAAAGAATTCCCATAGTTGTATAACAGGAAGCATAAACTGAATTTACAGATAAAAAAATGATAGAATGGCAAAGGATGATTTTTTTTCCCTCATACTATTAAAATAGAAATATGCATTAATTGCAAAAACAATTTAATAGTGAATATATATGGCCAAACATGGCTATAAATCTGAGATCAAATCTGAAATGTATCCTTCCAGCTGTTTCCCAGTAGTAGTGGTAGGTTGGTTACTCAACCCTGCAATTAACTGTACAAAACCACATCAAAATGTTTGGAGCCTGAAATAATTACCACAACATGACTCCCAAAAATTAGAACAAGTACTGGCTCTCTAAAATTTAGAAATTAGGGGAGTAAATTAAGAAAATACTGGAACAAAAGGAATGAAAGGAAAGATTTGGGAAGAAGGACGAAAGTGTTTAATTATTGTTATTACTTTCCTTCTTCATTATTTTCTTTTTATTGTCCTTCTTTCCTACTCGAAGTAATCTCTAAAATATTGGTCTGAAAATACAGACTTTGCAACTTATCAACTGTTCAAGAAGCCACTACATGGTTCTTTCAATTTTCTAGCTCTTTGGGAAAAAACATGCTTTTAGGAGAGATTAGAATTTTTAAAAAATTAAAACAAAACCCCACCAAAACCAAAACCATAATCTCATAACCTCTATTTCTTCTTTATCCAGACTTCACCACTCCCTTGGGTATAAATTACTGAACTATTCCCATATTGAATGTATTGCACATGTTCCAATCTTTCCAGACTTACATGTAAAAATGTAAAAGAAGGTGGGTATCAAGACATTAAAATTAGAACTATATCAACAACAACCAAGTGAAGTTTGTTTTGTTACTGAATTTGATCCAGATTATGATGCCAACATGAAAGTCTGACTGGTGCGTAATGAAATTTTGTTCCAGCTGGAATATTTCCAGCTTGTATACAAGTTGTATCCTAACCCATATTCATATCTAATTCATAATATAGACTGAATGTATATAGACACAGTTCTAGGAACTTGTCTTCCTGTGGCTTGGTTTCCTTTTTCTGTTTTTCCCGACTTTTGTCTTTGAAAGATGAAAAGCAGTGAAAACTCATCCTGAAAGCATGTCAGGGTGACATGAAGACATTTTGAAAACATTTAATATGATATATGAGATTACTGGAAAAGTGCCTTTGAAAAGGTCCAGATAATTAAAAAAAAAAATTACTGCCATTTCAACTTTCTTTAAAGTAACATCGGGGAAGTAATAATTAAGAGCATGTGAAGAGAGTCGTTAGGTATCTGAGCACAGGTGTGCTCCACACCATCTAACCAGAAACTTCACAGATTAGTTTCTTAACTTGGGCAGACCTCCCAGATATCTTTACATTCATCTCCACAGGCTCAATCTGAGTTTTCCAGTTCTATTTGCCAAACTGAACTTCTGAAATACTATAAAGAACACTGTACATGTATCCTCTTTGATGCTGCTCATACTACCACACCTTTTTTTCCCTCATAATACAATCATTATCATGATATAAAAAACATATATATTACAGACACTGCTTATATCATATGTAAAAGTAACTGTCAAGAATTGTTTTATATATTAGCATTATATAATGCTTGGCTTTCATTAAGGGGCTCCAAAGAAAAACAAGAGAGTCTGGACAATATGTATTTTTTTAGTGTGAATTTATCTACGGAGTTATGATCAAATCCTTGGTCCATATTATTTTAATTTTCATGCTGCCGCTATTTTCTGACACATACAAACACAACTGATTTCCTACACTCTAGCACTTTCGTTTTATTTATCAGTTTCTTGTGCTCTGTATTTGTAGAGAGGCATTGGAACATGACTACCTACAGGTCCATGAAATACACAAATCTTCCTTTTCTCTCATCACATCAAAATTGGTTGAACAAAATGGTGGGACCACTAGTGAGAATTAATTGCCTGGTAGTAATTTTTCTTTCCCTTGATTTGGGCTTTAAACAATGATTTGTTTGTTCTGTAGTCAGCTTGCACCAGTGGCGCTGTCTGATAGAGACATATTATAAAAACCCTGATGGTGACTGGAAATCCTAGTAGGGTGCCTGGTATTTAAAGAGCATTAATAGGGAGATCTCAGAATAGCTATTTAGGATAATTACTGAAATATGAAGTACAAGGTTGATCCAACAGTCAGCAAAATATGTCAAATACTAAACAGAATTACTGAGAGGAAGACAGCTGTTTGTTTGGAGCATTGGTTTGCTTGCTTCTTCTTGTTGAAGAAACCATTTCATAAGGAGTAGCAGAAACAATGAGCTCATTTTAAAAAACAAAAGTGTGATGATCTGGCTCTGTCACTAGTAAAGATACAATGTCAGAATATATTTTGCAGAGAACAATCCATACAATAATCCAAACCACAAATAAGCCCCAAAAAACAAATTCAAGGAAAGCTCTATCAAGCCAAGACTTCTTTTCCATTTTATCCTTGCAATGATTTTCTTTTATTTTCTTTTTTTCTTTTTAGATGATAACTCTGTTTGCTGCACAGAATATAATAAATTATTTAATATAATTTCAATATATGCCTAGGATTAATGACAGTTTTTTCTGCTGTAGAAGGCCTTTTGCTTCTAGTCAAGCTCCATTTCCTATTCTTACGGCCTATGCCACTATCCATCATTCCACATGCAAATGTCTCAAAGGCATCCCACAAACAAAAGTCTGCAAGTGAATCCATTGCAAATTCTGTCCCGCAAACTGAAGACTACACATCAAGACTGGGTAAGAGTCAGACATTGTCCCCATTTCCACCCCAGAGACATCCTGGAACACGAGCAGTTAAATAAAATGTAAAGTATGCAGCATGACTATAGAGTGATTTTCTGACTTTTTAAAAATAATTTTTGGCCTGTATTTGAATTAAAGGTACAATTAGAAGTGATTTTATTATAGATGTGCAAAAAAAGAATCCTCCCAGCTGTAAGCAATTATTGTCTCCCCTGAAATCCCCCTGATTAATAAGATACAATCTATTAACATGGAAGAAGAGGAAGTACAGGCAGTTCCCTTTCTTCTCTTTCCCAGAAGCAGTTGTTCATTAGAATTTTGTTCAAAACATTTGTCTCACTTGAGGTTCCACCCCTCAAAACTATTTCTTAACATGTAGTCTTCAAAAAAAAACCAAAAAAACAGGAAAAAAAAGTGAGGACTTTACTTGCCCTAGGTGTTCTGCTCTTGTCAGCCCAAATTCATTTCTTTCTAATCTGAATGTTATACAAGGGCATTCCTGAAGATACCTGCTTTGGCACGAGAAACTTGCCACATTGCTAAGGTTTCCTCAGAACAACTGGGCAGATAAACCTACGATGCAATGCTTCTTAGAAAGCATAAAGATGTTTTCATCCTCTTCATATTGTCTTAAAAGATCATATATGACTCTAACAGTTCATTTTTCATAGTGGATGAACCACAGAAAAATACTGTATTAGTTAATGTGTAATTATATAACTCTTTATAATGGAGAAAACTCTTCTCCAAATTTTAGCCATACTCTACGTTATAAATGCTGGGACACACTGTTAGCAGAAACACTTGAAGGGGTTCCAGCATGCATTCCCAGAAATGTTTCTGTCATTCTGAGTATCAAACTTGTTACTCTTTGTTGTGGCAGAGAATGCACTTTTCCAAGTTTGGCCAATAAAGAGCTGTGAATCAAAGGCATGGAGTTTTTCTTTCATCATTTCCTCTGCAGAAGCTTTTCACAGCCTGATACTGTCAGCCGTGCTAGCCAAGAGTGCTCTCCACACACCCAGGTGGACTGCTGCCAGATGCCCAAAGAGGAAAATAAGGTAGGATTTCTCTTCTATTTTTATGCAGCTCCATGAAATTAGAAATTTTGATCTCCGTGCTCAGGCTTGATACAAATACAGTTGGATATATGAAAATGATGCGTTTTAGCTGAACTGTCCATCCAACTTTAACAGGCAAAGTATTTTAAATTATTCTTACTCCAATTAAAAATCTACATTTAACTTGAAATAAATTCAAAACAAAGGCAAACATATATATATATGTGCATGTAAAAATAAAGGGAATAACATTCTTTTCTGTGGGCATTGGCTGTGACAGAGAACTTTTATTGTGTGACAGAGCTCATCATGCCTGCAAGGACTGGATATATAGAATTGTCCTATATGTGCCTCCCAGGATTAAACTCTGGAAATATTTCCGTTTTGAATAAAACAGTGTTTGTGAGAATCATTGGGTGATTCTGCTATTGCTCAAGATTCAGAACAAACAACAAAGCTCTGCAACAGAACTTTGACATTGCGACAGTAAGCATTACTACCCTCAAACTTTTCCTGCCATCTAACAGAATTCTGAATTACATTTTCAGGCTCCTTCTGAAGGACACAGCAATTTCCTGGTGTCTACCAACAAGACTCACAGCAGCCACTAATCTGGCATGGAGCCACCTAATCTAACCAGCTCTGTGCCAATACCAGAGTCTTCAATTTTTATGCCACAACTGTGTATCAACTCTGTCAGCTCTTGGCTGTAGGGAGGTAAATGTCTTCCTTGCCACCCACAGAAAAAAAGATGGAGATAGTAGCAATGATTCTATGTCCACTAAAGCACTTTACTGAATAATTAAGGAAAGCACAACCCAGCTTCAAATACCTCACTTGCTGGTTTCAGGAGATGAACCAACAGTGAAGGCATTCCAGATAATATTTTGGATCTTTTGTATCTTTTGCACAGTAGGACATGCTCTGTAATAAACCCTCAAACCACACCTCAGCAATCTGTACCCAAGAATCCCCTTGAAATGCTAAAAAGCATGAATATCAT
>VWYI01045737.1:0-13059 GCA_013399455.1 Anthoscopus minutus
CAGTGGGAGCCAATATGAACTAACAGAAGGGCTGTGTGTGGCACCTGCCACAGAGCTAGAGATATCAGCCCATCCTTAACATTGCAAGAGTCCTTAGGACCCAACATTGCAAGAGCCCTTCCTTTCTGGATCCAGTAAGGAGAATTCTTAAACTCTATGCACACACAATGTCATAGCCCTCCTTGCCTGGTGAGGATACTGGGGATAGTGCTGGATTGTGCATCTCACCAATTCAGGGAGATCTACTAACAGGGAGGAATTTTGTTGGAATAAAGCTTTCAATCTGTCTGGGGCTTTCTATCTCTGCCTCATTTCCTGAACATCTCACAAATGTCTGGAGTAAGGGCAGTATGGTGAATGCACAGTGATCGAAGTGTGAAGACACACAAATTCCTGCCTGACTATCATGAAATTTACCCCTTATGGAATGCTATCCTGATGAAGGGCTTCCCAGAGTTCTAGCAGATGCCATCAGCAAAAAGCTACAGCTCACACCAAGAGGCATTCTTCAGTGCAAAACTGTTCCAAAATATGTCTGAGTATAATCCTTGCTTCTAAGATCTAGGACTATCAGCATCCACTTGCACTGACTTGCCAAAGGAGGAGGACAAAGGGAAGAAAATGTGCCCAGCTGTCCCTCAAATGAGTGTCACAGACTAAAGACCCACTCCAATTGCCCTCCATGCGAGGGTACAGTGAATACATTCTGGCCAGCTGAAGGACAAGGTCCAACAGCAGGAAAATCAAGAATGTCCATCAGTTCAGCATCTATCTAAGCTGGGCATCAGCATGAAATTTCTCCTGGGAGACTTTTGAGTCAGGGAAGCCAACATCTTCATGCTAGTCCCCCTAAATCCTTGTTCTTCTAAACCAACCAGCCAAAAGGCCAGCTTTGAGTACATCAGGGGATGAACAGTAATTCCTCCAGTCTGCAATCCCATGCAGACACACTAAATGAGGCACTAAGGCATCTTCATTTCTCCCATAGCAAAGGAACACATCAGAGAGCAGTCCAAAGAAGTACCTGGAATTGGTGTGGTGGTGGTGTATGTTGGTGTTGGTGAGGATGTGCTTGAAGTAGTTGAGGTGGGTGTTGGTGATCCAGTAACTGTGCTCGGAGGGCTGGTGGTGGTGGGAGTCTCCGGTGGCAAGGGAGGCGTTGTTGATTTTGGTGTGCTTGGTGTGGGTGGAGGTGGAGCTGTTAGAAAAGCAGGGACAGAGAAAGCAGACAAAGGCAGAAATGCATCAGTGGGACTCAATGTGAACTGAACAGAAGCTGTGCATGAGGCAGTTGCCAGAGACCTAGAGAGGTCAGCCCATCCTTAGCATTGCAAATGTCCCTAGGACCAGCCCTCCCTTTCTGGCCCCAGAAAGCAGAATCCTTGACATCCATGCACAGAGAGAGGGTCATGGCCCTCTTTTTCCTAGTGAAGAGATTAGGCATGGTGCTGGATATTAAGTGCTTCTCACAAAATCAGAGAGACCATGTCAACCTGAAAAGGAAGCCTGCGCAGCCCCACCCAGAAAATGCCACTAGCAACAGGAGTTTGAAGCATGGCCTATTCTTTTCTCCACAGTAGGGACTTCTGGGCATATTTTCTCCAGCAGACACTTAAAAGCCCAAATCCTCCTAAGTAAGACTTCCTTGCAGATCGACATTTTCTATGATTGTGATCTGCCTTTATTCCCCTTTATGCCCCTTTATGCCTTTATGCCCCTTAATTTCTCCAAAAACTAAGATCACTGAGTATTTTTCTCTGAAATACCTGTAGATGTTGAAGTTACTGGAGAGAGGACTGATGGTATATACTCACTTGTTGTGGAGTGGCTGTGTGTGGGCATGGTGGTAATTTCTGTTGAAGTCCTGGTGGTGGGTATTGTTGTCTTGATGGTGGTTGAAGTTGGAGGTTGTGGTCTAGTAGGTGTAATTGTAGGCCAACAAGGAATTTCTTGCCACTCACAGCAGTTCACTCTGATTTCATAATTATAGCAAAGTTGCCACATAGTTACATCCTGCTCATCATTTTTACAGATTAGCCCATATTTAACATTACAGTCTACTTTCTGACCAAGGTCTTCTAAGCTCACATCAGGTTTATCCTTAGCCCTGCATTCAATTTTTTCAGGAGCTGTACATATTTTGTATCCATGCTTTCTTATTTCATCATATGTTTCATAGTCACCGCTACCTTCGTCAGGTTTACTAACATCAAACCACTCAGTCCAGTCACAGATTAGTCCAAAGCATGGAGCTGCAAGAAAATGCAAAGATTTCAGACTTTACAGAGAAGATCCTGAGAAGATCTATTTTTTATTTTCTTTCCTTAACGACTGCATTGCAATTTGCCATCTTTCCAAAGAAAAGAGTTCCAAAATCAGATCTGTATGACCAGGTCTTTCAACTGGAAGTTTTATATCAAAATAAAATTACCAAGCTGAAGCTTTTAAAGGTTGTTCTTCTCTCTATACTAATGACACTTTTGAAATTATAAAAAAAAATCATTTTTGTTTAAAATATATTTTTCTACATTGTTTGTCTTTAATTTACTCCTCCTTTAAATATTCCTTTGACATTTTTAATGATCTTGTTTCGTATTTATAACTTACTTGTAGTTACTGGATGGCTTGTAGTGGAAACTGAAATAGAACAAAAAGAGATTATTCTGTCATTTCAAAAGAAATATGATAGTTTGGGTTTTTTTTTCCTGACACTCCTAATATTACTTATACTATTCCATTAGGATATTGAAAAGCTAACATGTTCTTTTTAGAAACAGGAAGGCACCCCGTACATTTATATTTACAATTTCTTTCATGAGAAATAAATCAACTCAAAATGCTAAGACTTTCTTAGTGTGCTGTGATAAAACAATCCATAAATATTGCTCTATCTGTGTCAACTATAATCCCATATAATTGTACATTCTATATTTAAAGTGTTTTCCTTAAAGAAAGCATTTTTTAGATCACATCTGTATTGATGATTTACCTGTGGTGGTGGTGGTAAGCGTGCTGGAAGGGAAGGAGGTTGAAATGGTTGTAGGTGAAGATGCTGGACAGGGATAGACTTCACCAGGAACTATAGAACCATTTTCTGCACAAATGTATATTATACATATATCGCCATCCTGTACTTGTCCCACAGTGGTACCCACTTCATAACTTGTTCCATTGATGACACAAGGACACCCTGCAAGAAAGAGCTTTACTGAGCAATTTTTCTACTACCATGTAAGAGGCAGAGGCAAAATACTTATGGACAAGAGAGCATTTACATGAGTCATGTATGTGTTTCAGAGCTGAAAACCTGAAGTTTAGATCAACTATATTATGCTAATTTATCCTTACCTTTAAAGCAACTATAGAACATATTTAATCAAATCGTGGATAAAATGCCTGGTGGTACAAACTAAGAAAGTAAGTTTTAAAATGTTCTGAGAGAAAGAATTATTTCAGTTTATTATCTGAAATTTTTATATTAATAACTACATGTTCAGGGAAGTGCAAACTCGTAGTGAAATCTATTAGTTTGGATATGGGACATGGGGAGAAAGACTGAAGGGGCATGAGAAAAACATTGAACCAGAAGTACTAACAGCAAGGTTCAAAAATATTCAGAGTGCTGTCAAATTTTCTTCAGTCTGAAGAAACTAGCACTGGAAAGAATTATTCTAAATCAATACTAAGTCTTTTGTAGAGTCAGACAGAGCAGTTCTATGCATTTTTTTTTTCTTTTTGTTTCCAGAAAAACCCAAACCTTATTTACCTGGAACTGGTTTACACTGTATGGATCCTGATGGGACACAGACACTAAAAGAAAAATTTTCAAAAATTAAAATGTTGCTGATGTTTTATGACACCTGTTAGCAGACAAGAACACAGAAACATAGATATTTGTCACTTGATCTTCATTCACACTACTGGGTATTTTTCTGGGTATATTTTCTAGTATTGCCTACCATTTTTCTTTCAAACTAAGTCACCACTTTCAGTACAATTGCAATACTGCAATAACAACTGTTTTGCAGAGTGAACTTACAGCTAGATCAGATTATTCTCTGGTCGCCACACAGAGCCAGAGTAAGCTCTGTCACTGCAAACACTCTAAGCAAACAGTTGGGACTCAACTATCTCTTTCAGTGCAAGGGCATTTCAGATTACAGTGATTTTGGAGTATCAGTTTTAAGTGAGAATGCAAGGTAGAGTAGTCCCTCTCTTCCCAAAACGTCATGAGAATTGAAAGGAAGTTTTAGAAGTTACCCAGGTTTCATTATATAATTTATGACAGTTGACAGCTATAATTAGTGAATTTGCTAGTGCACTTATTCCAGTAACACTACCAACCTGAAATTTGGATTATTATAAGTCTGGAAAATTATGAAATGCAAGAATATACCAGCTCTTCACCTGAAGTTGCATTTCTACTTGTTTGAGGCCCAGTAAAGTAAATGAGGGACTCAGTATACATGAATTATTTCCTAAATTACTGCAAGTAATTTTTATATACCATATTGTACAGTTTTCTTTTGTGGGTACTTCCTGCCCAGGGTGTACATGGGTTCCATCCTCGAGGTAACATCCACATTGATCTTCAGTCACACATTCCTTCGTCTCTTCATTATAAATAGGCTTGTCCTTAGGGCATCTGGGGTAGCAACCTATTGATAACAGGCAGAACAGAGTACAGGATGAAGAAAAAGTGCAAAAAGTTAACTCAGTGCTACGTTATCTTCTCAAGGTAAATTATTCTCACTGAATCAAGGACAGTGAAAGAAATCTAAAACTTCCCATTCAAATCAAACTGTGGACAATTAGTCTTTCCAAAAGACTTCAACAGTTCTCACTGATAATTCTGAGGTGAGGAGGATTAAGTAAGAGGTTTTTCTGAAAACTAGTGAAGTTTCTTTTTTTTAGTTCATTACCTTGGAGAAATCCCTATTTTATACTCACTTTTATGGGCAGCTAATAATTTTGAGACATAAAAACACCCCAATTTTTGCATAGGTCACTATATCAATAATAATTTTCTGAGAAACATGGTAGCAGATTCTCTAACAGGTTTTTTACTACATTTCTTGGAACATTAGACCTTGTTTATATGCCTTGAATACACCAGGCATCTCTATCTCAAATAGATAATTTATCTGTGTTTTTCCTTACCTTCAGGCAGTGATCTAAACTTCACTGCAAGGGATTGACTGTCAATTCTCATCCCATTTTTCATGTAAATACACTTAAAAATATGATTCTGTTGTTATTATTACTATTGTATCTTCTTCCTCCAAAAAAACTCTTATTAAGTCCAATTATTAATGACATAAAATCTTCTTTATACTGTACTGGAGTTTTAAATAGCCTTTAAACTGAAGCACCATGTAATTAACTGGTACTTAAAAATCACTTTACACTGCCAGATTGTACTTCAGATGTCCTAACAAAAGTAGGTGTGCTTTATATTTCTATTTAAATTAAACAACAAAAAGAATTCAGAAAGATAATGGATTTATACTAATCTGTCTTCTGACACCTCTAATAATATAAGACAATTTATTTTAAAACACAGAGGTTTGTTGAGTTTTTAAAAAAAAAATTGGTTAGGAATTTTTGTTGATTTTTAGTAGGCTTTTTGGTGGTGTTTTGTTTGTCTTGAGTTTTGGTTTCCTTGATTTTTTTCTTTTAATTTTTTTACTAGCAGTTCAAAGCAAAGTCAAACTAAAGGCATTTCTTTCCAATCCCGAAACTGGAGATAAGTGCTTCCAGTCCAGCCCGGACTTTATGGCTAAAAATACAGCTTTTTACTCCAGCTTTACCATGTGGCAAAACCCAAATATACTTGTACTGTATACTTGTACACTTTCACATTTTTGGATCATTGCAGTCCTTTTAATGTGAAATTCCTGTTCCATTATCAACCATAAGGACTGTTACCTACTAATATCTCATCTTCAAAGGAAACATAATCTCCATTAAGTATCCATTATATAGCAGCATCAGCGTGTCTGCTATGAAAGATATTTTCCAGTGTAAAGGTAGGTGAATGTTGCACAATAATCTAGTAAAGGCAAGATGATCTGGTACATAAAAAAATGACGAGGGTAAAAGCGCCCAACTATGCTTCTTTGCCACATCAAAGATTTTCCTGCTTTTGAAATACTTTTGCATGAGATTCAAAATAATCATGATGTAATAATAACGCATGTTTCAGGATATTATCCAAGCACAGACATGGTTTTGTGGCTGACAGCAATGTAACTATCACCCATTGATGTTAATAAATAATAAATTACATTATAGGAAACATTTTTGCAAGACTGGAGGTGAACTCAACATAGCAGATTTCGGAATATCTCAAGTTGACTGAATAGCCCACATTATTGAAAGATACCTGAACAAAGTTATACAAAACACAAATGGCAAGGAATTTATTACCTTCTAGCAGTGGTACTGTAAAGTTGGTGCTGACATTATTGACCATCCTGCAGGTTGTGATATTACTGCCACAAGGCTCATAGTGCCAGTCACACTCATTGCGAGGGTTGTAGTAGTCACAGAATATCGCTGATGAGAAAAGAGAGAAGCTGATTAAAAACAAAGTTGCCAGAATGCAGTTCTGAGCAGGCCTTTAAAGGTACAAGCTACATCAATCTGAAAGTTAGGCTGGCCAAATTTCTCTTGAGGTACAAGACCTAGACTTTTGCTACTCTGCTTAACCTTAGGATACATCAGAACACTGGTGCCCAAGATTTAAATCTTAAATATTCAAGCCACTGGGTAAAAATGTTTCAAATCATAATGAAAAAAATTTTTTTAATTATTTTAGTTTAAAATTAAAGGTATATTTCTGAGAGTATTTCTCTTTCATAGCTACTAGAAAACTCTTAAATATTTTTCCATCTTATACAGAATAGTTCCATATTGCTGTATCACACAGGCTGAAAGTCCAAGAGGAAGCATATAAGCCATGATGACTACAATTTAAATGCTGCTTAGATGACTAGAGACAGAGGAAGGAGCTTTTATTGACTTACATATCAGAGCTGAATGAAACTTATAATTTTTGTTTCACTGGCTTCTTACACTTAAAAGTGTCAATTGGTCCAAATTCTGAATCTGGATGAATTTTTAAAATAAAAATTACCTATTTCTGCTACTTAAAATCTCAAAATTTTGATTTGAGCACTTTTTGGGTAATATTAATTTAAATACTATTTTACATTAATTTATGGTGTACTGGTATGAGTACTAGCACCACTAATGGACATTGCTTAATATGTATAACACTGATTAGGTTCTGTGCTAACGCATAGGAGTGCTATACACCTTCTGCTATAATCAAATTCTCAGTAATTTTAAGAACTGAGAGAGGAGAGGAATATAGAGGAAGAGAAGAGAAGAGAAGAGAAGAGAAGAGAAGAGAAGAGAAGAGAAGAGAAGAGAAGAGAAGAGAAGAGAAGAGAAGAGAAGAGAAGAGAAGAGAAGAGAAGAGAAGAGAAGAGAAGAGGATGAGATCCAGGCTGAACAAGACAGTTGAAATACACAAATGTACTAGCCTTGTTTGTTCCCTGATATGCTGAGAAAAGATTTCACCAAGTAGCCAGCACGACCTCGCAGTGACAGTACTAATGATTTATTTGCCTGGCTTTCTGACTGCAGCTAGAAAGATACAGTTGTGTTTATCTGTTACTCACGGCAGATATCAGGAGTTCTCCAGAAAACACAAGCCTCAGCCTTGATGCACTCCTGGGCGTATGCGGCAACTGCAGAGCAGAAGCACTCGCAGTCTCCACCGCTGTCACAAGAGCAGGCATCATGAACACAAGCTTCATAGTAAGGATGTGGGTTCACCTGTCACAGAAAGAAATGATGCTTCAGTTCATCTCCAAATTAGTTTTCAAACTAATACATTTGAGATCTCTTGAAATAAGGGAATTAAGCTGGCCAGGAATGAGATTCTGTCTAAGAGTCACCAGATCACATTACAAGCTTGAAGCTGCTCAATATATTTTGGGGAATAATAGACTTAAAATAATATAGCTCCTTCATAAGTTGCTATGACTGAAAAAACAAAGTAAGAGTCCTTGGCAATGCTCACATTTTCTAACAGAGTTCCATTTTAGTGCTCCCAAAACCAAGTTGAATTGATGCCAGCAAAGTCTTTTTTTCCAGAAAACTTTGCCAACCAAATGGTGAGCAACATCAGAAAGGCTGCATTCACAGCAAATATGAAGCATATAATTTTGTGCCTGTCAGTTCTTGGAATTTATCCAATGACACATTAAAAAAAAGCTTTTTTTTTTGTTGTTTGAGACTGCAAGAGGAGAAACTTAGACTGGATTTTTGCTGCTGAAGTAAACCATGTGGAAACACATCTAGAAAATAAATTAATAATTGTTTGTGACTTTTCCACTGTGAGTTAAGCACAACGTGTTGTTAATATTACCATACATCAGGAAAGAGATGAGAAATAAACAGGAGTGCTCTCTGTGCACTGTACTCTGGAAGCAGTGGGCTGTCACAGTGTTTGCTGGGGCAATTTGGAGGCACAGTAAACAACTGTCTGTTTAAATTATGAAGATCCTTTTGTGGGTTCAATATTGCAAGAAGTAATAGCCTCTTCAACAGCCACCTTTCATGTTCAGTATGAATTTCCATCAGGAAATAGGTCTGATGATTATAAGGTCCTTCCGTACAAGTAATACCAACTGCCTTTCCACAAGAGATGGTGGAACTGCAGCAAACACAGACCTGCTCAGGATACACTTCTGAAGCTAACTTGCAGAGTAGTAGCAGCATGATGAATATGGGTTTGTACAGCTGAGGTTGGCACTACCACTGCCACAGTCCCATGGCCACAGAGACTCAGACTACTTTGACAAAGGCCAAGTGAAATGTGCTGACACCTGTAGCTGTACTGAAGACTTAATTGAAGATCACTCTATTTCTTTTCATTAATTTCTGATGGTCTTTTTGGTTCTGCATTATCAGACATGTCCCATCACCTACTGTCTTCTACAAACCTTGGAGTGACAAATTTTGAAGACTTCGCTCTGGATGATGCTGCATTCTTTCTCTGCCCAGGACTTCCGGTGTGGCTTCAGATCACAGGGCTTAATCTCCTGTGTGACATCTGGGCACATGGGAGATTGTTTCCAGGAATTTCCAAAATTCAGAGGATTAGTGTCTAGCAGTCCACTCCTTGTTGTAAAGTCATTGTTTGCCTTATCATCAAAGTTGCCACACAGACCACACACTTTGCCCTGGAAAAGAAAATTGAACTTTTAAATATACCATGGAAGTGAGAAACAGCCTCTGGTAAAGTAAGAACAAACCATTGACATGAAAAATGACAAATGACTGTCTCTGTAAAGGATGACTTTCATCTTTACTGTCAAATCATTTCTACTGAAAATAAATCTTTATTTGTCTGTCCTCAGCAAATTATTCAGCTGCTATGTCTTCCATCCTTGAAATCAATTATATCTAGTGTATTTCCATATCTCTGTCTCTATATTCAACTCAAAACATTAAAGGGTGCCCAAGCCTCCTACAGCTGGGAAGAATTATTTATTCCCCACTCTTCTCAATTTATCATAACTCACCTATTAATATAAGCCTGAGGTAATTAATTTCTGCTCAAAACTGTTTTTATTAAAAGTTTCTAACATAATGAGCACCATTTCTTCATTCATGGAAAAGAAATTACAGGGATCTGCTTTTCTTGAAAGAAAATGCATAAATATGTTCTCAGTGGTGAATTTTTGGTAGTGTTTGTACAATGCCTCAATATTCTCCAATTCAGCAAGCTGAATTTCAGGAACCAGAACCATGCCCATACATTGCATAGGGAATTTGGTTTTAACACATGGTTGAGATTGCATGTAGGTCTCCAAGCACACAGTCAGTTCACATCCCCTAAATTATTCTGGATAACTGGCTATCACAAACTCAAGAGCATTGCCTGAGATGTTTATCTCTATTATCTCTATTATTCTATAGGAATAACATCCTATGCATTCTGTGCAATGCATTGTGATAAACTGCAAGAAACCCCAGAAGCACTTCTGCAAGCTGTGATGGTAATAATGCAAGCTAAGCATCAGTGCACAGAGGATATAGTAATTAGACATGGAGTGAGAATAAAAGAACATTTATGTTTCCTTGTCTATTCACACTACTACTTCAGGAAAAGACAGATGGGCACTAACTTTGTAGTCAGGGCTCAGCTTGATGAAAACAGTAGTCTTCTTGTCCCAGATCAGCATCACACCATTGCTGGCCTCAATAACCAGGTACAGGCCGACTGTCCTGTTCCAATACTGCACATCATCACCAACATCTCGCTGAATTTCTTTGTACTCTTTGTTCTCCAGTTTCAGTTCCGTTTTCTGAAAGATAAAAGAGGTAAGTATTATAACACTAACTACTATGATGAGATAAGATATTAGAGACTTGTAACAATGCAACTTATTCTGAAACCAACAGCTCGAACTCTGAGATGACTTCCAAGATGGCAAGGAGTGGTGTAGCACTTCTGTTTGAGAGAGTTTTCATTGCATGAGATCCTACACCTTTGGAGAATAATTTGATAGGACCTCTAATGTTTACTACAGCTGCTTTTAGGAGCATGACTTTGAAGCATTACATTTTTGGTACTACTTGATTACTGATATATATTGACTATCATCACTCACTCCAAGGAACATTTTGATAGCCTTTGAGCAGGTGACTCCTGTAGTTCCACAAGGGACATTCTCTGTGATGATACTAAATGAGCCGCTGGAATTTTTGTCCCCACAGAAGTCCTATTAAAAAAGGAAAAAAAAGAACATGAGAATTAGGTAGAATATTTCATTGTAGTTCAATATCATAATAACTGCAATCTTTTAAATCTTCACAATGTATAAAAAGTTACTTCTCCTTCAAATGTGAGATCCCACACACATATTTTTACAGATGCACAGCCATAAATGCATACTTCTATGCATACATATAAACAGTTAACAGAGTCTTAGCCTCGTAAAACAGTGGGCCAATAAAACAAAGTGAAGATTATATCCTTAAATCTAAGTTTAAAGTTTCTAATCTTAGATTTTTTATTTATTTCACAAATGATAGTTAGCTTTCACTGTAACATAGTTCTGTTATATGTAATTTATGATATCTATAGGTGGAAAAATAAAAAGCCATATTCACACAGCTTGCCTGCACTGAAAATACACAATTTATCTTGGCAGAATGTGTGAACACCTTGGAAACAATGATGGCAGGCAATAAGGAATGATGAAACCAAAGAGGAAAGTAGATTTTCAAGGCAATCAAATTCTTTTCAGCCCTTCTGATAAACATTACCTGAGTAGCCACATATTCGCAGCTCCCATCAAAGTCATAGAATTTCCCATCAAAAGTGTTATAATGGCCACTTCCATATATCGTACAAGTCCCATAGCACACATCATCAGTGCATTTCCACATCCCTTTCTGGCAGGTGCTAGAAGAGAGTAGAGAAGTTGAATTTTCAGATCTCATCAAGAGTGTGTGGTTTGAAAAACTGCAGAACAAACCAAGCAGCTGCCTGATATAATATAATAATTTGCAAAATATCCAAGCCTCAACTTCAATTGTTTAGCCTGTTTTTAAGCCTATAACATGATTTTTACTCTGTTGAGCTACAATCTTTAGATCTGATAGCATTTCTTTTTGAAAAATGAATGAGTTTTCCAAACAAGAGATGCTTACTGGAAACAGAGGTAACTACTACCCCCATACTTTCAGCAGAATCTGTCTTTTCAGGGACAGCAATAAGTATTCCTGAAAATTGATACTTCCAGCTTTTGCAGCTACTGGAGTACATAAGCCTGGACATGCCTATGAATACACTGCATAGAATGTATTCTAGGAGAGAGTATTCACTTATAACCCACCAGGTGTTGCAGTCCACTTTTATCTTGTCTCCAGAAGAATACCACTCATTGTTATGAATGCATGGGCAATCTTTTTGCTCAACACAGCCCCCTCTGCCATCATCAAATAGACCTTCAGGACACACACAGCTTGAGACGCACTCTGTCTGGAACTATGGAATATAAGGAGAAATGGTTACCTTATGACAAAGCACTGCATCTTAATTCCATTTATTCACAAGCACTCTTTAAAAACTGCATTTTCAACCACACAGTCTAATATTGATTAGTTTTACAAGGTTCTTTTTCTTTTCTAGGTTTCTAATGTTTCTCTTTTCTTTTCTGATTGTCCAAGAACCCAAATTCTTTCTCAGTTGTAAATTATGACTCTACTGAAGACACAGTAAAATGAAAGAGGACAAGGAAACCATAAGTGGAATCACTGTGAAAATGGCATGAATATCATGGTGAGGAAAAGAATGATAGATTAAACCAAAGAGAAATAAACCGTTAGTTACAACTGTATTGGCTGTGTAGCACCATGTCATGTAAAAAATACAGAATAAACAAAGCAAGACACAAAGAAAAGTTGAATACTTACATGATCAGTTTGAGGAGTATGACAGCTAAGTTGTAGAGGTGTTTGTGAAGTCCACTTCGAGGATGCATTGCAGTCAAAGTATGTCTTGTTAGAAGAACATTCTTTTTCACCTGAAAGGTACATTGTTGGTTTAGATCAACCAAGAAAAGGCAAAAGAAATGTGAGCGAAAGGTGGTTGTTTCTGAGACAGAAATCTAAGTCTATCCTTATGAAAAAAGTAGGCTCATTGAAGAGAGAACAAAGTGAAAATGTGTTACTGTTTTACAGAAAGAGAAAAAACATGCAAAACAAGTAAAAGGAAAGTTCAAAAGGGAAGTAGGTTTGGGTTGGGAGGCTGGTTATGGGTTTTATTCTAGTTTAGTTTATAGAATGTCACTTACTTCTCATTCTTATTTTCACTGATGTGCACTGGATCTTTGCATTTCGGCAAACACTAGAAAAGTGAAGTAAGCAGAAATGAACAAAAAAAAAGCAAGCTCAGTATCTTCAATTTAAGTCTAAGGATTTTTTAATATAAATTTGAGAGTATTTATTAAAGATATCCTGCATAATTTCTAC
>VWYI01045748.1:0-20938 GCA_013399455.1 Anthoscopus minutus
TTCTTGTTTTCCCCAAAGTCCTTGAGAAGCATCCTACTCTATAAACTGCTATTTACAAGGGTAAACTTATGCTTAGGGGAGCAATCGATTCCTTTCCTGAATGAATTCATTGATTCCCTGCCCCTGCCTCTTGTAGCGAACAACAAATTACCAGTGGCTGTTAAGGCAACTTCAATGCACAACTTCATCTCCATCTAAACTAAGTTTGGACAGATCATTAATTTTGCAGGCCCTGGAATGGAGTGAACTTGTATCTCTGCAATATGTTTCAGAAATGCATTGCAGCTGAAAATCCAAAGTTTCCAGCAGGCTGACACTTCAAACAGCCTGTGACAAGCCATCAGACAGTCTTGTGTTTCAATTACTTATCGTCAGTCTGTGAATACAGGAGACAGTCCTTTGGAATTTGAGGAAATACTTTGAATGGAAATGTATGAACTTTGCTAGAGTTGCCCACTACAATGATAGCATGGGCAAACAGCTGAAGAATAAAATTAGTAATGCCTGGTTCTTATGCACCATTTGCATGTGGGAGGTTTGACAGAGGAAGCAGATACTTGGAGATAAAAGCACCATGGTCAAGGACAGAAATAGAAGGAAAATTCAAAATCTCCAAATTCTCTGTCAAGTTCCTCTGGGGCTTGCTGATCCTAAATCTATTTAGGGCCTTATAGTGGTGTCCAGAAGTCCTGGCCAAATGCTGGTGTCTCTGCTCTGTGATACAATGCACACAGGTAAAAAGCTTATAGCAAGCTAATGTTTGACATCAGCTGCCACTTCAAATAATTCTGAGAGATCAAAAGTCCTCACTTTCAGTAGGATAAACTCTGAATGCTCTTCATCCAGAGGAAAGCAGCAAGAATGATCAAAGGGCCTAAAAACATGCAATAACAGACCTTCTGATATGTAAAACACTCTTGCAAAGAGGAAGGGAAGCTGTCTTTCTCCATGCCTGTGGCAGATGAGATAAAAATGGGTATAAACTACAGCGAGGAAACTGTTATCAAGAAATAGTGAATTTCTGAAGCATTTCTGAGAAAGCCTATGGAGTCTCCATCACTACATGCTTTTAAAAACAGATATGAGGGCTTTTTTGGGGTTTTTTTGTTTTTTTTTAAGGAGTTGCTCATATAAACCTTTGCACCAATGTGCTTTTTCCAGACTCCTCCTCGGCCAGCAATATTGTGAAGTTTCATCTTGAGGGGTGTATATATATATTTAATGCAGCTAAATATACTTTTTTAAAAAGCATTGAAATAGATGCTTGACAAAAAAATGCATACAAGGGATGCATATTTATGCAATTTATATGGATTATTGCCTTTGAAAGTCATATTGAGAATGATGAGTTCTGCTGGCTTTCTAGGCTTTTTAAAGGTTGCCTTTGGATTTGGTGTCCTCTGAAATTGAGTAATTCAGTGTACTTTATAGATACTTTCAGACTTTTTAGATATTGTGCTTGTTGAAGGTGACCTCTGTGCAGACCTTATGGAAAAAGAAAAGTGACAGAGGCCTGGAATTTTAAAAAGAAAATTATAAATCTTGAATATGAGGTTGGTTTTTTTCTTCTTTCTTCCAAGGATACATCCCCTGCAGCTGTTTGTATTGATTCTAACACTGACTACTCTGCAGAATCCTACTGAAGCACTGTGGCAGCTCAGTCTATGAAAAACAGATTGCAAACCACCTGAAAAATACTTCAAAAATGGCTCTGAGAGCCATGTTGGATGTTGAACAGTGTTAAAAATACAAAGCTGTTCAATTGATCAAAGTTAAGTTCTGATGCCTTACATAGGCACAGGTACATGCAGGAGTAATTAATTAATTTCAAAGTGAAATACTTTATTGCGTGTGTGTGTTCACACTGGCTGTATTAGTGCTCTAGTGTGAAAACATTGTCTAGCAGTAAAGTTTATTTCCATTCCCACTCAGATATGATGTCTGCCATCGCTGGCCTCTCTTCACTCATGCCATACTTAGCTGCATCCACAATGCTAAGGCTGTGCTTCTCTAGTTGTACAGGTCTACAAGTCTAGACAGGATTTTTTTTGTTGTTGTTTTAATAGGTTTTTGTTTCCTTCATGATGGAGTGTTGCTGATTAATGGATCTTAATTTCCAGGAAAATAGGATTTATAAAAAATAAACCATTTGCCAACTTGATTTGGAGATTTCCCACATTCATTTTAGTTAATGGAAATTATAAAAATTCTGCAGCTTCTCCAGCAGAGATTTCTCTGCAGAGTACCACTTCTGGCCATGCTTCACAGCTCTATATTACTTCATCAGATACAAATAAGATATATCAAGAAATGTGTGTGTTAAAACGCCCCATTAATTTGAAATAACATGGCCTGGAGTATTGTTTTACCCCTTAATAAACACATTTGGGGTTGTAAAAGCCTTTTTCTTTTTTGCTATGAGGATACTATTCCCTGAGTTTCGAAAAATATTTCAGGATAATTTATCTTCTATTATTCATTTGTGCTTAAGGTACAAATCTGATGTTATTATTGTCTTTTTCTTAGTAGCAAAAGATGTGCAAACGAAAGGAAAGCACTATGGTCTGCAAGCAAATTTTGAGATTTTCAAGTGTGTGACCAAATGATAACTTCAGCTTCAGGCCATGTCTACGTTACCAGAACCACTAGTGTGCTATGCTAGAAAAATGCTTCAGGAGTGAACACATCTGCAGTAGGAAAACCATGCTTTCCATCAGTCCAGACATCACCCTGAGCCAAAAAAAACCAAACACAAAACCAGCAAAATGTCTGGTACGGCAAGATCTGCTTCATTCTCTTCAGTGGCCAAATATGTCCACAGATATCACATCCTGGTTACAAAGCTGCATCTACATGGGTTGTAGGTTAAACTTTCTCTTGAGGTTTGACTAGGTCACCTGACATTCCTTAGAACCATGCCATAATTCAGATTATATGGTGCATTTTGCATGAGTGTTAATATTTCATTCAGCTATAGCTTGAATTCATACACATAGAAAAGAAGTATTTCCTAAGATTCTTCCTCATCATCCTTTTTTTTCTCCTGAAACTGTAGGATGATGTACTTTCAGGTTTTTAAGTCAAGTGCCGGTTAAAATAAGATATTTAAAGAACAATATTGCTAGAGCTGACAAGCAGTCCTTTGTAAATGGGCTGGCAAGTTGCAAGTCTCAGTGAGTCAGTCAAACATATGCTTCCAGCTTTGCTCCAGGTTGTCCATTTTACAGGTGAAACAACCCTAACAACGACTTTGCAACGGCACACGGGCAGTTTTAATCACGTGTAGCCGGTTGTTATAGCTCAGCCACTGAATGGGGCTTTGGCAAGCCACAGAGCAGCCTCATCCTGCAGAGTGACCAGGGATTTGTCTGAGGGGTTGTACAATTTCTTCCCAAAGGTCTTGTTCCAGGTCAGCGCTGGGGACCAGCGTGGGCAGTGTTGTGATGGAGGTCTGTGCAGCCTCTCTGACCAGGCAGAAGTGAGTGAGGCTCTCTTCAGGTAACTGGGGGAAGCCTCATAATGGAAATCCTGGTCCTCACAGCAGACTTCAGCAACCCCAGGCTCTACAAGAAACACATTTGAGGCAATATAAAATCCTGAAATGCAGCCCTGTTTACAAATAAATACCCTAAACTCAAAGTACTCCAGGACACAAAATCATGTCAACCCTACAAGTGGCTTCCTTGAGGCAGCCCTACATTATTAGGGAGAAAATGGCGAGCTGTAAATAGTCAGAGAGGTGATTTCAACAGTACTTGCAATGAAATATCGGTTAATTCTAAATTTTATTGCACTGCAAACAAATCCACACTTTTTCTTCTCTGCTTACTAGGTTTTTATGAAGTTACATGCAACAAATACAAATAATTACAGCTCCAAGAATATCTTGAAGTGAGATAAAGCTTTGATTCTGGAGGGCTTTTAACTGCACCTAAATTTAAGGATCTTCTCACCTTGCTTGTCAGCTGGTAACTCATAAAACACTTGTTTTAACACCTAACAGCATCACTGCTATAACATATTCCTTCCTAGAAAAAATGATCTGCTGTACTGTACTCACCTGTGACAACTGTAATTGCTTGATGTGATAAAATGCAGGATTTTGTGTACATGTTCTGTGCCACACATGGTTTGATCTGAATCATCAGTGAACAATCTCAATCATCTAGCTCTCGGTGTCAGTTTTAGTACAGATTTTGTCATTCTGAGGCTGACAAAGGAGATGAGGATCAATCATCAGAGAAAGGGCCAAAAAAGGAATGAAAAAGAGAAAAATGGGAAAGCTGTTTCCCACGACCTGGGAAAAATTGTTATGAGGCTCTAGATATACACATAGAGCCTTCAGTGAGCTGAGAGCATTTTGGTCTTCAACAACAAATGTGTAAATCTGTGGCTGATCTGGGTAAGAGAATGTTTCTTTCCAGTACTTTCGGTTTGTCTTCTTAATAACTTATTTCATCATTTATTGAACCGATCCATTATGGCCTCATAATGAATAGTTAATGCTGAGATATTAAATGTCTTCAGGCTCTGAAGCTCTGTTTCAGCTATTATGAGATCTTCCCTTTCCATTTTTAGAAAGCTCTTAAAAATACAGAGAGAAAAGTTCAAAGGTACTGCAGGCACCTTTTTCATTCCAGGTTTTTTGCTTCCTGTTGACTTGGACACTTTTAGTTTGCCTTTGCAGAAGGCCTCTGTAGGGGCACTAGAAGACATCAGATACACTGAAACTGGAGAAGGGACCTCCTGTACCTCAAGGATAAAAAGTTCACTTGCTTTAGGGAAAGGTGAACTTTCCTGCTTGCTAAAAGGGCCATTTTTTTATATAACTAAGATAAAAAGAAACAAGTGGGAAGGAGAGGACTTGAGGAAACCTTAGAAAACCTCACAGCTTTAGGATTTCTTGCTTTTAGAAAGGTGCCATATTGAAAAAAATATGTTGGTTTTGTTATTTATTTCCCTGACTATAAGGGAATTAACTACTAATTTATTTTTCTAAAAGTTCTGTACATTAAAGAATTCTTGGTTACTTCCCAAAATGTGTGAGTGTTCTCATACCCAACATTAGCAAAATAAGGAAAACAAAAGCTGGCTTCAAGATCGTACTTTTTTCCTCCAAGTCTGTTACATCACAGACTTGTGAAAAAAAAGCAAATGTATGGGCTCTGTTAATAACTTTTAGAATTACAGAATCACAGAACACTCTGAGTTGGAAGGGACACACAAGGATCATCAAAGTCCAACTCTGGCCCTGCATGGGACAGCCATAAGAATCACACCATGTGATCTCACATTTAAAGCAACTCATGTTTTGATCTGGAAGAGATTCTGTATTATTTGCAATGCCATGTATTCTTTATTATTCTTTATGTTTTTATTTATTATTCATTATTCCATGCAAGGTGAATCTTGGGTTACCTTTTCATGGTTTCACCCCTGCCATGGTTGGAGTAGAATATCTGGAAATGAGCAAACCTTATTAAGTGTAGAAATTCCATTTGGGAGCCAGTAAGAGTTCCCAAAAGCTGAATCTGACTTTGATCTTCAACTGAACTTAGTGAGAACAGTCTTGCATGCTAAGCTTTTGTTTCCAAGTATTTTTGGTGTGGCTAGAAATAGTGTAGCTTATTTTGTATATATTTCAGCACTCCTTATTTCAGCCAATTCTAGCAATAACCAGCAGCGGAGCAAATAGCTCATGACAAAAAGAATTTTAAAAGTAACCAGTTTCATTTTGTTGTCTCCTAGCTTTGCATTTTGGATTAGTGGATCAAGTTCCCTTGCAGGGCAGCCATTGTCGTCAGCTGCAATATTAAATATTTGAGAATGACTTAAAATCCAGTTTCAAACTGTTCTGGGTAACCTGTCTCTATCTGTGAGTCACCTTTCAGAGCTTTGGGATATATCATGAAATGGAAAGGGACAGAGATTTTGATGATGAAACCTCAAAATAGTCTAGGGCTCCAATAATCCTGCTTCTTCTCCTGCCTCAGGCTGTCTGGTCCTACTCCCTTCTTTGGTGCTTGTATGACAGACTGAGGAGAAGACTGTAAAGCTGCTGAGCATCTGAGCCTGTGAAAACTTCTGACTTTTTGAGGACAATGCCAAGCAGCTCTGCTGGCTCCTGAGGGCCAGCACCAGGATAATTGCAAAGGAGTGGGCTGTGCTGTGTGACTCTGGGTGACGCCTCCAAAGCAGATCATGTAAAGCTTCTGTGCAGGTGCACAATGAATTATTCAAGTGCTGTTATTAAAGTGGTGGCAAGCTAACTATGGGTTAGAAGCAGTACTTGGATTCATCAAACAGGCATCACATTTAGATACTCAAGAAGAGGCCCTAAACACAGTGAAAAGGAACATTGTCAAATGGCTCAAAAATTAGGAAAGAAAATGTGCAACTTGGATTAAGCTTCCTATTGCATTAATTTGAAGTGTTGCCTAAAATTCTGCATCTGGAGCACGAGAGGAATTAACACATCTCTAATACAAAGTCCTATATTAGGTCCTACTACCACAGACACTTGATCTAGTTTAGGGTTGGTGTTTTTTGCTCCCCCCTTTTTTTTAAGCTCATTTTATTTTGCAACAAACTGTTATTTGCAAAGAAAAAAGTCCTCATTTCAGGAAAGGCCTTCCCTTGAGCAGTACTTTTGAGTAACAGCATTTATTTCACTAGGGGAGGTTTTGGTGAACAAAGCGCTTTCCAAAGACACAGACCCTCAGGCAGCGGCTCCTTTTTGTCACGCTCCAGTGTCACACTTTCCATGGCTCTGTGGGTGGCAGGAGGTGCGAAACCCCAGGTGAATATGTGATGATAAGAGACAGCAAGAGGGTGCTTTGCTGTGCATTCTGTGTTTGCTGTCTGGGAGGTCCATGGCTGGGGCTAATGCACTGCCTGCTGGAGAGCTCAAGTCACTTCACAGTGACTCAGAGGCCAGGGAAGTGGATCTCGTTATAGACCTAACCTGCAGATGAATACAAACCTTATCTTTCATTATAAATGACATCTGTGAAATGCAGCTTGGCTTCCTAAGAGAAGGAACACTCCAGCTCAATACTAATTCAGCAGCTCCATCCTGTCCTGTGTCACAGTGATCAAATGCTTGTTCTCCTGTGGATGTAGCACATCTTCCTCAAGCAGGGAAGCACTTTAGTCTAATGTGTGGATTTAATTTTCCTATCATTTTTCCTGCTCTCTAGAATATGTGTCTGAGCTATGGGAAAGAAATGTAAATTTTTCCAGGAGGCTGTAGCTGGGAGCAGTGATTGAGAAGCAGAGAGCTGTAAAGAGCTTGTAGCAGTAATTGCTTCACATCCTGTTCAAGCTATTCTTTATGATCTTCTGTGACATGTAAGAATTATTTCCATGTTATGAAGTCAGGGGATGCGTGCAACATGTAAACCCCTCTTTCTCCTCGTTCAGTATCTATCTCTGGTTGTGCTGGAAGATTTTATGCACTATCTGCAATTAATGGGGATTAGTTCAACCTATGACTACCCCTTTCCCTGTAGGATAGGTGGTTTCTCCCTAATATAGATTTAAAAGATTATGAGTCATATTCGCTTGTTACTTTTTCTCCAGAAAATTTTCTTCTTTTTTTAAGAGAATGCCAAGCAAGAATTTCTTTTCTGTGTAAATAAAAACAAACAAACAAACAAACATAATCTTGCTAGGCATTTATAGGAAAGAGGAAAAATATAGATCAGTTAAAAAGCATAGAAAAACACAGTTCTACAGGTTCTTTTATATAGACCAGGGAGAGCTGCTTCTAAACTTGTTTCACTCTTACGCACTAGAGTTTGCAGAGGCTTGCAGAGGGCAACTTGACTTTCTGAAAGCCTGTCAAAATTGCCTTACTTAGGGGAGTGGTGCCCTTTAAGTGGAAAAAAACGTGTCCTCAGCCTTAGAAACGAAGCATGCAGGTGGGGTTTCCTTTGTGGCCACATATCTCTTTTTCTTGATCTAAAAATAACAAGTGACAGCAGATTTTGTTGTAGTTGCTAGCTTATTCTCAAGTTCAGGTAAATTGCTTCTGCTTCAGAAGTGATGAGACACCTTGAACCGGATCACCTGGCATCTGTCTTTCAAACACATTCTCCCTCAGGGCTGGAAAGCTAAGCAGAAACTGAAAACAAGGGTTAATTAGGAAAGAAAGGATAATTATCTGGTTGGTGGATTTTTGGTGGGTTTTTTTGTTTTTACTTTTTGTGTTGTAACCTTCACTGACCTATAGCCACTGTTAGTTCATTTCCCATTCTGCACTGGTACCTCTGTGCATTTGAAATGCCTTTGCCCACTGCTTCTCTGCTTAAATAAAACCCTGGGGATTCTTCAGCCTTTAATGAAAATTACAAAAGCCTTTGCATATTGTGCAATTACCTCTCCCTTTGTTTTCCTACAAAATGGGCTCAGCAGCTCCCCGTGGGACACCAGAATCCGCTTGTCAATATCACAGCATCTCTCTGCGAAGTCACGTTGGCTCTGCAGCATTCTGATTCCAGTTTATATGTGTTTAGGTACAAACCACTTCAAAAGGAGCTGTTTGCACAGGCACCTTCAGGGCATGTGAACAGTGAGTAAATTGTTCATTCCTGTCCTGGCTGCAAGGTCTGTCACAGGCCTTAAAACAACTGTGGTTTAGGGTGAGAGGTTTTAGAGGAGTTTGCCTTTCCAATGCCCTGCCCATGACTGCTGCTTTCCAGAGCCCTTTCACATAAGACTCCCTCTACTGCTCCAGTAGCTTTTCGTGGAAACAGATTGTATTTCTCTTCTGGCTTGGCTTTAAGCATTGGAGCCCCAGTAGTGACATCCTTATTTTCAACACATTTCAGCATATGCATCTTCACTGACATACATACAGTGTACAGATAGTGAACCTCTTCTAAGAAAAAATAAAGTACATATATACATCCATACATATATATACATATATTCAAAAACACAGGCCATTCTGAAAAATTTCCTAGGTCAACGTTATGACATTGATGCAATGGTGTTTTGAAGGTTAAACATTCCAATTAAAGTCTGTCTCCAGTTCTGAATCATCTGACTTGCACTAGAAGTCAGAAATGTGTCTGTATTTTTCAGCTTGCCTGCCAAAAAAATACTATTTTTGAAGGCTCTGATCCTGTTTATGCAGTCTGCCAGAGGAGATTGTGCTCTTCTGATAAAAGGTGGGTAAAACCAAACAACCAGCACAACGGAGAGCAGCAACACCCAGAATCTGGTGAGAGAAGAGTTTGCACAAAGCAGTGCTTCATCCCTCAGATCTCCATCACTAAGCCACAACCCTGCAGGGAGATCAGAACAAGCTTGGGAATTGCCACATCCATAGCATTGCTTCAGAATGAAACCACAGACTAACTGAAAACACCTCACCTCCCATTTCTCTTTGAAATTATTACCCTAAATATCATAACAAGACTTTCTCTTAGCAGGACTGTACTCTGCCCCTTCTCAGCTCATATGGAAATATTAGTTTTGTCTCTGATGTGAAATTTGTATGTAGCAGATCTTATTTTCTTTTTTTCCTTTCTTAGTGCACTCTATTGATTTTGGAGAACATTTTACCCGTCCCTTCAGACCATAACTTTCAGAAAAGGTTAGCAGTAACTGATGACATTGCAGTGTTTGTTGCTGATGAACCAAATAAATAAAGTTTGGGTTGTCTGTGCTCCTGGATGGCATGATGCTCTCTTTTCTTTGCAACATATTATAAAAGGAGTTTGAACAAGCTTGTAGCTGGATCAGGTTGCATATTTGGCTCACTCACCTCTCCTTCTGCCTGAGTTTCCTCAGTTTACAGTCTGCCTCTGTAAACTGGCCGTAATGATGCTGACCTCATTACAGTGCCTTAAAGAAAAGAATTACAGAGAGCCACTGAGCTCACCAAGGCCTGTGGAAGAAGTGTGGGCACCTACTTCAGAGGTCTGCTCCAGAAGCATCAAAAAGTTGATTTTTTTGTACTCCAGTTTTCTGGGCCTAGATCTGCATGTCCTCAGTAGATGACAGTTGCTGTTTATCTGCTTGTCCATTCTTCTTCCTACTCTTCTCTGCTAAGAACTCATGAAGATGAAAGTTCACTTCTTCCTAAACATGTTTTCTCTTCTGCATTGGTATTAACAGCTTCTGAGGATCCTCAGCCTCAGCAACATCCCATTGGATGCTGCTGGATTTGCTGCTGCTGCAGCTAAAGGGCATCAGAGCATTCAGTGCAGCACGTGCTCTGATGTGTTCCAGAGCTCCTGGAGATTCATCTGGAGGCAGAGGGACCATGCCAGACATGGTGTATGAGCACCTCAAAGTTTACAGCCTCATCAGGCAAACAAGACCCATGATAAAAGAACAGCCAGCAGACATCTCCAGCTAGCAGATGTTGCACAACAAAATAAAGTGATTTGCCAAGGGCAGGGCCTTATCTTGGTGTACCTCTCGGGTGAGAGCTGGCTATGCACAGACAGAAGGCAATGTACTCTTGTTCTGGATGAACAGACAATTTTTTTTTTATTTTTTTTTTTCCCAGGCCTGCTCCACACTGTCCCATGCATTCTCTGTCTGTCTCTCCAGCCAGGTCACCAGGTGAAGCTGTCATCAGCCAGCCCTCACTTCTCTCATGGAAGTGCTTGCAGGTAGCTGGTGCCAATTCTTCTTTTCTCCAATAATAATGGATTCCCTGGGACACACTCTGCCTTAGCTGTAATTTTGGCCTTGAACAGAATAACTTGACCGTGCTGGTAGCTGGAAATAACAGCCACTTGCTCAGGTCTTTCTGCCTCCTCGCTGTGCCTGTTTACAATTCCTCCTGCTCTCCCCCACCTGCCTGGCAGTAATCTGATCGTTTCCCTCATCTTCCCAGCCCTGGGTCCCAGGGGCTGCACAATTATGGAGAGAGAAACAGCCCTAGACTAGGGAGATACAGCCTAGGGGTTTGGACAGTGGTATTGAGTAATTCATCAACAGTGACATCCCTGTGGAAAACAAGTCATCAGCAATATGAGAGGTGTGTGACCTTCCCCTCTGAACTCCAGAGCAGCGTGGGGCCCAGCTCTGAATGCTAATGACTTTGTGTAGGTCTCCTTGTCCTCCATCTGTGCTCTGAAGCACAAGAAGAAATCTGCTTCCACGGGAAAACACTTCCAGCAAGGTCTGTAGGGGTGTTTGCACAGCCCCACAGAGTGTCTGTGTAACTGCTTCAAGCAGTTGAGAGATACTGAAGGTTTCCACCAGGACTCTGCCCTGGAAAATTCTTTGCCCAGAGCAGCAGCTGGTGTGGTCTGGTGGTGTTGTGCAGTGTTACTGCCTGCCCTTGCTGTGGCTCTGTGCTGCTGCAGCACTGGGGCGCAGCCCTCGTGGTTGTGAACCACGACTACGAGCCAGCATCTGAATCACAGCTGTCCAGGTTTCCATTTTAGTCACAAAAGAAAGAGAATTTTGTTAAAACTTTGCTCCTGCAAAGAGTATGGGGGAAAAACTCAGTCCTGTGCTTTTTCTAGAAGTGCATTTCTGCAGGATACTGCTGCTGATAAACTCCCACGACTGTTCTCTTACCCCGTGCATCCTATAAATCCCATTCTTCTGTGTCAATCTCCCTGTTCAATGCAACTCACGGTGTGTGTGGCACAGATGTCCAGTGACCTTTCCTGTAACATCTGAGTCCTGTGCTTTAAAGGAAACATTGGCTTTCCATCCCATACCGCTTGATATTAAAAGTATCTCAATTGATTCTCCAAACCTTAACTAGATTTTTGCTCTTACAGATTTTTCCTGCTTCAATGACCCAAACCTTATCAATTAGAAGAAAGAACCACTTTTTTTTCCCTTCAGTTCTCCAAGAGAAAGTTGTGTGGGCCTGCAAGTCTTCAAACCCATGGTCTGTGGTCCAAGAGCTAAAAACAGTCACAAACTTCACCACCAGATGGATGAAAACTTAAGGCTCATCTTGCTCTTCTTTTTCCTTCAGCAGTAAAAAAAAAAAGAGCTGCTTTTAAAAGGGTTTATCAGTTGGAATTTTTTTCTGCTTGTAACTGGGAAGAAGCTAAGAAACCATGGCAAGATCACAGAATTAGACTAGCTACAAGATTCACAGTCCAGAGCAGTGTTCTCATAACCAAGTGAGGTATCACTCAAATATGTAAATAAGTTTCCCATGGGGAGCTCTCAGACTCTGCCTCAGAGGAAAAGTTTTGCTTAAATAAGCACAGAACAGCTTTGTTGTTGCAACTTTGTGGAGCCTATCCCTTCGGGCTGCTAATCCCAAAAGCTGTGCAAGTCCTGGCCAGGCTCACTGAAGAACAAGAAAATGTGTTCAGCTACAGGCACTGCCGTCTCCAGTCCTGCCAGTGCTCCTCTCCCAGCTCTGCTGCTGCCCTTTACTAATAATAGACCACTTGTATTTTTTTTTTCAGGGAAGGAACGTAATACATGTGGGTTGTGCACAGTGAGGGTGATTCTGAAATTCATTTTTCGTGGGACTAAATTAAAATGATTCAGCTTTTGGCTTGCTTTGAAATTAGTGCGGTCATGCTGTGACAGTTGTGGATCCTTTTCTTACTAAAAATACAGTGTGAGTTGTCCCTTAAAATGATGGCAATTCCTGCTTCTCTGGAGCAGCCTCCTTCCTGACAGAACACTAGATAAAGTTGTTTTGCCATTATTTTTGACAATTCATCCGCCTTTCCCCATGTCTTTAAGCCAGGGATTTGGAGATCTTCTGTGACATTGTGAAGAATTAATTTAAAGCCTAGAACACAAGATTTTAGATAAATTATTCTCAGAATAAATTATTTTCAGAATATTTTAGAAGAAGACATAGTTCAAGAGATCCAGAGAAAATAGTCACAAAGTGGAATGAAAAGGAGGAGGAGGAGGAGGTGTAGGCATAAGAACAGCAGAAAAGGCACAACCAGGAGAGAGGGAACAGAAACTGGATGTAATCAGGATATAAAAGCTTATAAATATCTTTATTTTAAGGTACAAAAAAAAACAAGTCCTAAAATATGATCTTTTCCTGGCAGTGATCACACTGTTAGGAAGTTTGCCTTTTGGAGCAAAAAGGGTGGGTGTGTTAAGGGACATTTTTCCAGCCAGGGATATTCCAGCTTGAGACCTCTTTTCTTCTGTGCCTGTTTCAAGCAAGCCCTATTTCAAGCCACACATGGGCACACACGCAGAAATCACGTAAGAAAATAGAAGTAGGCTTTCCTTGAGACAGCAAAACCAGCAAGTTTTGCATGCAGATGGCCTTCTCTGGAATCTGACTGGCTTTCATATGTCGGCATGGCCACATATTTCTCTGAGTTACTGTGACAAGAGCTGAGAATGGATGGATGGCTGTTTTCCTGCAGCTTTTGAAAGTAGTTTTCAGATATTTTGACCATTTTGGAAAGCCAGGTTTTAGAGTCTACTTTCAGAAGGTGCTTGACATTAGCAAGTGACTTTTGCTACTCTGATATTTCCTTCAAAGATGACAGGGGTTAAAGGAAAATCGGTCATAAAGGAGAACTGAGTTTGGTTTCTTGTCACATTGTGCTTCTCTAGGGAAGTGTTTTTCAGAGGTTTGTCAGACCCAGCTTCATAACATGCATTCCAACAGTGAGAAAGGGCTGTGATCAAGAGAATATACTCATGAATACAATACATCTACACTGGCTTGGCATGTGGCCTCCTTCATTGGTTGCAAATAAGTGGGATCAGTGGATAATAAAACAGGCAAATTGATTGTGTTTTTACTAATTGTTTACTTTTTTACTTTTTATTTTCCTTCACATTTTTTGTTCCCCTTGTTGGCTTTCCAGTATCCTGGGTTTACTTTCTGATCTCAGTTGTTAGGCTCCCTGCCCCAGTGAGAAATCACTCAGCCAGCAAGGTCAATGCTGTGGGGCTGCTGTCATAGAAGAATTTAAATGACTGCTGCTAGTATTAATCAATGTATTCCTGAATCAGTTTTGTAAGGTAGTGTCTGGAGAAATGGGAAGAATCATATTTTTATGACAAACTGCCATAACTCCACTGACACCCAAAAAGAGCAGTAACTTTGCTTAGCACTGACTGGGGCCTCTCATTTCATTTAAGAATGCATTTCCCTCTGAAATTCATGTCTGCTTTATACTAAGCATAACTATTCTTTCTGTCTAACTGGGGTCACTGAATGCAGTTATAGATGAGGGACCAAAACTCTAAAAGATGTGTCCCTTAAACATTGCTAAGAAACAAAAAGTGTCCATCAGTAGTTATTCTCTTTCCCTTGTTCTGCTCAGTCTTGGTACAAGAACTTCCCCAGACCTCATTTTTTCACAATTTAATTGTGTTTTAACTTGTTATAGTAGAAGAGTATAGAAAAATATTTTAAGAAAAGCAAGGTCTCTAGGGACAGACATTTTCTACTAGCCTTGCTGATGTTTTTGGAAAAATCAGATATGCTAACAGGTTCTGAGACTCTGCAGGTCTTTGAAAATGTTTTATATCTACTCTGGTGAATGATGTTAGCTCTGCTCCAAGCTTCACTTCATCTGGCCACCAAAGCTACAATGCTACTGTCAAAAGCCATGCAGAAGATCATTCTTTTACCCCAGCCTTCCATAGGCCACAAAAAAACCTCATTGTACATCCCTTAAGATGCTGGGAGTGAAGAAGAAATGGTTTTTATATCAATGGGTAACACTTTCTCTCCAGCTCTTGTCTGGTGTTGGCCTTTGATCACTCCTGCTTCACATCAGTTGTGATTATCTCAGTGCTGAAGCCAGGCTGAATCCTCCTACTCACTTCTGGATATTCTCCCCGTGCCCCAGACAACCTATCATCAGACCAACAGCTTCTACTCTGTTTAGAAACATTTCATTGCTGTCAGCTTCTGGTATCAGCTTTTTTAGACATGCAAAATAGCTTTCCTTCCCCCAGCACCCATATGCTGAACTACCAGATTACAAAGATGCCCTTTTTTAAAGTTTGAATTTGTGAAGTCTCATTAAATTGAGAATTAACTGCAAAGTGGGATTTCAAAAACTTGCCTCTCTTAAGCAGTGCTGACTGGCTAGGAAAACTGTTTTCTTTGACAAGACTTTTTAAAGCTGGGTTTACCCTACCTAGTGTCTGGTTGTGAATCTCAGACCTAAAATTTACTTTTTAGTTACATTTTGTTCAATTCCCAAATGGACTTTCAGGGGAATCTCAGCCCAACTTCTGCACCTTGGATCATGTGCCTTACATACTGAAGGGAAACAGAAATGAGAGGAAACCGAAGCTGGAGAGAGGAAGCATTTTTCCAAGGTCAAAGGGAAGGTGAGAGCCAGAGCAGAGTTGCACCGTCTCAGCTCTAGGATGTGCACCAGGTGCTGCTCCTGAGCTCCCTCCCTCATGTTCTGTAGCACCAATTGGTCATGGCTTCACAAGCTGGCTGCCTGGGCCCCTGCAGGCTGAGGATATTTGAAAAGCAGAATACAGGATCATGTGTTTTTCTCACTATAAACTAGAAGACTAAAATTTGTGCTTGGATTTGTATTTATTCATGACCATTCTTCCAACATCAGATAATATATCAAATGCAAATGTTTATATTAATGCGCTCCCATAGTTCTACTTAGGCCAGGAAGGTGAAGCATGTTTAACCAATCTGTAAGCTGCCTGTGGCTATTTTCGGATTGTAATGCTCATTTAAATTCCAGCATGTTCCCACCTAGGACAGGCTGGTATCCTGACTTCACTGGCCTCCTGTTCACACAAAAACCAAGCAGTGTGTATAGGCTTGGCTATATTTGTACTTAACCTGGATACAGACCTGGTGCTGGAAGAGAGGTGTGGCACAACTCAAAATGGTTTGGACCAGTTCTATGCCAGGCTATACCAGCAAGAATACAAATAAAGCTTGTAGGTATTTTGATCAGTATGATTTTAGCAATTCCAGAGCAAAAAAAGGGTACAAAAAAAAAGGCAAAAAAGGCTACACCAGCACATACACACCAAAGGCCATATTTGTATTGTAGGCCAAACTTGATTGTCTTTAAAATTTGTTGAACAACTGATGAGCTAGCACATCTACTAAATGTTTCATTTTTATTTAGAGAACAAGCACTCAAAAGTCTTGGTGATGGATATGTTCACATTTCTTGTGCTTCTTTAACCTTGTTCATAGACCCCCTGAGTTTCACTGTCTGTCACAATAACAGTAGTTCAAGATGCCTTATTCTTAGAAAAATTAACAGAGACTTTATTTCTTTGGCTTTCTTCAGTTTAGACATTCAAGTTTATGCAGGTTTTTTGCTGTATTTGTATGTCCCGAAGAAAGAGCAGCTAACGTCTGTGAACGACACTGCTGACCTTGACTTCATCCCAAGCTGAGGATCTTTTTGAGTGATTGGCCCCCATATTTCCAAATTTGGATTTGATACATCAAAGAAGAGACAAAGGCTGTCTCCAGGTAGAACCATCTCAGGCTGCAAGATTTTGAAACTTAAAATGGTTTCATCTCTGAGTGCTCCTTGGATGCCATTTTGTGGTAGCTTTATTAAAGTATGACTCAGAGCCTGTAATTAACCCCAAAGCATTTTATTATTTGACAAGTTTTGCAACACATGGGACTTCACAATAATGGTGAAATCATTTCCAAAATGTCTGTATGACTTTAGCTATAACATGTCTACTGGGGATATAGCAACATGTTCTGTGCTCAGAAAAAGAAAAATCCAATAAAGATGGATGTATTCCACCTTAAAGCAAGGAACAAATTGTGAGAGTCAAAAATACTTATGCACATATATATAAAGTTTATAATAGCCTTCTGTAGTTAAATTTACTCATGATTTGTTAAACAGGGAGAAGTGCTGGGAGAACTTAATGATGACTTAATGAGAGAAGGCTATCTAGTTTCTGGGACATTGTTTACAGAATTATCTACACTGTTTGAAGGTAACTATCCATATTGCTTCCCAAGAATGATTCATTGTAATTATTTTAGTGCAGGGTTAGAATAAAGATTATTATGCTTAGAAATGAGCACCAGCTTATGATTTCATAATACAGCTTAAGCCAAGATAAAAGATTACTGCTCTCAAGAGGAAAAGCTCCTGCCCTTCTTTTCAGCTTCTGCACCCCCAGCTGCTGGCTTCATAAACCCCAGAATGCCAGTGCATTGCTGGTGCTCCTCCAGACACACAGCAAGCCAATTCACTGCAGTGGCAGAAAGGTCACTTAAATAATAACAAAAAGAAGTGCTTTTGTCTGTGGTGAGTTGAGCTGGCTTGCCTCCTGATCCGTCAGGTTGCAGTGCCAGACGGAGGGGTCACACAGGGATCAGTGGATGTGGGAGGGAAGAGCGGGAAAGGCTGGATAGCAATGAAGGAAAGACCTAATAAAGAGGGACTAGGGGGAGTAAGGCTTCCAAGTTGTGTCAGCGATGAGACATTTATTTGGCTAAACATTCTATTTTTTGCCTATTTGACACCCACTGGAAAATCCAGCTGGTCTTCCTAGAGCAGCATGTACAATGGGTGGAATAGCTCTGTCCTGAATGAAAATATCTTATTTAAAATTTATGAAAAAGTCTGTATGGAGATCATGGGGGTTTGCTTTAGTTTTTGCACATGTGCATTAATTTACTGTCATTGTTCTTGAGTTTTATTTTCCATTTGATTGCTTGGTCAGTCAACATCATGTAATCCTTATGTAGCAGTCAGAACTGAAGGCCACACATGATCTAAGAATCCAGAAATTGTTGTTTCAACTGAAAACTCCATTGTGTGACTTTTTAGCCTGTTTTATGTAATTTATTGATATGCTAAAGAATAAAGATCCCAGCACTGAACCTGGATCATGATAACTACCTTTCCACTGTGCTTAGTATGGTGTTCTCTTTCCTACTTCTTAAGCCATTATTAATACTTGAGGGAATCCTTCCTTCCAAACTGAGAGGGCTGAAAAGCTTTCAATAAGGAGCACTGCTGCCACCCTTTTTGGATGACAGCAAACTCATCACTTGAGCATTGATTGTGTCTATGTGATGGATGACATGGATGTCTTCCCTGGACAAAATTAATGGGAATATATAGATCATACAGATAATATTTACTATTTGTTCTCTTCTTTGGTGGGGAACTTATTCAGTGATTTCCACCAGCAGCAGGGAGCCCTTATTGAAGATTGGTGCCACAGTGCCACCTTTCATTCCTCTAGCACTTTGAGCTAAGCTATAGATCACAGGTCATGGCAGCTCCATAGCTGAAGTGCTTTAAGCTCCTGAATAAATATCATCTGATCTGGGTAGTTTTTCACTGGTTCAGTTTCTCAATTTGCTCCAAGTCATCCAGTATTGATTTATTAAGCTGAGGTAGTTCTTCCCAGTGAAGAATGTCTCCATTGTAGGAAATTCATGGATAATTTTAAGGCCATTAGATGCTTCTGAAAATCTCTGAGATTCTTTTGTAGCTTAGCAATATGTTCTGTCACAAACATTAAATACATACTCACTCACTCTGGGGTGTTATTTGCTCTGTCCAACCCCTGCCAGGCACGAGTAAGGGAAGGGCCCTGCATCTTTTTTCTTTTTTTCACATATTCTATAACAATAAAGTGAGGCTGTATCTTGTCCTCTAATGTTCTGAGGCTTGATATACACTCTGATTGTGTTTTCAACTCTTGTTTTTCATAGAATCATCATAGAATCACAGAATGGTGTAGGCTGGAAGGCATCTTAAAGATCATTTAGTTCTAACCTCTCACCATGGTTTCTTGGGTTTTTTTTTCTCCAAATTGCAAAATCTAACACAATATAGACAAACGTTTAATAGCCTGTTTTTTACAATATAAATACAATATATAATAGAAGTTTGATAAGGCCTGATTTTTTAATTAAGATTTCCCATTATGGAATGTTTATGAGACTAGTCACAATATGACCATTAGATTACCTATCTTGATTTTTTTTAAGTTCTTCTGAAATTCAGACCCAAAATGCTTATGTAGATTTACAACAAGGCTACATGACTTGAAAAGTGATGAATACATACATATGTGAATATATATATTGTTGTATATGTGTATGAACATATACAACTTCTGTTGCCTTTCAGCCTTTTTACTGTAACTCAAAGCCCTTTTCTTTATAGACAGATGCTCTTTTGCTTTACCTCTGAAAGCAGAACAGGAACTATTTAAGGCTAGCCTAAGTCGGGTGCTGGGAATGGTCAGCTATCCAGATTTCAGCATGCCAAGGAAGGTAGGGCATCTTCCCTGCAAAGCCAACTTCAGACCAAGGAGATTTGTGCCCTTTGGCTTTGAGCTGCTGTTCCTGAGGCTGGTAGGCACATTTCTTCTTAGATTGATGGTGGGTACCCAGAGTCACAGGCAGCCTCTCAGCATCAGTTATTTTGTTCTGATAAAGCCAAACTGGAATGCCACTTTGATTTGTTAGTTAATCATCAGTATTTCACTTCTTTTTCCTGGAACTTCTTTGAGATTTGGCTCATACTGACTTGTAGAAACTGCTTACTCACTCTTTTCTCTCTAAGATTTCTTTCAGTCAGGAGAATAATGAATATCAGCCAACGTCATTGTGACAGTATTGCAAATATCTCTGAATATTGCCAAACAGCTGTAGATTAAGATTACATTGTGGAAACAAGAATTTGATGAGAATAGCACTCTGACTGTGGGAATGATTGGTCATTGGAATGATTTGTCTGTTGGTTGGAGTGGATACCCTATAAACCAGAAATACTAAAATCAAAGGCACAGAGACTTTTGTAAGGACGTGCTTGTTTCAGCTTCAATAAAATCTCTCTTACAGAAGAGAGAGATGGTAGGAATCAGTTTATATTATGACAGTTTTCTCACTTTTTTCTTTGTTCTTAAAACCATATAAATTCTACCTCTTTGACTAGAAGTGTTTTTCTGAATTATTTACCAGTTTACATTTTCTACCATCTTTCTTCACATCTTCATTAGAATAATAATAATAGAAAAAATAAACAAAAGTTTTGAACTTGTATTTCTGGAGGGCAGAAAAAATCCACACTTCAAGTCACATTCAGCATCCCCTCTTTTTTCATCTCCTTTTGGTCACTATGGAGGACAGACACGTTCCTCTGCCTCTCCCTAGGCACATGCTAAGCTTGGAAATTCCACAACTCATAGCTGTCTCTAGAAGGAATTGTCACATGCCAAAGTCCACAGTGGAAAGGACTGGATTTTCACTGTGCTGATTATTTTTAATATCCATCAAGATTGGTAGAAAGTGTAGCAATGCAAACAAAATTAGTATGAACCTCAAGGTAGAAATAACTCATCCAGCAGACTGAATATCTTTGCTGTTAGAGTTTTCTTCCTCTTCAGGTCTGTTTCAGTTGAAGCCAAAGATGCTCAGATTCAAATTCTCAGACAATTGTACAAATCAACTTATGGCTCATTCTGTGATGCACTGAAGTTGATGCTAGTTCCAGTTCAATTCCTAGCAAAAGGTACACAGTGCCTCACATTGCCTGCTGTCACAACTGGGTGTCACCCTTACCTTTGATCTCTCCCAACCCACTCAACTCTTGCTCTTCTGTGGAAAGCTTTGCTTTCATGCTGAAAAGTGATCTTTTTAAGTGTTTATCTAAACAAGCAAGATGCTGCTTTTGTACTTGTTCTGTGTATCTCATATCATTAAATAAGTCCTTTTCCATTAATTCTATGATTCCAGAGATCAGTTCTTTGCCTTCCAGAGTAAGGCAGTTCCTGGAAGGCAGCACACAGCATGGCAAACATCACATTGGTGTATTGGCTTGATTTGAGCTCAAGAAAAGTTCTTACCACGCTTCTGTAAAGAATTATGGTTTTCACTGGTTGCCAACAGTTGATTCCTCTAATTAAGATTATATCCCTAAAACTTTACTGTTTCAACCAAGTTTTCCTGCTCAGAATACAAGATTCAATGACCATGTTCAGTGTTAAAATCCATGTTGACTCCCTT
>VWYI01045771.1:0-25546 GCA_013399455.1 Anthoscopus minutus
CTGTCAATTTATACAGCGAATTGTAAAGATAAAATCAGAATGAGCTGTAGCTTGGACTTTAAGGTTTTTTGTTTTCATTCAGTCACCAGTATATAGAACTATGTTGATACACTTTGCATACTTTCTGAAAAATGAAATGCAAATGAATATTAGAATATCATAGCAATATGTTTCTACCTTCCACCAACTTGCATGAGCATTAGAGGCTACAAAAACAATTTTCTCCCCAACACAACATATTCTGTGTTTTCATGGTATATATCATGATATTGTGTCAGTAAACTGCACCACTCCTCTTCCCCACCTTATTTAGCTTCAGGTGCCTTTTTATGCATTAAAGAACTATCAGATTCTGCTTTTATACAAGATAGTGATACCTAGCCTTTGCATAAAATGGTGGATTTGGGAAAACAATAAAAAGGTATTGGTAAGTTACTTACCAAGATACAAAGCACACAATTCATGCCTATGATTTTTTTCAGATGGCATCTAGCAGTCCCTAGGTACCAGCCAACTACAGTTATTTTGCACAGTACTATCTGTCCCTTCGGCAGACCAGCTGGTGTTGCCTTTGGCTCTGTTAATTCATGATGGAGTAAGTGACCACTTGAGAGCAGACTTTTGGAACAGCTAGTTGCCTTCCTTCCACTTTTAAACACTGCTGGTGTATACCATTTGAAACTATGGGAATTGAATAAATATTAGCATTAAGTCCAAGAGTGCATTAAAATATATTTACCCATTATATGTTTCAGAGACACCTGCAAAAGGTTCATTTCCGCATTTAGCAAATAAAAACACTGAATTTAATATTAGGGCCACTGAACAGGTGCTTATCATGAACTTGATTATGCTTTTGCAATTCATTTTTAACTTGGAAACCAAGACACCACTTATGACTTGGCCTAGCGCTGCTGCTGGAATTAGCACAAGTCCTAGAGGAAAACAAGACAAGGAATAGTTACATAAAAATGAAAAACATAATTATGAAGCAATTAAGAGTACAATTTTATGCAATGAAAAAAATCAAAACAGTTACCTGCAAAATGAAGTCCATGTCATATTGTTTCCAAACCATACGAACAGAATCTAATTGCATGAGTAATTTATTCTACTGTTACATCACCCACAGCCTTTCCAGCATTTTAACTGGACCGTGCAATTTATAGCTGTCCAAAACCCAATTTCAAGACAGCCAAACTAGATTTAGGGGCACTATGGGGAAGAAATTTCTGAACACCAAAAGATATCTCCATGAAACAGAAAATCCTCTTTCATTCTTTCACTGCTTTTTTTACAGGTCCATGTTCATTCTTACACATCTGTTATGAACTTTTTCATAAGATAACATAACCGCTATTATACAAGGGACAGCACAAGATGCAAGAAGACTTTGACTGCAAGATTTAAAGTCTAGATCAGTGGGTGAACTTTGCTGTCATAGTCCATATAGTCCACAATGATTTATCCTCTGTACTCCAGATAAATTACTGAGCATTTTTATATAGCTAATCTACAAAAAAAAATGCAACACTAAGTTTCCCACTTCACTCCTAGTTTTTGGTTAACAACTGAGCATGTATTTCAATGTATTTTTATGTAAAACTTGCAGATGTTTCGTTTNCAATGTATTTTTATGTAAAACTTGCAGATGTTTCGTTTTGATGCAACAATACTATCTAGCATTGCCCAGAGAAATAATTAATAAAGACTTTCCTAAACATATTTTTGTTGGAGAAAGTGTAGCTCAACTACCATAGTTATATTGCAGCACTCTACATCTTAGCAAGGCACATTATAGAAATATTAAATCTGCATATTGCAGGCATCAGGCATTATGGATATTTCTGCCTTGATCTGGTTGCTAGCTTTCAGAACTAATAGTGTCAAAGTTAATCATGTGAGCCTACTGATAACAGCTCTTTCATCAGATGTTTTCTGTTTCTCTAATACTCAGTTTTTCACAGCTCTCTCCTGTTCTACTTCTGCATATCAGATAATAGACAGGTGATAGTAAGCCAGCTATAGAACCAGTTACATAATAATTACTACATATTCTGATTAGTCATTTTATTGCAAACTCATTATAATATTGGTGCAGAATTAAAGAAGAGAAAGTCAAAGTCAACTTCTTATTTGTGATGAGCATTGTTTTTTTCTAGTTGCCCTTCATCTTGATTGTCTTAGTAGGGACTAAGATACTAATGTTCCTTCAGCCAATTTTAAATATGGAAAATTAAACATTTTTCACCAAGAACAAGAAAGGAATAAACTACAGCGTCATCACTACACAAAATCCTCAGTCAATTTGAATATGAGTATCAAGTCTTCAGAACCTACAAAGAAGTAGAGCTATTCCGTTGATGAATTAAGTACTAGAGTACTTAAGGGCAAGCAAGAATAACAAAAATACTGTTCTGATTACTGCACTCCATCTAAGTACATTCACAAATATCTCATATAAAAAAAGATTCCCATATAATCTTCCACCTGTAATGTTAATGAAGTGTTTAACACAATATTCATAGGATTTAAAAATAAGGAGCCATATTACCTCCAAGAGTTGCTGCAGAACTTGACGACTTTCCAAACTGATTTTCTATAAACTTTGGTAGAAATGTGGCAAATCCAGTGGCAACTAAAGCTTCTGAGGAACTGGCTATTACTAGACTCATTAGCACTGGATTCCTCAACAGTATCTATGGGGAGAAGTTATCATAACACTTTGGAAATTACTTGATTTTGGTACCAGCTAAAGTAGAACTCATATTTTAGAAGTAGATACTCTGAAATGGAACTTCAGTAATATGCTTTTCTAACAATCTAAAGTATCAGTAAAATGAATGTGCATTAAATTATCAGTAACATTGAAGTCTTCCCTATCAAAACACAAAGTCATTTCTAAAGACATCTAACAAGTGAAAAAGAATTTCACTTCTTTCACTATATTCCGTTCCAGCAAATTTGAGGTTTTTCTTACCATAAGAGCCATAGGAAAGTCTTTAATACTTTGTCCAATATTGTTGGTCTGAACCAGTACCTGACTTCCATCATCATGAGTTTCAGAGATTTTTTCAGCCTGAATTTTTGCAGTTCCTACAAATGGTCATATTTATCGACAATGAAAACATTGAATACTTGCACTCTTAGACAATGTCAAAAAACTACAAAAATTTGTGCTTCCTCTAGTTGGGGAAGCTATTTCAGATATTATAGGTCTTCTTTCCTGTTTTATTGGTACAGATTTTTAAAGAGATGAACAATATATTTTTGAACGAAGATTTTTGTTAAAAGCATCACACATGGAAGGTCTTGGCTGCAATAAGATATTGTCAGGGACATCCTAAGAACTTTGGAGTATGCCAAAGACCTTTCACTTTTTAAAACATGCTCACATTTTCCAGTTTCCTGCTTTATTTTTTCTTTTCCTCCATCTTTCTCCTTCAATATTAGTATAGTATGTCCCTTTGGATGCTCCTGGAATTCCTATGTTATTCTTGGTAAGGAACACAGAAACTTTTAATATAGTCCTGGGTGCTTAGCTGCAAGCATCTTTCAAACTTTGACCACTGGTCTCCATACTTAGGTTTACGTTTCCTGTCCCACTGTACATCATTATAGAGAATCATAGAATGTTTTGAGTTGAAAGGGGACCTTGAAGATCATCTACTCCCAATCCCTGGCCATGGGCAAGACCACCATATACAAGGTCCTACCTTTAGCTGATTCACTTTGGTGTAAAGACTGCATATTGGAGGGGGAAACAAACAAACAAACAAAAAAACCCCACAAAACACGAAAAACAAACATCTCCTCAGATTTTAGGCAAAGACAGTTGAATGAGAAACAAAATCAAAGAGGAAACATTCAGTCCAGTAGTCTATAAGACACAAATATGAACATAGGTTGCTTCCAAAGTAGCCACATATTGCTAAACCTTTACCTGGTAGGTGCCTTGGAAAGCATGAGAAAGGTATTATAAGAAGCCAAATTGCAAAAAAGCTTGCAACAAATCCTATCCACCATGCTCCAAGCCAACGTGGGTCATCTTGATCCACCTTTGTACTGGAAAAGTAATTTAGAAAAAGCAGGTTTACCTTTCTGAATTTCAGATTTCAGTGAGCTGGAATATTTCCCCTTAATACTCATTTAACAGAAAGCCTTTTGATATTTCTGTTTTCCTAGTTTTACATGTACTAAGTTTATTGTTTACTTTTAAAAACCAACTTCACTGGGCAATTATAAAAGTATTGAATTCTACCAAAGGGAGCCTTTGACTCATTAGTTAATGTCATTCCAATTTAAAGACTTTTCTTTGGCCCTGATTTCGAGATACTGAGGCATTATGAAGATACTGGAAATGCGGATTTAGAAAAATTCCTCATAATCAATGAGTTATATCAAAACTAACTTAGAAGTTCAGAATGCCATTGCATGAATGCATTGAAGGCTCTAAACCTAAGAGGAAATAAAAGTGTAAAGGAAATTGCTAGTTTAGACATTAGTACAATTTATAACACTTCTTTTAAAAATGGACTATATTTCAACTGATAGATTTTCTAGAAAGCTCTTCCTTAGGATACAAGGAGCAATATCCCAGCCTTCATATTCCAACTCAAGGAAACAGCTCCACAAGAAATCAGTAGATGTACCTTAACCCCAAATAAACAACTAAGCAAAAGAAAAAGTACATTTTGCTACTGAGGATTAAAACAGCTAATATTCAAATGCGAGAACTAACTATTTGCACTACAGAGAAACTTTTACACACAATGGAGTCACTCTGAGAAGTAACTCACTTGCTTGAAGCCTTCATAAGTGCAACTTGTTTCCAAGTTAGTGAAGCTCTTGAAAATACATTATTTTCTGAAAAATTTTCTCTTCACAGGGAGAAAAGCTTTTTTATTTTTTATTTTAATAAATAACATTAGGAAAAGAAAATAGCAAGTGATAAACTAAGTTGTATCTTGCCTTTCTGGGATCTGGATGTCAATATAAACCTTAAGCAGCTGTCCTCCTAAGACATAGCCAATAGCAGGACCCAGCAGAGACATAGAGTAGCCAATTCCTATCCAAGAAAATAGATCACATTCACCATAACTTCTTTAAATTTTTTTTAAAGTTTTTTGTAAGAAAGATCTCAAATCAACTACAGACCAAAAGATTTCCGTAAGTCAACCTGGTTTTCCCCTTACATTTAAAAGATAACTGGTGAAAAAAAATTAGCTATCATGAATATTGGTTATTAACCATGATCTTTAAGAACTTGCTTATTTATTTTCTAGATCTTCTAAAACCAGAAGACAGAGTTACCTTAAAGTGTCTGACTGAAGCTATATCTGCCTTAAAATATAAAGCCAAGGCTCTCAACAGTTTACAGCAGTTTTAAAGAAAAAAACCCAAAACCCAACAAAACCAACAAGCCCCTGACCCCTCCCCTCAAAGAAGAAAACACCAACCTGCAAAGTTGCTAGTGTAACCATACCCTACAAAAGAATACAAGACTTTCTGGATGTCACAACAGCATTTCCGGCCTATCTAGTTGCAGTTTATTATTCACTGATAGCAGGAACACTGTCTATGCATGTTAAGGCTTGCAGTTAATAGCAACTAGATCCTTGCTAGAAAGCAGTGCAAAATGTGACAGTCAAGTAAGTCAAAATAAATACTGAGTAGATATATGCTAGGTTTTCCCACATTTCAGAAATAGTGACATGGTCATAGAAACTTTCTGAGTTAAGTTCATATTCATCCTACAGAACTTCAAACTGAGCATAGAAAGTGCCTATTTTTTCCTACACTTTCACAATTTCAATACCATTTAGAATTGTTTAACTTTAGTGGCTTTACTTGTATATGTCCCACTCCTCATGAAAACGCACCCAGTGTAGAAGAGAAAGAAAATACCAACTAACACATTACCAGTAAAAGGTGCTAGCAGCTATTTATGGACAATTTTAGGGGTGGGTTCTGGGTTTATTTTGGTTGGGTTTTGTGGGTTGTTTTCTTGGGTTTTGGGGTTGTTTTTTTTTTCCTGCATTGCATAAGCTTTGTTGTATAATGTAGAGCAACACAATGCTTCAACACTTAATACACTGCATGAAACAAGAAAAATAATCAAGCTTAGTTACCTACCCACTCACTTGCATTCCAGTTTTGTTACATTAGGCAGAATACACTGCTCTTCTGAATTCAACTCAGTTGCCTGAAGACTGTGCGTGCATTTGTTTATTATATTTGTCTTTTTTTAAAAGTATGAACGCTGACACTATTCTCCTGAGTTTTCAGGTCATTTCTTTTCCCTCATCATGCAGACAACTCTAATTCTGCTTTATTTATTTCACTAGTTTCAGAGGAGGAGGTAGGGAAGGAGGAAACAATGAAATATTATCTCCCTCAAAATAAACAAGCAGCAAAACCAAAATTTTTCTTTGTCATCTAAGATTTATCATATGTACCTATTCTACTTGTTGGCATCAAATGGAGTAGCTTGCCTGGAAAAAATGTGAGAAAAATTGCATGCATACAGAATTATTTCTATTTTGCCCCTTAAAATATTGATTTTAAGTCCTGGAATCAGACATGCTTTGAATTCCTCCTGCAAGTTACAAGCATAGGTAATATGCTTTTAATCAGCTTACATATGAGATGGAGGAAATAACTATCTTCATAACCATAGCAAACACACTTAGACTGCAATGAACTTGGCAATAAAATGGCATATAACCTAAAGAATGTTGACTGAGAAAGATTAAAAACCAATGCTAAGTATTAGTATTCCTTAGCTTTTAAACAGTGTCAGTGAAGTGATCTCTGTACTTCCAGAACAGCCAGGTGCCAAATTTGTATCTGGCTAGAAAAGTGGATTGATCACGAGGCACACCAGTGTTTATGCACTGAGTGGAGAGCCTCCTATTAGAAGGTAAGTAAACAAAATTATTAAAGGATCTATGTAGCTATGATCTAACTACTGACCTGACCGATTGACAGTATTTTTCAACACCTGTGACTAAAAAGTAAGTCTTTTGCTGCAACTTATTCTGTTGTTTACAGACAAGCTACATTAACTATTTAACAAATTTCAGTTACTGTTATGAAAAGGTGACAGGAAGGGGAAGAAAGTGGCTTTGCCATGCTCCATAAAATAAAAATTGAAAAGACTTGGTAGAGCAGACTAATACCTAAACTGCATAGTAATTGATGTAGAAATACTTTATGCGCATAAGTAATAATTACAAGATTGTTTAATAAGAGGAATCATAAAAACACTTGAAATTCATTGCACTCTATGTGCAATCCAGACAATGTGTTATAAACAGCTTTAACGTTACCTATATAAAGAGAAGACATGTGTTTTGGGACACTATCATCAATAAAAGCTGTCCCCAAAGTATACAGAGGAGTTCCTCCAACACCCAGCATCAGCTGTCCGAGGATAAAGACATACAGATACTTGTGAAGTGGAGAGCCTTTTCTGACATGGCAAGTGGCATTAGGAAAGGTGGTTCCTGCAGCTTGACACGTGTCTGAAAAACAGAGACAGCAAGACTTTACAATTCTGCTACCTAGCAGTCCACTTTGAAGAATAATCTGTACTGAAAGCTAAACTACAAAAGAATGCTGCTATATTAGGCTCCCATTTTAATTTTCACACCTATTGATATATTCAATATGGCAATGATAAGCCTTCTGTGATATCAAATACCCCAAAAGAAATAGTAGCCGGGCTTGGTTTTTGTTTCCTCTCCAGAAAGGCAACAGGAATGAAATAGCCTTGTAAGTATGTGTTGGCTTGCTGAAGGTATTATTGACCAGATGTATGAAAAAGCCAACCAACCAACCACCTGTCAAATGGTCATTCCACAGATTATGAATATGTAAAAGAACTTCATTGTGCTCCTGTACCTTTATAACAATTCTGGAGAGCACCAACAACTTCTACGTTTAAGTGTCAGAGCAGCCTGAACAACCTGAGGAAATCTGGGCTAGATAAGAAGTGCAGTCTATCACTAGCAAAGATACATTCAATTTACATTCACTCTTTTGAGAGGTGTTTGCCTATGAAAAAGGTATAAAAACCTATACCACTATCTCTCCTAGATATCACAGACCCCTAGGTATCTCTCCTAGAACACACACTCTGCCATACCTCTAAAAGGAGAAGTTAATGTAAAGCCTCTGTACTTGTGCACACACACGAAGAGGAAAGTAGTGGTACAGCTTGTGGTATAGTGAGGTTGTGTCTGCTGCTGTAATATTTGGCTCTACAAGGAGGGAAGAGAAAAGAGGAACTAAAACCAGGTAGTACTGTGTTGCCTTCTCCTTTCTCTTGCTATCACTGCACTTTTGGTAGCAGAATACCAAGAGACAAGGTGCAGGAGAAACATTTCCACGTTTCTCCACATAAGAGCATAAAACCCTAAGAAGGAGGAGAAACCCACCAGTTTGGTAGTAATGGGCCCCACTGAACAAATATATGAAAATGTCTTCCAGATCAGATAAGTAGACTGATTAATTCACGCTATTTCACTACAAAATTATTACAGCCTTTATTTTCCTTAGATCCTTTTACATCTGAGAATACTTTTTGCTTATGCAAAGTAGGGGTAAGATCAGTCCTCACTATTGGCTCACAAAACAAAGTGTAAGGAAGTGCTGGCCACGCACCAGGTATTTAATTACTCTCTGTAGCACACAACTGGTGTTACAGTGCCATTGCACAGAAACAGGCCAACATGTGGCATAAGAAAACATCACTTCAAAGGAAGAGTCTTTAAAGTTTTTCTTCCTTTCAACTTAGGAAGTATCCTGGGTAATCTGTCCCAATGTTTGACTGTCTTCACAATTAAGTTATTTTCCTTGTGTCAAGTGAGAAACTACGAATCACATTTTCTGTCACAGACATACTGACACAGTTCTAATTTTTAAAATAAAATTTGAGACTGACGTTTAAAGGTACACTTCTTATAATACTAGCAGTCACAGTCCTCTGTGCCGCCTGAGAAACGGAATTAAGCCGATTCCGTCACGGATGCACCAGCAGGGGGCGGCCCTGACTGCACATAGCGGCGCCAGCCGAGCACCGGCGGCCCGCGCAACCCGGACAAGTTATCTCAAAAAACAGCTGGTCACACCTGGGCTACAAATTTGAGTCTGAAACCTTTCTGGAGAATAGAAAGCACATTTTACAGCGGCTTTAAAAAAAAAAAAAAAAACCACACACGCACGCACAAAAACCCCCAAAAAACCAGTAACAGGCAGACCATTGATTAGCAAGTCTTTCAGTATGAACTGGATTAAACTAGCTCTAGGCAGTGGTATTATGATAAATAAATTATCAAATAGATTTGTAGAGAAGGATATGTGTATGCTTAGAATAAACATAAATCATTATCTCAAGATAAAGCAGTACGTTCCAGGAAGTTTGTAAGACTTATGCTGGAAGCTAGATGTACTTTGTATTTCAGACTAGACTTATTCATTAATATGGCAGCTACATTAAATATTGCATTGAACTGTACTTTGAAGTTATCCTGCATGAAAAACTCACTGTACTGACATATAAGAGATAAACATTAATAATCAAGTAACCAATTAGTAACAAAACCTGTTCAGAAATAAAATAGATTTTAATACAAAGCATCAAATTCAAGCTTAATCGAAAAAATTAAGATCTCTATAACTGAGTCACACAAATAATCAAAAAGGAAGGCTTCTGGAGTGTGGTGCTATTAAATTCTGAAATTAATTGCATAGTTAAAATGTTTCATCAACCTCAGAACCAGCTAAACCAGACATCCCAGACGTCATGTGCTATGGTTTACTTGAAAGTTAAGAGATGATGTTGTACTGCACCTGAAGATTTATGTTGACTGCCACAGTGCAGACATCCCCTGCACTCTTAGTCATTTATCTTTGACAGTGTTTCATTTAAGTCAGCTTAACATCTTAAATGTGCTCACCACAGGCACAGCAGAGGCACCTGCATTACAACAGTCAAAACAGCAGGCAAGCTGTCAGCTGACCGTGCCATGGTAAAAATGCATTCCAATTCAAAAATTCCCCACTGCTTTTATATTTCAAAAGTCCATGTAGAACACGTCCCTAATAAAGGTGTTCATATCTACAGCCATCTTCAGTGACGTTGGGCAAAAGAGTAACATGTTATTAGGGATTTCAACTGAAATTGTTTGAAATGGGAAAGATTGGTTGCAATAGCTGGTAATCTGCTCTCCCAGTATCTGTTCCAACTGATACACTGTCAGTATCTTGTTCCAAATGAAAAAAAAACCAACAAAAAAACCCCAAGAAAATAAAATTTAAACTTTTACATATTAAATTCAGCTTCTTTTTCATCATGGTGAAGTAGAGAGGTCAATGCTGAAACCAAAATTGCAAGGAAATGGGACTGTAACAGAGCCAGGAGTAAGTAACCTGTTGTCTCTCTCCCAGGAGCTAAGAACCTTATCTGCTCATAGACTCCAAAATACATACCAAAGATGTTTTCTTCTGACTTTGTTCAGTTGAAAGTTCAGTTAATTTCCATTTCAGATCCTTCTTTATTAGATAGGCAAAAATAGCTTGCCCAACTTTTTAACTAACATCTAGACAGCTCATAAAAGTGGACAATATTATTACTTCTAAAGAAATTAATTTGAGAATCAACAATCTTTCATCATGTTGCTTAATAGCTACTGGTTTGTTTTCAGTGAGCACTCTAATATACCTAGTCATTGAATGCATAATTTTGATTAAAGACCGCAATAACAAGACAATCCTAAAAGATTGTCATCCTGCTTTAAACATACCTGAACATTTCCGTATTATAGGTGAACCACTAAATTGAAATACAAATTGTTGGCATTAATCACACTGTGCTAAGTCTTCTTTTTGAGAAAAGTTTAAGAACTGAGAGAGATAGCTATACCCATGATTTAAGTACTGCTTTGTCCAGTACAGTTCACTACTGCTTGTTTCCTCTTTATTTCAAATAAATCCACAAGTTAAAATCAAAATATTTTAAAATAGCATAGAGAAACTTGTTAATGAGTTAATCAACACGCCTTTAACATTTCAAAACCACAAAGAAATGCAAGGAGTAGTGACCTTTCAGGTAAGACCGTAAGTCTAAGCGCTTTAAAATTTCTCCTGCATTGCTGACCTGACCCCTAGCCACAAAGAAACACCAAATATTTTTTCCTTTAAAGTGAATTTTAATTGCATTCATCAAGGCAAGGGGAAAAAAAAGCATTTTATTCAAATGTTGCTTAAGAGCAATAACTGATACTGACACTCAGATTTCTTCTGGGAAAATAAAGTTCACTGTGCAGAAGGGCAGCTCTTGAACTTACAGATCTCAAAGAATCAATTTTCAGTTACTGATAGCATCCATTTTAGGACATTGACAGAGATTAACTGTGTTGTATCAAATAAGGAGTTGTACCAAGTTGATAGAGAGATTTTATTTTTTTAGACCAATTTTCAAAATAACCATAAACTTACCTTCAAGTTTACCTCCATACTGGTATTTTCCACTACTGAAGTGTGGCATGGAAAATACAAGTGAACCCAGTCCTAGCATAAATGCTGAGAAAGCAAGCCATCTTGGTTTATGCCCTCTTTCTCCAAAGTAAGATACAAACAGTGACAATATACAAAAAGCAATGTCATAGCTTGAAGAGATTAAGCCAGTGAGGGAACTGTTCAACTCATAACGCTTCTCAATTGTTGAAATACTAATGTTAATCAGGCCATTTACCACAATACCTACAAAAATAAAAAAAGGAGATAGTTAGTCAAAGATACTTCAATTCAATAGAGTTGCAGAGGCTAACTTACCATTATGTGATGGAAAGGTTAAAATTAATATATATTTATACAAGGCTCCTTTATAAGGTATTTATTAGCTGTAAAATACATAGTATTTTATATAGCTACATCAATAGTAGATCAATACAGTACCAGCTTAGCCAGGCAAATTGGACAGGACCTAGGTATTTGTCTGAAGCACAGATTTCAAACAGAATGCATTATGGTGTCATAAGATACTTTAAAAATTAGAGGTAACTATTCAAGGTCATTACCTGCATTAGAATACACACTATGACTTAAGCAAGTTTAGGACATAGTTTTCAAATTATTGCAAACAACTAAGTCCAGAAAGGAATGATAAAAAAGGCTTTTGAAAGAACATGCATACTGTATAATATAAAAAATTGTGAAGCTATTAAAATTCTTTGCAACTGTTTCAGAGCAACTGAGGTGATTTACTTCAACTGAGCAAAGAACGTTCACCCCTTGAATCTGTAACTTCCCTGAAGTAAAAGTACCAAACCACACGGAAAAAAGTCATTGCACAAATTACTGTACTGAAGCACAGACCAACTAAAAAAAATTAACTGTAAGTAGAAATAAGCTACAATTGCCATTGTATGTTTCAACACTCTATCTGTTTTTATAAAAGTATTGTTTGTAGACTAACTAATCTTCTACCCTGCTTCACACCCTGTTTCTGTGAAAAAGACTAGTTGTCAAACTTTCAGGAGTCTGATTTTAGCAACCCCAAACCAGGATTCAGTTACAAGATAAATAGCTGTAATTATATCACTGTCAGATAACTTTATCATAGTCTAATTAAATTGTGCCCATAATAAAATATATACCTGAAAAAAAAACCTTCAAGTCAGAGGTGCAAATGTGTTTGATTTCTGTAACCTTACAGATGACTGATGAGGATCTCCCCTGACATAGGCCCTATAGTTACTCATACTCTAAAATTAAAATATGGTTTTCTACTGTCATTCTAAGAGAACACAAGACCAGTGACAGAGATGTGTTTAAGTTAATTTTCAACAAGCATTGCACCATCCATAACTACTTGAGCCTAACTTCAATGTCTCCTCAGAGCACTCTAATGTAGTAAAAAAATTGAACCAAATAAACCAGCTGTTGTCTCATGGACAAAATTCAGCTTTCTATATAGAAGCAACTCTTGGCACAATATTAGTTCCAATACCCTACCATGCCCTCTTTATTAAGGCTGACGATTTCACCTGACAGTTTAGTCATCACACTTAAATTCATATGGGATTGACACAAGTATTCAGGTGTCCTTCCAGTGCCATTGGTTACACATTCAGCAACTTTATTTTCCTCTTAAGAAGCATTAACCAAAGAACAATACTAGCATGAAGGAATGAACAAACAAGTTTTTCCCATCTGCCAGAACTTCAAACATTTACCAAGGCTTTAAAACACTTGTGTGAAGGTGTGCTACACAGCAAGTGGATTACAGACCTAGAAGGCATTGGCTTTTACCTGTAGTTTAAGTCACCACCTTTAATTTACATCCTAAAAGCCATAAAAACCTTTCAGTCAATTATACTGGATAATTAGACTTCACCTGTAAAAATGTAGATGGGATGAATGGTAGCATAACTTCTCCAATTACATCATCAAGAGATTAATCACTAAAGTCTCTTGAAGAAAGACGCAACCTGGCTGATACTAACTTGATCTAAAAGAAAATTCTATAAGGACATGCCAACACTTTAAATTGCAGTATAGAAATTAATTTTTAACTATTCTCAATCAAAACCTTGTTGTCATGCCACATCTCTTAGAGATTTAGGTACAGTGTGTACTGACGCAGAAAATCCAGATTAATTATAAACCAACTTTATTTGATATCACAAAACACAAGAGTATTTTTTTTTCTTCATCCATTCCACAAAAATACATGTTTTGCAGTTGTTTTAAGAATGGTGTCTGTAACAACAGGCACACAAAAATAACAATTAAAAAGACCTTGGTAAAAACACCAGATATAATCAGCCTATAAAATATTAGTGATATTCAAAGATTTTAGGTAGATTAGACTGGAGAAGTCACAAACTGTGGTTCTGCTATTTTATTTGCTAAATATTATTAATGACATGATAAATAAACAGTCCTTCTTGTACTCAAAATAGAGATATAACCTCTGCCTTGTTTTCTTCTACAGCTATGAACTGCAGCATATCCAGTTACTGTATTACTAGATGCAATCCTACGTTTAGGCAACTCTAAGTGCCATACAGAAAGCAGGTATTAGTCATGTAAAAACATTCTAGGCAAAGAAGTGTTTTGTGTTCTGGAAATACAGGTTTCACATGTACTTGAAACAGAAAAGTCCAGAAATCAAAGTTCCACCTGAAATCTGAGAAGCTGCAATACAGCATATCAGGTGCTAATGATAACAATCTATTTTCAAGAGCAGCTAGAAAATATTCATGCTTTCAGCTAGATTCACAACATACCAGGTCACTACAGATAATCATCCACTATGTTCACTCATTTAAAAAGCCTAGTGTAACAAGTGACATTCATCGAAAGTGTGTTGAAATGGATTATTTCATTAATTTCCAACCCATTAAGAAATAATCTTTTCTAGAGGTGCATTAGGCAAGTTTAATACATACAGCTTATCTTCCTCAGGGATGGTTTCTGTAATTTGGAGGGTAAATCAAATTATTAGACTCAAACTAGACTACAGTATTAGGTCACATAACTCCAAAATCCTAGTTGTGTTTTGTATGCTTTTAGCTAAACTCTGATGCTGAAAGACCTGAATATTTTCACAAAATTTTACACACAAGCCTGAATTTCTTGCTGATGACCCTTGTTCTTCCTGTATCTCAAAAAGGATTGGAGCTTGTCTTCAGCACCCAACTTCCTTTATGTTCTAACGAAAGGAAAGGTTCTTGTCAGAAAATCCAGGTAACACATCAAGAATGTCACAAGATCTGTAATAGCTGTGCCTACACCAGCTTCCAAAACAAACATCATAAGTTTCCTTCCTTTAAGGCCCTAAACCTGAACTAGATTCGTTAGGTGCCTGGCATACATACACAACTAGATAACAGAAGCAATAGCTGGATGAAGGGCACAAGCAACACCCATAACCTCCCAAGGGGACAGATGCAAGCTGTTTTTATGATTGGGAACCTATCCAGGCTACAACCAAGATTTTAAAGTATGCCGAGTTTGTTATTCAGCTCAACAATCAGATCAGAACAGAAGGACAGATTTGAAGAAACTGAGAAATATTCAAGACACTTTGTTTAGCTTAACAATCTTTTCAGTGTCATATTCAGGGCATTTTTAATTGCCTATCCATATTCTTATGCAACTCAAAATTTACATGGGTATTCCAGAAGCCTTCTACTACTCAGCTACTGAAACCTACGAGGTAAGAAATTCTTCCACAGACACACCCGTCTTCTTCTCTATAGAGAAAACAAATTTAGCAGTGCAACTGCAACAGTAATCATCTTCTGATCCTACCAGCTGTAGGATTGTTGTATCGATTGTAGCACGACCTTCCAAATCCAAGCAAGAAACAACAGGCTTACGCCACAACTTTCTAAATACTTATTTTCTAACACTAAACCTATATGCTAAGACAAGACCAGAACCTGAAGGGGCTAGAATCAGAAAAAGTTCACAGAAACAAGTCCTAAGATACTAGTTCATGACAGGACTCTACAAGCATCACAAGTAGCATAAAAATCCTTCTAGGTTTTGAGCAGAGCCTCCAATTCTCTTCTCCTCATACCATTCCAGTTACCTCAGTGTGGTTCTAGGTGGAAGGGAACCATCCAAACCCTTTCTTTGGTGTAGGCCACTCTCTCCTCTAACATCAAAATCCAATATTTCCCCTCCACCTCTATAGAAATTCCTTTATGAGTAACAAGGAGCTTTAAAGCAAATTGTTCAGGAAACACCCTTTTCTTTTCCAGCTACTCAAATAAAGTTGAAAGGTTATGAATACCCAATCATGCCTCTTGGCAGACAAGTAACCCAATTTCACAAACTTCAATTTTTTGTATTTTTTACAGTAATTCTTCTCCTCCCCCAAGTCAACATTTCTACTTTCTAAGTCTAAGGCTTGCTAAAGTCCTAACTAATCATTACAGAAAAGCAAAAATATGGGCAAGAACCTCTGAAGCTGAACAACAGGAATTTAGGCCAAGCTAAACTTCAGGTTACTCCCAAGGTAAACTTAAATTATTAGTTAAGTTTTAGGAAGTTGGCTGCACTGGGATTCATAGAGCAAAATCACATGTTTTTGCTGTTTTCAAATTTATCCAAAGCCCCATCCAACCAGGCCAGGATAGTGTTTCAGTTAGCAAGCAGGTAAGAAAGTAGTGGGGTACTACAATTTCATATTTATATCGGCGTTTTAATCCCTGGCTTGTAAGTCTCTGCCTGTCTGTGCACGTGAAGCACTATTTCCTTGCGGTCAGTGGCGATGCCGCACTGACGAGTGATGAAGCAAAGCGCTGGTAGGACCGTCGACTCAGCAGTGGTCAGCAAAGCATGTGGGAAAAGAAGAAAGCGAGAAGGAAAAGCAGAGTGAAGAAAGAGTAATACTGTGCAAGTTCCCCATCCCGGGCACAAGTGTACTTTCTTCCCCTAGTCAAGCCATTACCGTCCCTGTTCAGCAGCGGCACTGGAGGAACTAGTCTCTACCTACCACCCAGAACAGCACCACTCCCCCAGGCCAAGCTCCCGCCGGGTTCCCCTCAGCCCCGAGGGGAACGGCGTGTGCCCCGGGCAGAAGGGCCTGGTTACCTTGGAAGACGGCCAACAGGCTGTAGGCAACCAAGTACCCCTGGGGATTGTTGCAGAACTGCAGAGCTTTGGGGGTGCAGGGACCCCACCCGCAGGGCCCCTCCTCGAAGCCAGGGCAGGGCGCGGAGGGGGCCGGGGTGACCGCACCTCCCCTGGTGGGGCCCTCGTAGTACCGCCGGCCGAGGGCGGAGCTGGGCGACTCGAACGCCGGGTTCTCGATGCCGCCGCCGCCGCCGCCGCCGCCCTTCATGGCGTCCAAGGCCGTTGCCAGCAGCGGCTGCGAGGGCACCCGCGCCCAACGCTCCGCTAAATAGCCCGAGGGCGGTCCGGCCCCGCCGGGCAGGTGGCGGCGCTTCCGCTGCCCCTCCCGGGCCCGCCCTGCTCTGCCCCGTTCTGCCCCGCTCTGCCCCGCTCTGCCCCGTTCCGCCTCGTTCTGCCTCCTCTGCCCCCCCTGCTTTCTCTGTCCCACTCTGCCCCCTCTGCCCCCTCTGCCCGCGGCCGGCCCCACAGGGACACCCCCACTTCGCGGCCGCCTGCATCAACAGCGCTCAGGGATTCATGTCGATGTTCTCCAACAACACTCTTTCTGAGGGAAAATAGAAATAATGTCTAGCGCTAAATGCTAACACACTAACACATCACGTATATGAGAGAAGTCATCAAGAATGTTTCTTTCAAGAAACGAAAAAAAACTCCAAAACACTAAAGTGTTCTGTGTAAGTGTTGCAAAAAGGGAAAAGTTGCAAAATGTACCAGTTATAGTACTTTCCCACTTTAGGCAACATGATCTGCCCACAGCAAAAACTCTGGAAAGTTTGCAGATGCTATCCTTTTGAAATATTATCCTCTTCCTGTAGCTCAGAAAGTTTCCACTTGCTGGAGTTCCCACTTGCTGGAGTTCCCAGTCATTAAACACATTGACTCAGTTGCAGACATCAATCATGAGAATTGGTCAAGGGCATAAGAAAGCCTGAGTTTGTTTGCATTTAGTATAAATTATATGGCTCATCTGCACAAGAGTAACTGGGAGAGAGTCTGAGAATCCAGACTGACAGCTGTCACCACTGTTGTTTATCTCTGAGCAGCTCAAGTTAGTCCTGAAAAGTCCTTCCCCTTTAAAGGGTCCAAGACACTTTAGAGTCAAGAGAAAGACTGAAACCAAAGACATCAGCAGCGACTTTGGTTTCACAGTGAAAGCCAAGGCATCGTCTTGAATCCCCAACAATCTGCTCTCAGAGAAAAGTACACATTTTCCAGTTTTGCATATAACAACACAGAAAATAAATGGAGATATCCTTCTGTAAAAAGAAAACAAATCATACAAGAGAATGTTTCTATTTATTCAAATTGATAAGCTGAAAATGGAAAATCAGCTGTTATTACTTCTTCTGCAGCATCTTGTAGGGACAGTGTTTGGTGGCTAGAGCTGCAGGGCCATGGACTTCCCTGAGTCTTCTCCACCCTCCTCCTCAATAACCTTGGGATCCCCCCAAGGTGCTGTCCTGCCCTACGGCCAGAAGTGACTTTCCCAAGCCTACAGGAGCGCAGAAAGCTGCTTCTCATAAAGCATTTCTCTTCTGGTCATTGATGATCCCAAGCCCTGAAATTAATTATAATTTCAGGCTATAATCCAGAATGTTGTTTCCTCAAGCGGCTATCAAGATATATCCCAGTTAACAGCTTCATGAGAGGTGTAAAAGCCAGCTGGCACACCAGTCTGTTTAAAGGAAGAATATAGTAAAGACTTCTTTTTCTGTTTCCATTTGTTTGTTTTTCTTTTATATCCTCCTAATTACAGTAAAGTAGGACATGCCATTTGAAATAATGTCCTGATCTTGGCTAGAGTGCCTATATGCTTGTATAGTAAGAGTAATTCATAAAATTGCTGAGTTATTCTACTGCTAATAAGACATGAAAACTGCCCTTGATCTGCCAGATCAGCTAGGTTTGTTGTTATCTTAATCTAGTTGTCACTCTACCAACTGGTTTTGTTTTATCACCACAGGAAGGTGACAGAACGGAAGGCAAAAAGAGAAGCTAGTGGAGCTTGGTATGAAAAAAACTGTGTTCAGATGAAGCCAACAACATTTTTAAGAACACTGTGGAGGAGGGTAGCATTGTGGTGTCCAGTATAGGTCTAATCTGGAAATTAAATAGGGAATTGAATAACCAAGGAAATTAAATTGGATCGAACTTTTGAGAATTTATACCATGCTAGCAGGTAGGAGAAAGCTACAGGGACAGGAAGAGAGAAACAGATAATAAAATATGCAATTTTGTGCTGATTGTGCCTCCAAAAGCAATTTACAGAGAAATGCATCAGATTTAACCAGCTTTTATAAACTGCTTTACTCCCAGATGGTGTCTAAAGCCGTTATAGAAGTTCAAGTTCCTGGTACTTAAGACTGGATACAAAACCCACCTGAAAATAGCAAAATATAAGTGATTTCTAGATGAGTACCTAGAGCGCTCAGATAAAAAATAGTAAAAGACTGTGAGGTGTATTTGGTGAGGTATTTGCCTAGACCAAAGATGCTCATCAAAAGGGCAAGTATGACCAACAGTTTATGTGCATATTGCAGTCAGAGATACCTGCTAAAGTTCTTTCCTATGTTATGTTTTTCTATGTAGTGTACCACATGTATCCTCAACTTGCAATGAAATCACTTTTGAATGATAAAATGTGCAGACAAGTTTGTTTTCTACAAAAAGGTGGATGAAATAAGGTTGTTCAATCTAAAATTTGAAGTGCTTCATGAAATATGCAACCATAAGGAAAAAGACAAAATGCAACAGAAGTTTTCAAAACAAATGAGCAAACTGACTACAGTTGATTTTCTCTTTGATGTTAGAAGGATTTAAATCTTCAATAGAGGTGAGTTTTTGGAACAAACTTGTAATGGATTGACTGAATTCTAAAATTCCACATGGAGCTTGATTGAGGTATGACAAAGATAAAGACATGAGAACTGATTGACTGGGAAGTCCCTTTCTGATTATAAGGGTAAAGGGGGAATGGGAAGCTATATTCTAGTGGAAAAATAATGCTTATTGCAGAAGAATATAATAAAATTAATACTGAATATCTTGCAGAGACACTATTTAAAGAAAACAACTATTTTAAAGAAAATATTGCTAAATTTGTGGAAGAATTATGAAACTAGAAAAATATAATAAAATTAATACTGGAATATCTTGCAGAGACGCTATTAAAAGAAAACAACTATTTTAAAGAAAAATATTGCTAAATTTGTTCAAGAATTGTGAAACTGTAACCCTTCTAACTTCTCAGTATTGTGCTTGATCAGCTACTGAGTCTGCAGCCTTACAAGCCAGGTCCAGTTACACGTTATTGTGCCAAGCTACATTTCTTGCAATCTAGATAATACCTTTGTTTTTGTTTGAGAAATAGAGTTGCATTATGAAGTCTCAGAACTGTCATTCTCAATTATAACCACACACTGAATGAAAACTTTTTCTAGCTAGATATTTCTGTCTAGATTTCAGGTATATATCCAAATAAATATATAAATTCTGAATTTGTTGTCTGGATTTTCAGAAGGTCAAATATTTCCAACTGTTCCAGCCCTTTACAGGAAAATTTTAACAATAAATATAATTAAACTAAAATTACACAATTCTGTCCCACGATTTTGATCCAGCATAAACTTGCCTGTATTTTTCCAGGGATTTTCCCTTTTTCCAAATATATTAGGCTTCTGTTTGTGCAGGAGATTGTAGTATGATTTCATTCACTGACTTATCTTCCTGGCTAAAAATGCTATCATGAGTTACTCTTGGATGATTTTTGTATGTGTTTAGTCATAATTGTATATGTGGAATATGAAAGCTGAACAGTATTAATATATATTACAAAATGGAAAATTTGTTCGAAGCTGAACAGTATTAATATGTATTACAAAATGGAAAAATTGTGTATGAAAATTATTAAGCTGAAGAACTCCCTAAAATATCTCTATTTAAAAATCTATTAACAAATTAAGCCTTCAAATGTTTCCTTGAACAGAAAATATTCTACAATTTAAGCTTTGCAGGTATTAATTGCCCATCTTTATTTCTCTTAAGTGAGAAAGAGCCAAAATACTGAAAATAACATTAAAAAGCAAATATGTAAATTAAAAGCTGTAGATTTTAAAAAGAGAAACTGACAACTTAGTCAATTGAACAATTGCACCTGAGTTTAAAATAATTTTAGCTGAAAATTAAGCAATTAACCTATTCAGCAGTCCACTGAATATCAGTATGTAGATTTAATTCAGAGAGTGTATCAAACAGATAAAAGTAAAGAAAAACCTCAAACACTTTGCATGTCAGCTCTTAACAAAGGCAGTAGCCAAATTATGAAGTTAAACAATGATAAGACTTTTTTTTTGCAAGGATGCTCAAGTGACTTATTTGACTGGAAAAGAATGTTTTTCTTCATTCAGTGGTTTATTTTCAATTACCTCTTTAGAGGTCCACAGCACAATAATTAAAATTGCATTTAATTTATACATAGAATCATATAATAGGTGTTGTTCACAAGAAACCATAATAATACATTTCCTTTATGTTTCTTTATTTCCAATTGAGATATTGTAGATACAAGATTCAAAATTTGCTTCATATACAGTCTAATTTTGTACTAGATTTTTTTTTATTTTTGTAGTGACTAATGCAATGGAATAACAAGATTTCTGTTTCAGATCATATAATTACAAAATCCTGGTCATAACTACCTAATTTGCTCAAGATGATCTGGTTGGGAAGCTTGAAGCTCTGATAAAACAGAAAGAAGCCAAACTGATGGCCTTCTATTAAATAAATAATATTAGAATTTTTGCATCATGTACAGTTACTAAAATATGTGATGTTGAAAAGTCTTGAGGAAAGAAAGGGTGCATCCAACACAAGACTAAATGATCAGAACCTTACAATAAATCAATTTAACAGCCTGAACAGTGACAAAAGAGCTATAGGGTGAAAAAGGATTAGAGGATTTGCCACTAAATGCAACAGGGAAGAGTGCCACATACTCACCAGAAGTCTCAGGAGACATGGCACCAACAGCAAGGCATGGGAAAATTTTGACATATCTACTGGCACTTCTTGTTAGCACCATGTTATGGGATCCAAGCTGGAAGCTTCCTTGAATTTTGAACAGTTTGTTAAGCTCAGATTTCTTCTAGGTGAAAGAAACACACAGTCTTAGATCTCTTATCAAGGAAATATTGGTAGTCCAATGTTGCATTCTGTGGCTGCAAGTTCAGGTCCAGGAAGGTTTCATTGAATTCCACGGCTGCAGGATCAGGTCCAGGAAGGTCTGGTGACCAGCACAAGACACAACAAGATGGATTTCTGCTTGTTTAAGCTCAAAGTTGCATTTATTGGGGCAATGTCAATATGAGAACACACTCGGCTTAACCCATAGGCAGAGAACCCAGAACAGAGGCAGAATTGTGGGGTTTATAGGGGAAGGGTGGAGTTTTACCTTTCCTGGGCTTACCTCCCACAAGGCAGAGGGGTGTGGTCAACCCTTCCCAGGACTGAAAGCCATTGTTTTCCATTTAGGGTCTAAATTGTATATAAGTAAAATGACATGCAGAAACCTCTTATGTTCATCTCTTTTCCATTCATTCTTCCACAAACCCTCTGAAACCCAAAGCTGATGGCTTCAGTTTGGGTAACGAGGGAGAGGCTGCTATCATGTTTTCACCTGTGTAGCTTGGAAAGGGACACTGTAAAGGGAGGCAGGAGAACAGCCTATGAATTTATCTGCTACTATCCCCTCTCGGGAGCTAAGGATCGGCTGAAGAGTGGCTTAGTCAAATTACCCTGGATAATTTTTCAGGTGGCAATTTCAGCACTGGCATAACTGAGACTGTGAAATTTCAGGAGGTCTGAGGGATCAAAAATCGTATCCACTCTCATAGAGAGTTTTGGAGTAATCAATGGCTGTGTAAGGAGTAGCAGTTGTTTGAGAGACTGGGTAGCATAACTCCTAACCTGAGGTCAGAGAGCAACAAGGGCAGTGTCTGTGCCAGGGACTAGGAGCCAAGAGAGAAGGACAACAGCATAGCTGGAAAGGCAGGGCAGGGGCCTCTCCCCTGGCCTCCCCTGAAGCCCCAGGCTGCAGGCAGAAGGGCAGAGGTGTGGGTGCAGGTCCCATGTGAAGCTTTTCAAGGCCTCAGACCCAAAGTGCCTTAGGGTGTATCACCAGAGGAGTCTAAATTTCAGGAGTAATTGTGAGTATATTGAAAGTGAGAGAACAGACCATAGTGTTCTCCACTTGGGACCAGAAACACAGGATGGATATTTGCAACCTGTCATTAGAAAAAGGATATTGAAGCTGTAAAGAGGACAAACAAGAGATCAGAGGTCGAGGTTTGGAGACAGTACAGCTCCATCACCGTTAGACTTCTGAGCATGATGTTCATGACTGGTTTTGTCAAGCAGCAGCACTTGCTGCTGAGCAGTTTCTGGGGAGCCAGGAACTGAGGGCATCAGCACCGCAGGAAGGGGGACCTGGGCATGATGCAGTCCCCTTATTTGTTTAAGCCATAATCTTTACGTTAGATCTCCAACACTAAACTCATCAATGCAGTAAATGTTTGAAGTATTTGTGAGAAAATATGAACCAAATAATTACCAGTTGTGAAAAAAAACAACTTCTACCCACTCAATCGCCCCACAGGTTTAATACTGACATCTAGTCTGAATAATATTTAAAGGCAGTAGTCACCCATGCATCATCCCTATGCCAAAATCATTCCACAGAGACTTGGACTCTGTTTCAGAACCAAATTAAGCATTCCAAAATTCTGTTTATAACCTTTAGAAGTAAACTGATCAGTGAAACCTATAAAACACAGGTTCTCTTTCAGAACCAGATTAAGCATTCCAAAATTCTGGCCTCGACTTTCAGAAATAATCTGATCTGTTGAGTCTGTGAGACACAGACTCTGCTGCAAATATGTGGAGAGGTTGAAGAACCAGGCAGGAGGAAAAAAAATCTGTTTCATAAGAAGAGATTATTCATCTGATTGTCATTTATTTGTACTACTCTTAGCTTTCTCAATTCAACCTTTATGTTGAAGACTGGGCCAGACACCTTTATCTGTTAAATACTTTAATGTCTTAAAATATATTTTGGCATTATTGACATAATTCCCATAACATTTTTCTGTCTAATATTTCAAATTCTCTTTAATTCACTTCTACTTAATTTCTTACATAAAAATTATAAAAACAGTTGTGTTTCAAATCTACATATCTGTAAATTTGGACTCCATATTGTGCATATTAATTTGAATTCAAATGTTGTATCAAGAAGATATTGTCTTCAGTTAATAAATACATCAATAGAATTGTGACCTCTATAAAACATTTGTTAAGTGTGGGAAAGTAATCTACTCTTTTTCCTTAATTTCATTTTTGTTCAAAAAAAATATTAAAACTGGATTTATATTAGTATTTTTCAAATAATACTCTAAGAAATATTACTTAGTAGAATGTCTCAAGCTGCCAAAGTAATGCAACTGTTGTATGTCTGACTTTTTGAGAAAGAAGGGCTGATAAAAATAATGTGACTCACACCAAGTAAAAAAAACTAAAGAAACCGACTGATTCTGTGAGGTAGAAGTGCCTGCCCAAGGTCACAAATGTACAAAGCTAAATGAAATTTCACTTAGTCTTATACTTGGAAGTTCCAGGAGAGGGCTCCAAATTGGACTCATGAGAAAAACAAAACATTTTGCCAGGGTTTATTGTCATTTCCATATTCTGTATGATAGTATGAATGCACAGTTCAAAGCGGCTTATTGATTTCAGTATTTTTTGTTTAGCGTTGTTGTTTACAAGCATTGGTACATTCTGGAAATACCTAACTTGCTGCTACTTCTACAGTCTTCATTTCCTTGGCACGAGCACTTTATTAGCCAGTTTGAGTAAGGCTTCAATATGTTTCTTAATAATGTAGTTAGGAAAATGTTTATTTATTTTGTAAAATAAATACCTTAGAACCTATGTTTCCCTTTTTCCAATTTTGTTTATTTGGCAGCATTTTTTCAATAACAAAACTGAAATCATGTGTTTGCCTTACAAAAGAAAGAAGGGAGTTCAGTGAATAAGATGCCTTTCAGTTATGTATTAGATTGTAATTTCTAGCTTTTAACAGCCTAAGAACATCTAATGGCTAAAGGTGAATGGTGCATTCCATTATAGGACTTATTATGAGCCCATGATTTCATCATAATTTGAACACACAGGTGTCAGGTCTAATCTGTGCTATGAGTCAATAGCAAGCAAATAGGGCTTGGATCAATATCCACATTTCAGCCACCTGGAAAACAACAGTCCTAATATACTTACCGTGGTGTGTTAAGAACCTACCTGTGACCCAGAAATCTGAGTGATATGATCAACAGGAGAAACCAGCTTTTTTAGGGCATGTCTTTAAAGACAATTTCACCACAGCTTCAAAAATTTTGCTACAGCAAGAAGTGATAGCAACCAAGGGTAAGTTGCCTTGTAAATGACAGTGACTGCAGTCTGTGAGGTTCTGTTCTAATGCACACACTGAGAAAAGGTTTGACCCTGTTGCTTTATCATGTCACTGTGGGAGGACAGAGTTCGGTTGTTTTCATATTAATAAAGGTATTAAATAAAAAATTAGTTAAAAATAAATTTAAATAGCTGTTAATGGTATTAGAATATATCTTTCATCATAGATTTGGAAAAAAGAAAAAAAGGAATGTAACAAAAAATGGATGTGAGCCAAAATAACTGAAGAGGGAACTGCACATGGTATTCTCATTGTCTTGCTTTAGGACAAATTTGAGAGGAAAACTTCTAAATGGGGTCTCTTTAGGAAAAAAAGAACAGATTCAAGCTGCTTCTTCCTTAACTGGTTCGGGAAAAAAATTTCCTTGAA
>VWYI01045820.1:1566-27363 GCA_013399455.1 Anthoscopus minutus
TGGAAATTTTATCAGTAATGAAAAGTTGGGAGAATGGCCCCATACCTGAGGATGTTAAAAAAGTTTAGCTAGCAAAGTTTACTGGCCTGGTTTTTTTTTTCCAACCTTAGACATACTAATGCCGTGGCTGATTTATCTTTGTTTTCTGTCAAAGTTGGTAGTGAGCCTAAAAAAATTTGAACACTCCCTGTGTCACCAAGATTTACTTGTGGCAAAACAAGGAGTGTAGGGGAAATAAAATCCCATCTGAGGGGAAACACTGGTTTAATTTTAATTTGTTAGGGCAAACTCAGCTTTGGCTGGGAGACTGCTTTGGTTCTGCCACGGTTGAATGACATTATCCCCCAAATTCATAACATTGAACTAGACATTTAACCCCAAAAGGGGACAGATTGTCAACCTTAGTTTCACTATGTACTATATATGTTATGGTGTCCACTGGAGCATGTAAAATACATATAAATAATGTGTCAGTAGAGCTGAATGAAATATCTCTGTACTGAACTATATATATTTTGTTTAGACTTGAAATCCTTGAAGAGAGCCCTGAGGAAAGGAGAATAATTTCTGACTGCTCAGAACAGTTGTTCAGCTTGTTCTTTCATTTTAGTGCAATTTTTTTTACTACTCTTGTGTGGAAACATAGATAAGAACCTTGTGACTCATTAATATCACAGGCCACTCAGGCCATATAACCCTTTTCATAAATGCCTTTTGAAACCACTTAGTTTGCTTTCCCCATTGCCAGTGAAAAGCTCTCTGAGCATCTGCTGTTCATGGTTAAAAACCTTCTGGTTTTTAGCTAAATCTTCCAGAGTCTATATAAAATTCTCTTGTGTTGGCTCTGATAAAAAACGGACAGACAACTGCTAAGAATCTTTTAAAATAATTAATTTCTTAAGGAAGGGGAATTCTAAGAGACTTTTTAAGCATCCACTGTGTCATATATTTGTCTGATGCTTACAGTGCTAATTATCACCCCCAAGTTCAGCAATCAAAAAAGAAAAATGGATCCAATCATTGTGACAGACTGATTCATGTCAGATCACCTCACGTGGCAGAGCCAGCTTCCATGCCTTTAATAAGATTCCAGAAGCAGCAGCATGAGAAGTTGGAGAGCTGCCCATGAGGATACATTTACAGCACTGGGGAGTTGTAGTGCAGCTCTCTCAGATGAGAGCTGCACTACAACAAATGATGTCCTATTGTCTATATATCCATATATCAATATCAAAAGTAGATGTTAATAAACAGGATTAGTAGGAGTTGGGAGACTTAAATTATGCCCAGAAGTAGGTGATTAGAAATATATCCAACTAATTGTTTCTAGGCTAAGTCATAATGGGTTTCGGTAATTTTTGTGTCCCTGAAGTTGAGGAAAATATTAAGGAATGGGTTTAAAAGTAGCGGAATTTGAAAGCCGCTAACTCAGATCAGCATTTGCCTTTGTTAAATCAATTTCTTGTGTAATAGAAAACTTTCATTAGGCCATTGGGGAAGGGTTGGATTTTCACTAAAAAATCCTGTGGCCTTTCAGGGAAGCTGGACAACTGTTTTTCTAATGTTCTGATGCTCCAGTCTGAGGAGCACACATAGCTTAGATTTATGTGCAGCTTTCACACGTGTCTCACCTAGGAAATTAAAATCCTAATGACAGCAAGAAGGAGAAAAATGAATTTTTATCTGAATTGCAAATCTCTCCCCTTCCCTGAGCTGATTGGTAGATTAACATGGTTCCACATGTGGCATTCAAATCACAATGCCTGACTCATGAGCTCCTCACTTGAGGAGCTTCCAGGGTACCTTTCAAAAAATCTGTGCAAGGAGGAGCATGAGCAATCTCTGAAATGACATTTCCAATGTTTTCCAGAAGCATGATGCACAGTTCACAGTCATCCAGCTGGTGGGCATGCTTCGAGGAATTGCCTCTGGCATGAAATACCTGTCGGATATGGGTTACGTCCATCGGGATTTAGCTGCTCGTAACATCCTCATCAACAGCAACCTGGTGTGCAAAGTCTCAGATTTTGGTCTCTCTCGTGTGCTGGAGGATGACCCAGAGGCTGCTTATACCACAAGGGTGAGTTCCTGTGTTCTTTTACTCTTTTAAAATTCTTGTTGGTTATGACAAAGACTGAAACCTGATGGAAATCTGAAATCTGAGGCTGTGTTGCAGAGGGCAGTCAGTCTTGTATGGCCAAAGACCAGAAGCTCATCACAGTTATTTTTAAATCCACGTCTCAGAGAAAATAGAAAATGTACATACAAAAAGTATGGTTTGTGTTGCTAGATTACTCTCCTTAGACTATGCAAAATTCTTGGCTGTTTCTTTCTTCTGGATCTGTAAAAGAGTGTATATCACAATTAAGGCCCTAGTTGTTTTGGCACACAATAATTTAAGACCTCATGTGTGGTTTGAGAAGTTGTAGTTACACAGCTGATTTAGCTCTCACACAGTAAAAAAAAAGTCCTACCCATCAAATTTTTGTGTGTTTTCTAGTATGATAGGACATATGTCTGACTGGAGCAAACTGCCATCACTGTTCTTCAAGGGTGTATAATTTATACCTGCTCTTGTACCTCTAACTGAGTAAAGACTTGAGTAAAACAAAAAAATGCACATCTGATTATCACCCTGAATAACACTTCCATTTTTTTGTGGAAGACTCTAGCTTTATACACTTGGATATCTGGTTGCTCATTTTAATGCTATTTAGTGGATTTTGTTGACTTTACAAAAAGTGACATTAACATCCAGTATCTTAGTCAAGTGTGATTTGCATTGCTCAAAGTAATAACCTCATCTTCACTGTACAAGCCAGATTAGAGTGTATCAGCATAACCTTAATGTGGGTTTTCTAGGTTTCCTTCATTCCTGAACACTGACAGGAGCAATCAATAATTTTAGTAGTTTGCATGCTGCCTCCTTCATGATTGAAATAAAATAACATATGAGAAATGAGTAAAGAAATGACAGTTTTCTTACACATTATATACATGTACATTAATAGATACATATTTATCAATCATACCTTCATAACTTACCAGGCATAAAGACTCTGTTCTTTATTTGACCTTTTAGTGTTTTCTTTGCCCTCTGATAAAATTTTTCATGGAGTTAGAAATATGCAATATGTACCTCTTTGGAAAGAGGTCTGCAGACATCTGTCATGGCTAATGTAAGCGACGTTAGGAGGAGAAAGCAGTTTTAATTCTCAGTAGTTTTACAGCAGTAATAAACAAATATTCCTGGAATGCAGGAGCTCCTCAACAGAAAATGGTCTGTGGTCCAGCCAGGGATGTATGGCTGTGTCAGACACTTGTGTGCTCTCTTCTTATAATCAAGGTGGAAATGAAGCATTGGATGAAGCTGTCAGATCAGTGATGTGTCTGTGGGTGGTGTGGACGAATTAGGTTGCACAGGGTGTCAGTGTTTTCAGACAGTGTTCCATGTGAATTTTCACTCCCTCTCCTCCGGCCACCTATTTTCTGAGTCTACCTGCCTATTTGAAATTAGATAGCGAAATCAGATGGAAAGAAACTGTTTTGTAAAGTGTAATCATCTGTGTTCAGTAAACTCCATCTGGCATTTATGGTGTGTGTGCAAACTGCTGCAGGAAGATTCTCAGATAATTAAAACCTTCAAATACAACTTAGGACAAATCTAATTTTTTTACAAGGGTTGCTGTTGTGAATATACCTGTGACACATGTTGGCTCTGAAAGAAGAACACGGCTATTTGATATTAATCTTTTTTGCTCACATTTCCTTTGAAGTGAGTCTTACATACATGTCAAGGGAGTGTTTCCAGGTGGGATGTTTGATCCTCAGCTGAAAAAAATGGGGACCACAGATGTGAAACAGAGCTTCACTCCACTGGCAGAAAGATAAACAGTTCATGTTCCTGCTGCTTGGATATTTCACAAAACACAGGACCATTTCCTAGGCTTAGCACATTTTGCATTTCTCCTAATTATAGGAGAAAGCCAAGACAAAAATAATGCCAAAAATAGCATAATCTCAAACTATTTCATGCCTAATAATGGCATTGTCCCAAACTATTTAATGTCTTTAAAATTAAAGGATGACAACAAGATATTTTAAAAAAACCAAACCAAAAAAATAGCTAAATAATAACTCAAATTTCAAACATTACAGAGTATGTATTATATTGATGTCCTCCTATCCTCCATCTCTTTCTACTCATAGTTGTCCATTGACCACCAGCAGTGGTCCTATGGAAATTTATAGTTATCTGCAAAGTGGAGGCTTTGTCTATTTAGGCTCCTTATCTACCCCTGTTTTCCACCTGTAAACGTCAAAGCCTGAGAATGATTCCACTGCTTTAATTCATAATTGCAAATCAGAATTGATCTACCCCCAAGAAGCCCAGCCAGGCTTTCAATACTCACCACTGCCTGGGTGAAATTTTAGGTTGTGCTGTTCTCAGAAGCTGTGTCTAAAGCTTTGCATAAAGGCTAAGAACATGTATCCTTTTATACATCAATAATTTATGTATTTCTTTATATATCAATGCATAATCTGTGATATTCATGCTATTGTACCAGAAGCCTGAAGGATAATGCAAAGATCACAAATGCATGTGTGAAATACAGGGAGTCAGGAGTTGTAAGGAACTTTTCTACCTGACAGGGTCGTCATTTTTTTACGTCCTGAATTATTGTAACTGCCTTGATACCACAAAAGGCCTTTGGCAGCCTGGGGTCTGCCTGCTTACAGAAGCGGAAGCCAGCATGTGAATCAGGCTGGCTGACTGTTTGGATTTTTAAATTTTTTTCACAGAGTCTTTGTGCCTGAGGGGATGTGCTGTAATTATCTACATTCTCCATATCTATTCACTTTCAATTGAAACACTGAGATTGTATTAAAATTGTCATTGTCAATGGATCCGGTTCATCCTTATTATTTTTCAGATGTCTATATGACAAGTGGGAGGACCAATGACACAGTATGAAGTGGAAGTGAATTTAAGCCATCACTGTTGTAGAGGGACTGTAATTATGTCTCTCAAAGACAATATTTGCGTAATCAGTAGATAAACTTTGACTATTTAAGCACATAGATACATCACCAGTATTCGTGGCGTTTTAATGTAAATGCAGCCCATGCTGGACAGAAATCAATTGTATTTTCCCTATATATGCAAAATCACAGTGATACAGTTGGAATGCATTGATGGATGTGGTAAAAATGGAAACCCAGTAAAATTCTCTTGCCTCAAAGCACAGAGGAGAGGAACAGTGTTCTATCATCACTGACTTCTCAAGGAGGAGATGATTTCAATATAAAACATTAATTAGTAAGGGACTGACAAGCAGCATCAGATAATTTCAGGTGTGTAAGAAGGTAAAACAGGCTGATCTCACTCACATGAACCTCTCTTGTTCTGTACCGCTAAGATATCTCCTGAACTCTCCTAAGTCCTGGTATAATGCATGAATGTGAGGGTGTTATTTCCAGCTTTTTCTGCACAGTCCTTCTGGTAGTTCAGTTAGAAACCATTTTTCTTGATTCTCTCCTCCTCAGGCCTGTGGCTTAGGTGCCTGTGGCTGTCACCCTGTAACAGATTATAAATCAGAGTATTGGAATGGGTTCTGAAGTCCTGGAAAGAGCTGCTTTGTGCTGGAGTGCCAGACGTGCTGGAAATAAATTGAGGACTTCATTGACTTTAGATGAAAGAGCCAAATACTTCAGGAAGAGTAGCTCCAGCTACAGAAGATAAACTTTTGGTTACTGCTGGCTCACTGATTTCCAACTCTTAGAGAGGTTCTCTGACCTAGACTTCCTGGGATTTTGAGCTGCACTAACAAACTGCTGCAATTTCTAACACCAAAGCTGTCTTTCTACTCGTTTGGGGAGCTTGGCTTTATGATGAGCATGCCCTTAAAGGGAGACCACGACAAAAATATATAAAAACTGTATTTATCTTCAGAAAATAATGAGTAAATATATTGCTGTTCTTCTTCTTAAACTATTCCATAAAAAGAGTCAGCAAAACTCCCTTTTTAAAAATAATTTTGACAGTTTTATGACAAATTGGGGAGCAAAAGAGCAAAATTACACTTTTAGACTGTTCAGTGGTAGTTGATTTATTTTTTTAACTTTAATTAATATTTTTGTCTTATTTATGGTAACACTATGTGTATCTGCAGGTTTCTATAGGATTACCACTGAGATTTAGCACAGAAATTTGAAAGCCACTGACTCACACTCATTCAATAAGAATCTGAGGCTGATGCACCTTGCAAAGCCAGAAATTTTTTTGTTGGGTTTCTAATCTTTCTGCAATAAAGCAGTCTCAAAACTGAAGAGACTAATTAATGGGTTTTTTTGTTTGTTGGTTGGTTGGTTGGTTTTTGGTTTTTTGGTAAATGTATTTCTCCAATTGCATAAATGAAATAAGATTATAGAGACCTTCTACCCAATATGAAATTCCTACCTTGTCTAGTGGGAAGTGTCTGATTCTCTTCATGGTGGTGGGGTCTTTATTGATGTAAATTTAAGATATGGCTTTCCCCCAGGATTGCTGTTCTTTATTGAAAACCAGGGCTCACTTCTAGCATAGAAAACAGAGAGATTGATCTCTTTATCAGCCTCACATCTAAAACTGTAAGTGGATTTGTTGTGAAAACACGAGGCTAGGGGAGAGCTTTCCTTGTTTCTTGGCTGGGCCTTGGATTCGCTGAGGGTCCTGTGACACTTGTAAAGGGAGCTTATTAATTGAGTATGAGAAAAACAAAGTCATTTTTATGCTCTTGGTACTGTTCTGAAGCAGCACTGCGAATTGTGACTAAAGTTATAATGCATGAAAACTACAATGTACTTTTTGTGACTTACGAACATCATCTAATAGATTCAATTTCGAAGAGAGAGAGAGAGAGAGTGATCAGGCTCTTCGTCTGGCTTCGGTGATAAAACAGCAGTTTCATACACTCCAGTTTATTTTCTGAATCCTGTTTGCTGGTCTGCAAGTGATATGGAAATTCGGTGTTTACCTGGTTTTATGGGTTATGCGTGAAATGAAGGTTTGTCTTTTGGTAGGGAGCTCTGGTAAACAAAATGAGATCCATGAAAACCATATGCCAAGGTAATCCCCTCCCTGACCTCTGCCAAGCCTCTAAGACTTACCTAGTGACATTTTGGAGGCCAAAATTTAAGTCTGAGTCAGCACTGCCTGTGTTGTTTACACTTAATTTAATTTATGCAATATTAGCCATGAAAATAAAGATGGCTCAGTGTAGTTAGACTCTACTTAGGTTTCTAGTTAACAGTAATGTCTGCATTTCTATTGTTAACCAATCTAGTGCGTCTAAAGCTGGTGATTGTATAGCTACCCTCAGTGCAGGTAGTTTATAGGAGTGTAGGCAAGGCAGTAAAATATTTAAGTCTTTTTTTTTCTTGCTGATAACTCAGTGGAAGTAAGAGCACTCTCTCCCACAGAGGTGGTTGTGAGGAGAGCCATGTGACTGGAGTATAATGGGGGTGTCAGAAGCACTGCAAAGAGCTGGTCTGGTCTGAAATCTTCAGAACAGATTCTGTACATGTTGTGCATAACTGGAAATAAACTCTCACAGTTTTCTGTACTAAAACACATGCACTCCAGAATTGCCTTCAGGAACAAGTTTTGCATTGCTATCTTTTAGAACTTTATTTTCTCATGTGTGATTCTCAAAAAAAAACTCTTTCAAAGCTGGCATCACCAGGAATTGTCCCTTTCCTCTAATTCCCACATTTTGGAAACTTAGCCTGAGATTCCTTGTCTGCATTTTATTAACTGGACCTACAGCTCTAAGTGGTGGCCATAACCAGAGAGAGATGTTCCCCTACCTACCATGTTAATTGTACTGTTAGCTTCAATTCTCTTCAAGTTTGGCATTTAATGATGGCTTGTTTCTCTTATGACTGTAAAAAATGTCCAAGGCCACTCTCCCAGCTGACATTTTTTCACTCTTCCCTCTGCGCAGATGACCCCATCTGAATCTGACTTTTTGTGTCAGTTGGAAGCGTGGCTTTAGTGAAATGAAGCAACATCATGGCCCCTTATTTTCCTTGAATGTTCTAGAAAACCTGGTGAAGCCATGCAGGCTCTACACCAACAGGGAAATCCCATAAATGCTTTAAAATCAGCCAAATCCAGCCTTCCTGTGCTGGGCAAAAGGACCTGGGTTATAAGCAAGGACTTTGGACTGGGTTTTTCACCTTCAATGCTGTATGACTGTCATGGCAGCTTCCATACATTTCATAACTGAAGATCAACCAGACTTGATTTACCACTTACTGTTATCTATGCAAATTATTCTACACACCCACACATACTTATATATATAAAAATATATTAATAAATAGCTATANAATGTATATGTCTGTGTGTGTCTATAGTATGTATGCTCTACTGTATTATGTATCTGTATTATATACTACATATCTACTATATATGTATTATATGCTGTATTATATTTATCTATATTGTAGATAGATAAATCTATGGTAAATCTACTATATATCAGTAGATTTTGCACTGAAATGTATTTTACTCTCTCTTTTACTCTTATGACAAATGGCAGCAGCGTTTTTCAGCTTACCCTGGGTTTTTTTTACAACAATATCACAATAACTGAGAATCTCAGAGATAAAGTAACCATACAAAATCATATTTGTTGCAGGACAGTCAAATGGAGTCTTTGGTTTTGTTTTGCTCCCAGGGGGGCAAGATTCCCATCCGATGGACGTCTCCAGAAGCCATTGCCTATCGGAAGTTCACGTCAGCCAGTGATGCCTGGAGCTATGGAATTGTCCTCTGGGAGGTGATGTCTTATGGGGAGAGACCCTACTGGGAGATGTCCAACCAGGATGTGAGTAAACTGTCGTCTGAGTTCTCAGATAAGGAATCAAGCTGTGAAAGGAGGCCAAAAGCAGGTGGCTCTGCGCTGAAATTGGTTTGATGGTAACACTGAAAAAGGTGTGGAGATGAACATCACTGGATCTCCCTGGTTCAGTAAAAGTTCATTAGAACTTGAAAAACCCACAATCTTTATAGCAGAGTGTTTTGGACCTCTGAAGGAGCACAGTAGAGAATTTTTTCCCATTGGTGGTATTCTGTAAGATGATGCAAATAATTCCACTGCAATGAGGTCATTGCCTTTTACATTCCTTAGCTCGTTGTTAGAAAACCCTCCTAAATTTCTGTTGATCCCCTTTGGTTCCACTTGTATAATGTTCTATAGAAGTTTTCTGTGAATGTCAAATGCGCAGAATAAATTGTACTTGGCACTCGTGAAAAAGAGAAGCAAAGCATTTCTACTAAGAGAGTTTAATGAAACCAAAATGCTTCTGGAAGTAATCAATGGATAAACTAGAGAAGGAGAATGATCTGATTAGACTTCCAATACGGGTTTCTTTGTAACATTAGTAAACTGTCCAAGCCTGCAATCCAGATGATTAATGGAGCTCTTCCAGTACTTTTTAAAGAAGCATAACATTTCCTCAGGGAAGATTTTTATTATATCTACTTTGGGTTCTTTTTGTGTTGTTTTATTATTTTTAGATTTATTCCACAGGAGTTTCTCATGGACCAAATTTTATGGAGTGCAGTCACTCACACATAGATTTTCCAAGGAGCTGATATATATTGTTCTAAATTAAAAGAAATAAGTCAGTAACATAGTTGTAGTCAAACATTTTTCTGTACTACTTTGTTAAAAAAGGAAAAAGAGAAGAAAATTTCCTTTTAAATGGGTATGCAACCCAAATCTCTGCAGAAAACGATGCATTTCTTTTAATTGGTAATGAATATTTTTGTGAAGATTAATGTATCCTGTTGTACACACTGAGATATTAGTGGAATGCCTTTAAAAATGTCCCATTAAAATCAGAAAATGAAAGATTAACCAGTTTATGTGCCTCTCCTTCATGGCTGCTTAAACCATTATCTGTTCTCTTGTCCTGATTCAGAATAGTTTGTTCTGCTTTTCAATTAATTGATCCAGATGAAAAGGAAAGATTAACAGAATATGGCTTTATCATTTTCTACATTGAATACACTGGAGTTTTTTATTCATGCGGCAATAGATACTGTTGGCCTGATCAAGAGTTCTTAGATTCTAGTGAGAAGGCTGGATTAAAAAGCTCCTGGACAGTGTAAACTATAAAGTAATCTTGGTTTTGTGTGTGTCAATCTGGAAAAAATAGAGACAATCTAGACAAATTTTATCAGTCTAGGCAAATTGTAAGGAATTGGACTTGCACTGCGTAGTAGAAAGTGTATAGTTACCCATAACATAAGTTTTAAAAACATTTTGTGACCCTGTGACATCATCCACAAGATCTCTTTCATGTTGGTTCAGGATGGGCTGTGAGGGGGCAGGTTGATTTTTTGGCTGGGTAGGTTGTTTTTTCTGTTGTGTTTTTGGAGTTCATTGTCCACTGGAGGCTGTGGAAAGCATGTGCTGCTAAGGGTAATCAGAGGAGAGTTATTCAAGACCTTTTGAAGTTTGGCATACTTAGGCAAGCACTTGCTAACTGTGGCTTTTGTTTATGGATTTAGTTCAACTGAGTGTGAGTTTTTGAGATCCTTTCCACACACTCACCTTCTTCAAAGTCACACACTGTATCTTAACTCCCTTTTCTGCATGCCTAATCTCCTGCCTGGTTTACTTTGCAGATAAAGGAGAGGCATTGCATGACAAGACAATTAGTGAATAAACACGTTTGTTTAAACAGGGAATGACCATGTTAAGTTCACACAGCTGATAAAAGCCAAGTTGCTGTAAAGTGCCTTTAAGTTTCCACAAACTTTTCTCCTTGTGCAGGTGATTAAGGCTGTGGATGAAGGGTACCGCTTGCCACCTCCCATGGACTGCCCAGCTGCCTTGTATCAGCTGATGCTGGACTGCTGGCAGAAAGACAGAAACAACAGACCCAAGTTTGAGCAGATTGTCAGCATCCTGGATAAACTGATCCGTAATCCCAGCAGTCTGAAAATAATCACCAACGCAGCAGCAAGGTGACATAGTAGATCTTTTATTGCTCATGAACCTCTTTGGTTCCTTCATCTCCTGTAATTAGAACTTGTTTACTCTCTTCACTGCCTCTTCACCTTTTAACCACAGCTGTTTGTAGAGAGAAGGATTTAATATTATTATTTTTATTATTGCTGTGTTGTTTTTATTAATTATTTAATATTATTTATCCAATTTGTGGAATATTTTTATGCTAAAGGTGTGAAACCCACTGTAGGACTGAGCGTAGTTTTGTGAGAAAAACACAGCTGGCAGATTTGGCCGTCATGTGATTTTCCTTTTCCTTCTACCCTTTGGTGGTGTTTTAAGTGTGTAGTGTTTCATAGGTTACAGCTAGCCATGTTCCTAAGTATATTTCTGAATTGGGTCCAAATACACTTATGCTCTTCTGTGACAAGTCATGTTAACTTTAATCATATGAATAATCTTTTTTTTTTTTTCTTTCAGTAGTGCTCACAGACCTAAAAATGCACTTACACTCCCTCTTAGATCAATTTGTTAACGAGGAATTAATTTTCAACCTCTGCAACATTCCTAATTGCTTTAAAAACATTCATATTTAATGCTGGGTTTTCAACACACTCTGGAACATCATCACTATGATGAGATAAGAATTATCTCATTGAGACAGAGCAGCTGAAGAGTGTGTTGACACCTAAGGGCATAATGAAGATGCGGTGAAAGAAGAGCTTTAGTTAAGTAGGGTTAAAGAGAAGTGGTTTGTACAATGCACAAAATGTCTTATTCTTACTGAAGGATTGTAAGAGATGTAAAATTATTTTTAGCATGAATGGTAGTGCTGAAATCTCTGTCAGCAAAGCAGGGAGAGTCAGGGAGAAAAGCGCTCTGCTCCTCTGCTGATCAGACCCAGGTCCTGGAGGGTGTTCTGCATTTCACTGAGCAAGAGACCAGAGCCTGACACGAGGCAAATTTCAAAAGGGAACACAGAAAACCTTCCTGACAGACCTTTCCTTGTGATGCAGCACACTTCCCACCACAGCAATTGAATGGGAAGGCTGAGGGAAATGGAGCAAAGGCAGTGGAAAGAGCCTCATTGATCCTGCAGCCTGCTGTGCGACTTACATGGACCTTGCCTCCTTCTTCCTGGCCCCAGCTTTGTGCTGCATCCTCAGCCAGAGACTGGCCACTAATTACCTCCTGCTGCCACGCCAGAGGGGAGAAAAAGATAGAAGAGATGGGAGGAGAAAGGCAGTCATACTAATGGGCTCTGCTTTTAAATTTATATATTGAGAGAAGATGGCTTGTACTAAATTATGTTTCAATTATTTTGCTTGGTGAGTCTTTAACACATCGGAAACCAACATGCTTTCAGAAATAATTATTTCTAGGAGGTGACAGAAAAAGCCAACCAAACAAAAAACATAACACATTTTTGGGAAAAACACCAAATTGTTGAAGCACCGTTTTCTCAGTCAAGTACATTACTTCCAAACACCTTGCACCACTATGTGGCAAACAATTGGTGCAAAGAATTATTTTCTGTTGCTGCAGCAATCTGATGACTAGGGCAGTTAGAGATCATAACTATCTTGTTTGGGTTTGGGTTTGATTGCAGAAACCAGGTCTGCATCTTTTTCATTCCAAACAGAAGCAAAATGCTCCCTGTTTGTGGTCCTTCCAGTTACAGATTTAAACCGCAGCAGAGATGAAAACAATGTGGAACCATAATTTCCAGTCATCTCTTCATAGACAGTAGAAGCTGATATCCTCTAATGGAGACCAAATTCAGTCTGAGCACCGTTTCCACCTGCTGGGTTCTGTGCAGGAGCTCCACAGGGGGATATTGTTCCCTTCTGTCTCTCTTGTGCTCCCTTTGTTCCTCTTCCATTCTGTGCTTTAGTGGCACACAGTGTGGCAGAGGCTGCACATCCCTAGCACAGAGCTCTGCTCATGGGGAGGGAAGAAGGGAAGGAAGGAGGCTGCCTGCATGGTAGGGAACTTCTCACAGCTGCTGTAGGTGATCTCTCAGTGAACTGCTCCTACTGCTGCTTCCAGTTTGATATGGAGCGCAATTCTGAGTAGGACAGTGTCAAAGGTGATTTTATTCCTTCCTTCCTTCCTTCCTTCCCAGTTGCCCTTCCACTGCCACATCCCTGCACACTCCTAGGCAATGTAGTCTCTCTCCCTTTCTGCAGCTCCTTACTCCCTGGTGACAGACAAGGTGCTGTGGGGTCCCAGCTCTTCCCTCTATGAAGGAGCTTCTTGAAGGTCAGGGAATGTGTAATGAGTGATCTGATCTCTCCATCTCCTCTGTCAGTGTCTGCAGCCCAGCCCAGGCTGTCCTTAAACACAACCACATATAAACACAAGTGAGGGGTGCTGGGCAACCTAGTGCCATCAAACCATCGTCAAAGCAGACTAATCTCAAACCTTAGACCAACCTCAAACCTTAGACACTGCTGAAAATCTGTAGCCAGCTCCACACCCCTCCCACCCACAGTGTCCTGCAGAGAGGCTGTGGTGGCAGGTAGCAGCTCCTGGTGCTGCTGGCCAGGGACTCCGCCTGGAGGTTCAGTGCCTCTTTTTGACAGACTTACAGAGAGAAAAATGAGACAGAAAAATGAGAAGTGAGACTTAAAATGGAGTGGAGCCTTTCTGTAGCCTTGTGTGCAGGACTGTGTCACTGATACTGAAGAGCAGTGAGTCAGGGCAGCTCCTGGAGAAGGGGACACAGTGGGATCCCTGCCAATGCTTCTCTGCTGTCAGCAGCCAGAGAGGGACAGACATCCCTGCAGGTGAAAAGCACTCAGGGATGCAGCCCTGAGGCCTCTGGGTATGCCATTCTCTCAAGTAGCTGCTCCCAGTTGTTATTTGAGGCTGCAGCACTCCCACACTGCCTCTCCTCCTACCCATAATAAGCAATTAATCTAAGTTATAGAGGTCCCAGCTCTCTTTTAGCTGTGTCTGGTGCTACTGGAGGAATGCTAAAGCTTGATGCCCACCATATGCTTGTAGGTGTTCAGAATATACTCGGTCAGGGAAAAATGTCTAACCTGATGATGTCTGTTGCAGATGCAAAACCTGTATCTTCTTACAGATTTTAGGGCTGATGTTTGTTTAAAATAGTCACAGCACTGCTATATCCTATTTAAAAAACATATCTCTGGAGGTGCATAGGATATCCCTGTCCTCTGGGTGCTGGTTGCTGTTAACTGACCTTCACTGAAGGATGTGCTAGCCTGAACATCTAATTCCAAGGCCACAGCCCAGGCACGTTTTACACTAATACCTCACAGAAGAGGAGTCAAAGCCTTCAGTTCTCTCTTTCCTTTAAAGTTTTCTATCCCTTCAGGCCACTCCATGGTATCTAATAATTTCTTGATACCCGAGGGGATGTTTTTATCCTTATTGATCATCGCTTTGCAGACCATTCTACGTGCCTTTGAACCTTACACTGACAAAAGGTTTTTGTAGCCTCAGCACAGCAAACGTTTCATAATACCTTGCCTGGTGTTGTGTTTCATCTCAGATTCACGTGAAAATTCCATTTCTATTCCTTGTAAAGTACAGAGTATGGATGATTTCTTTCATACCTGTCAAAATTCACTTTTTAATCAGGCAGCCACCTTGAGCTCTTGCTAATAAGACCTGCAGTGGTTCTGGACACATGGGTTTTTTGTGTCCCTTAGGCTGCCTGGAGTTAACCAGCTCTGTAAGAGGCTGTAGGAACAGATCTCAGTGCAAGCCATGTGGTTTTCTAAAGCACAATCTCATGATATTTTTATTTGATTTATGTCTTGCTGTTCTTTCCTGTTTTCTGAACATGATGTTCATTTTTCTAACCAGAGTCCTTAGGTTATTTGGATATCTTTAGGGTGGAAGTGAGTTCATTCTTCCAGTTTTGATCAATTTCATTATTTTTCCTTTTGAGCTTATTTTTTTTCAGTCCACTGTGTATTACTTCACATTTGTGAACATTTCATACAGACACAAAGCAGATGGAAACTTTTCTCAGCTTGGATTGGGGAGTCAGAATCGCTTCACCCACCTGCATGTGAGTTGGTGAGGCTGAAATGGCTCTTTAGTTGTTGTTTCATTTGTGTAGGGAGAAAACTGTAACTTGAGTCATGAAACTGAAGTACTTTGTGTACACTACAAATCTGAAATGGACTCATGAATTTTTTTTAATAAATTTAATTTTTTTTTACTGATTTATATTTATGATTTTTTTTATTCTTAAATGTCTGAGTATTAATTTTTTTCTTTATTTACATAATATTATTTACATTTATATTACCATTTTATGTATATGAATCTTACTATTACATGGCCATTTGAAAAAATATATTTAAAACATAGTGTGTAATTTAATAGATTTAAAGCATTTATGTGTCCCAAAGCTGTCATAGTGTGATCTTGAGGTATAAGGGTTGTGACACAGGTTTCAGGCAGCTCAAATGTTGTGGCAGCTTTCCCATAATTGCTCTGTGTGTTCACATCTGTGATGTAGGGGGAACTGAAGTAATTTAGTCTTCATGAACCTTTGAAACAGGAATAACTGAGTTAATGCACAGCCCTCATTTGAAAGAAAATTGAAATTTGTTTGTAATTCCAACATATGAGTTTTAGAAATTCTGGATTTCTGCCAAGCCTCTGATTGATTGCAAAACTGACACAGAATCTGCGCAAAAATAATCCCAACCTGCCTCTATATTTGCTTTTGGTAGTGTGAAAGTGTCACGTATTGCTGTTGTTTTTCTATACTGCAAGCACATATTTAGGGAATAATTGAATTGTAAGGAAGGGGAGAAGAACACCTGAGAATTCAGGATATTTCAGAAAAATCATAGCTGAAATTCTTTTCATATAGCTCAAAAAATTTAGGGAATAAGGGTCAGTTATTCTTCCTGATGAAAAAAACCTGTATGAATAATTAATTCCTGATAAATTCTTTTACGTCTTAGCAAGCTGTTTGTAACCCTACCTTGATTTGCTTAAATTTGATGTGTTGTTTGGAACACTAACTTAGGTAATTTCCTGGAGCAGTCTATGGAAGAGCTGTTATTTGTGAATAATTGTTTACAAGGGGTCGCTGCTAAACATGTTTAGCTTCCTTGTCTCTCATAGTGCTGCTCTGACTGGTGTCATTCTCAGACATCCAAGGGCAGCACTTACAATTTAAAATTTGACGTTTGCTCCTCACAAAGTTTATTTCCATTTAAAGTCTGATAATTCAGTGGAGACACCTTACATTCTAGCTTGATAGGATTTTTATGAAAATCAAACTCAAAAGGAGCAGTGAACAGGGCAAAAAAAAATTCAGACATGCTCCTTTTTGCAGCATAATTCAAGCTGTGTTTTTACAAAACTATTTGTAATGAAATTACTGTTTAAATTGGCTGAACACTTTGTTGAGAAGTCCCTTTTTTTTTGCCATTCAGGTCAGAAGGCTTCAGATGCTTGACATATATCGCTGACCTGCTGCAATATTGTTTGTTTGCTTCTCCCTATTAGGAACTTCCAGGATGGAAGAGAGGAGGAGATTTCAGTTTTCCTTGGATGTTGTCACAGTCTTAACAACAGGGTTTGAGTTTGGCCAAATGCTCTGTACAGCAAGATTCTGTGTAGATTTTAAGCTTCGTCTAAAATCCAGCAACAATGTACTCTGTGTCCTAAACCCAGACTGTTCACTCTAAAAGAATTCAAGCAATATAAACTTAAAACTTCAGCTCTCTCTCTGAAGCCTGCTAAACGTAAAATAGTGAATTTATAGAAAGGGGAGGGGGGAAAGAAACTTCACTACAAATCACAATATGGAATACAGTAAATCCTACTCCTCAGTGTCTAAACATAGTTTGGACTGTGCAGGGGTTAGGTTTTTAGGGACTTCATTCAGCTAGAGACAGAAAAGCCTTGTTTTCATCTGATTTTCCCAGCAGTCATTATTATTGAGCCTGGGGCAGGCAGGACTCAGCCATTGTCCCTTCAAAGTGAGTGGTTGGAAGTGAGCTGGGGCTCCCAACTAACAGGGACAGTAAAACATCTATTTGCACTTTCACACCTCTAATTCGCCTCCACTGGGTGAAACTCGGGCAGGAATTCACAGCAGGCTGGGTTGGGTGCTGTATAATTTAAATAGAAATGCAGCTGGACCAGCAGGTGGCCTGATAGGGAGGGGAAGCTTATTGAGATTTTTTTTTTTTTTGTTCTGCTGCTTTCAGCTCCTGGAGGCCTCTTTAGTGGTGGTGGCAATTCCACACTGGCAATTCCACACTGCTGGAAGGACGTGACAAAAGTAGAAATTCACAGTGATGCCTAAGCTTTTTATATGTTTCTCATATATTTATGGCTTGGTAGATTGTTAATGCATGGCCATAGCTCCAGTACTTTTCCTACCCTTTCCCTCTGGATTTTGGAACAATAAGCTGACCTTCTAAACACAGCCCTGAAATACTGTTTAGATTAATAAATAATCTTTATTCCAAGTAGGGGACCTACAATTAGAGGCGAGGCAGAGAACCCCTTGGACCAACTCCAGGGGGTTGACCCAGGGGTGGCTTACTGGGGCAGCTGAATCTCCTATTGGATGTACCTACTTGTATATCCTATTTAATTAACCTTATTAAATCACAGAAATGGGATTCTGGGTGTGCCCATCACTACTGGGACACCTGAAAGCTTCCAGATAAAGATCTGCTTTTTACTTTACCATTCTAACACTACTGCAAAGGGGGTTTTCTATTTGGTTATACAACAGTGCAGCCAAAAGTGAGATATAAAGGAAAGCTCTCCACAGCATATCGTAGACTATAAGCACTTTAAGAGCTTTATGAAGCATTTTTCTCTGCCTGTTCTAGGGAGCTTACTGTCCTAACAATAATGAGTGGTTGTGGATCTGTCAGCCAGCTACACATCCCAGGAAATGGCCATGTGCCTGCATTTCCTTTAAAATACAGCTTAAGCTATGTTGTGAGGGGGGAAAAAAGTCAGCAGCGTGCTGGGTTTTTTTGTCTTTAGAGGTTTGATATTGGGAAAAAGTAAATGAAGGAGATTGATACACTAAGGCATGTGGTTTGTTATCCCACCAAGATTCTGAAAAATATAAGGACATTGAAAATCATGTTCTGAGGGGCAGCTAAAGGAGTAGGGAAGACTGAAGGACTGACCTTTGGGGCAGTTGAAATTTTATTTCCTTATTATACTATTGGAAGCTGTAGTAAGTTGGGTTGGTTTTTGGGGCTTTTTGGAATTTTGTTTTGGCTTTTTGTTTGGTTTTCTTTGCTAACAGTGGAGCTAGAAAACAAGAAATATTAACATTTAGAGAGATGTACCATTTTTGCAGCCTCAACTGCACTGTTTTTCCCTATGATTATTTGTGTTGCCCCTCTTCATTTCTTCAGCTCTCCTTTCACTCCAAGGAGCAGCCCACAACATGCTTATTTGGTGATTATGCAGACAACATGTGAAAGCCCTTGGGAAAAACAAATGTGCCCCCTTTAAGAGGTGAATTTTACTTTAGGGACTAAATTACCAATTCTGATAAGAGCATGTTAAAAAATGGGCATGAAGAGTTGGAACTCCAAAGATTTTTATCTCTAAGGTCCACAGATAATCAAGTAAACAGAATAACTCTGCTTCTCTGTGGCATGTAATTTATTTACTAGTTTCCTGTTGATACACATGTATGCATATGACTGATTCTATAGAAGATAAAAGTGAAATTTACTTTCTGTACCACCTGTTGATTTTGGGGTTATTTTTCTCCTGAAATAAAATTCTTGTTAGACCCAAATTCTGTGCTTCAGCTCACCATAATCATAAAGCACATAGGATTTACCAGCCAGGCTCATGGGGAGCAATTTCACTTTACAAAATCACCTTTTAATTGCCTAAAATTTGCCACAGGAAATTACTTTATGTTTTTGTTTTGTTTTTTTTAAATGCTTCCCTCTTTAAAAGAAATTGACTGTGGAAAGTTAAGTCCAGATTTAAAAAACTGAAGGTTTGTTGTGCTGTTTGGAGGAATGGATGGAAAGAGAGCAAGTACAATACAAAGTGTGGAATTGTGTGTGCACAGCTCCTCTGTGTATGCAGAAGAAGTGTCAGGACATTTTCATTTTCTTTGTCTCAATTCCTGGATTTTACAAGTTAGTTTGTCTCTTTTTCTCCCCAGACAGCAGCCAACCAGAGATGAGATTTTCATGCTGTATTGGGAAGGGTTCTAATGATGTTTTCTGTGGCTTTTTCTTGTTAGTGCAGCAAAATTTTCCCTGTGTTGTGACAAAAAGCTGTGCTAATGACAATACACCATAGTTCTCCTCACTTCAGATGGCTCAAAGGTTAATTCCAACTGTTAAAGTAATGGACACATCCAGAGAAAGCTTCCAGCCTCAGGATGTTTTGTAACTGGCTTGTAACTGGCATCTCACTGTTCAGTTTGTCTCTCCAAACTGAGTCTTGCTGGTTTTTTTTTTCAGGGCACCACATGTCAGTAAATACAACTTTGTAGGTGTAGTAAATACAACAACAGTCAGGGTCAACAGGATAGAAAATCTTGTCATGATTGTCAAAAGATGATATGAGAGGGTGTCTCATAGTTAGTCAAAGCAACAAAGTAAAAAGAGTTAAAAAAAGAAAAAGAAAAAGAACAGGGAAGAGAAGAAAAGGTGGAGAGAAATGTTCTATTTCACTTCCCCTGAGCAAACATGTAATTTCCATGATTTCTTTTTAATGACTCTCCTCTGAAACTGGTGGGTACTGATTTATGAAAAGCTGTAAAAGATCAGGTGGAGCCCTGCAGGACGTCGTTTACAGCTGCACGGACTGCAGCCCGTCTAATTTGTCTGCTAAAGTGTGAGCTCATGGCGCACATCACCCAGACCATAAATTTCTTGTTCAGCCCTTCTGTCTAGGGGCTGGGTCAGGGGGAAAAGACCTGCCAGGGTGTGCAGATGCTTTGCAAGCCCAGCTTTCCCCTGGTGCACACGAGGAGACGTCGCAGACTCTTCGCAGCAAGGCGGATTCCTGCCCATTGATAAACAGTCCAGATGTCCTCTCTGAGGAGGAAAGTAACTAATTTTTGTTTGGAATCCTGCAAGAAGAAAAATGATACTTTACAGTGCTGGTTACTCTGAGGTCACTCGCATTGAAATTAGGTCATATTTTTTGTCATGATGATACTTTGATCCAAGTAATAAACATAAAGGCTCTTTTGGGCTGTTCTAATTCCTAATCCTAGAGACCTGCTCTATTTCAACTAGTTTGTACTTTTTTTTTTCATTAGTGATTCTTGAGTCAGTCCTTGTTTTATTAGACTTAAGTTAAAAAGGCATACTAGGCTGGGGAAAAAAAATCTGTGCTTTATCACTAAGAACACATCATAAATACTCTTAATTAATATCTTGGGACTCCACACTATACCCAGAAAGCTATAAATAAAAACCATTGGCTCTTCACAGGACAAACAGTAGTCAGTGAAATTCAGGCCTTACAGCTACTGATTAAAACTATCTTGGTCCTGATTATCAAACTGAACCTTTAAAGCTGGGTGTCACGTAGGTATTTAATATTTGGTTTGACCATGACAACAGTACATGGAGTGAGCTACTACTTGGAGGACAGAGCGGGATTCTGGTGTCTCCTGTTGCTTTTCTTTCCATAGATGGCTATTCCCAGCCTGTGAAGTCCAGAGTTGGTGATCACAGTCCTGGCTGGGCTCTGGAGGGAAGGTTGCCAGGCAATAGCTGCCCCATCAGGGATATCACAGCTCTGGGACCTGGTGAAAACTGATTGTGTCTGTTTGGAGTTAAGATTTACAAGCATCCAAGTAGCTCTTTAAGTATGCTCTGCATTCCCAGAAGGGAAAAAGTACTATATTAACATTCTGAGCCTGAAAGAAATCAGCTGATTGATAACAATGAGGAAAACATGAGAAGTAAAAGGAGCTATTTGATATAGCCAAGATATGGTCAATATGAAAAATCATTGTTCTTTTCTTCAAAAGTGGAAGGTAAAAGTCTTGATGTAACTAATATTACTTATGTAGCTGATGTGGTATTTCCTGATTCCAGGGCAAGTTAGGTGTTCTGCAAGGATATTGTAGTGCTGCTGATTTTGGTGAAATTTAAGACATATTGGAATTGAGAAAGATTTCAATTTTCTGGGCTTCTTATGAGGTTAAAATCACTATATTTAAATATGTGGTTCTCCTGGTGCCTTTAAAATCTCCTCCTATTTATATTTGTTCCAGTGATGAACAGAGGTGACTTGAGTTTGGAGTGAAGAGAGTGTTTTACGACACAGATCAGTTCTCCAGTTCCAGTAGCTGTCACCCACCTGTTACACTGTGTAATCACTGCCTTCAAATTATGCTATCAGTCCAACCACCTCTCATTTTCACTACTTTCAGTGACAAAGTCACTTCAAATGGTTCAGCAGCAGTAGTCAGACTCCCATGCAGGTTACTAGAGGGAAAAAGAATTATGGGGCAGAAAATAGACTGCAAAGTTGCAGAGATAACTGCTTTGAGCATTCTCTAGTTCACTCTCAGGCACAGCACAGCTAAGCACATGCTTGGCTTTAAGCCTGCAGTAGAACCATAAAAATAAGGTACTTTGCTTATTATTGAAGCTTGTAACTTAGTAGCAACATTTAGGATTTGTCAGTGGGCCACAATATTCTCAACATTTAATATGACCAAATTCTACCAACACGCTCAGCTTGGAGCCTGGGATGTGCATTGTCCGTGTGATGTTTGGGACTAGGTGAATCACATAAATATAACCAAATTTAGTCTTTGTTAATGCTTTGCACATTAAATTGTGGGGTAACAATACACTTTGTGAATGCTGCAGTGATTTAAACATGGGCATGGGAAGCTGGTGCTCTTCAGCAGGATGATTACACAGCATTTTGTCAGAGCTGCCAGCACCAGTCCCATGGCAGCCTCAGCAGCTGAGAATTCCCACAGAAGAACAGAAAAGCCACATCCAGCCTGGATGCTCCTTCCACTGCTAAGTTTAGATACAAAATAAGCCTATGTTTTATCCTGTTCCCTAAATTTCATTGCATTGTTCTTTCATTTCAGGCCATCAAATCTCCTCCTGGACCAAAGCAACGTTGACATTTCAGCCTTCCGCACTGCTGGAGATTGGCTCAATGGTTTTCGGACAGGGCAGTGCAAGGACATTTTCACAGGGGTGGAGTACAGCTCCTGTGACACCATAGCCAAGATTTCCACAGAGTAAGTTGCAATCTGCTGTGGATTTTCATCATAGGTATCAGTTCAAACATAAGCATAAAAGTAGTGCTTTTACACAGGGTTTCCAATTCTTAGCTAAAATTTTCTTACATTTAAGGAGACAAATGAGAATTAATTGTTGGAGTTGAAATAGCCATGAAGGAAACCTATGTCTGGTGACTGTGTGAAGGCCATGGTCCCACGGCTTTTTCTCACTAAATACAAGGAAATTCCCAGTTTCTTCCAATACAGTAGCATCGTCTTCCAATGCAGATGCATCATCTGGTACACTAGCATCACTTCTTTTTGCTGAAGTTTCTCGGGATTCTTTAAATTCTGTATTTTATGTGGGAGTTTGTCTACAGCTGGTGCATTGCCAGTCTTTGCCTTTATTGCCCATCCCATGTTCCAGCAAACCAGGTTAGGGTGCAAATTCTTTGTAGCTGTTTTCCTCCTCCATGCTAATTATTACTCAGGGGCTGAACTCCCTCCTGCTATGCTTGGAAGTGAGCAAATGGCAGGTTTATTACCTTCTAAATGCAATCCATCTTTGTTCTAGTGACAAGTAAGAGTAGGGTAATGTTCTTTCTGCACCTGAAAAGGCATCAAGTACAGTTAAAAATTTAATGCCAAACAAAATCTTAATTCCCAGTTGGGCTGGCTGGATACAGGACAACTTATGAAGAAGTATGTAGCAGCTGTGCTACCAACAATTAAACACATCAATGCCATTAATTAGTGGATTATTGCATCTATAAAAAGGGTGCTAATGGCTTTTTGTAACAATTACCCTTTGGGGACCTAGAAATCCTCAAGGAATGCCCAATTTCCTGTGAGCTCCTGGTTAATTAGCCCTTCACAGGTGTTAAACCACCTCTGTGTTGCACAAGGAACAATGAGACTGGGAGATCCTTGGGATCTCCACAAGAGGTGAGAACCAGGGGAGACACTGGAAGCTTGGCCATGGACTCCTTCAGCTCAGTGCTGACAGCGGAGTTCAGAGGGCAGTGAGGTGTCAGCAGAGCCCAGGAAATGCCATCCGATTGGTAGGGGGATGGAGGTGTTAGAGAGGCTCAGCTGATCCAGCAGTGACCCCCTTGCCCCAAAACCCCAGTGCTTGCATCACTGGAGTGCAGTTTCATTGCCTTTTCTTCCAGGTAAGCAAACACAGCAAGGCTAAGTGAGCTTTCCCTCTATTTTTTGCAGCCTCCTTGTGTTTTCAGACAGTTGCTCTCAGTGTTTTTTTGCACCAGGGCTTGTGCTTCAGTAATATCCCTGTACCTGGAGGTTCCTGCAGTGCAGCAATGTGAGATGGGCAAGGTCATTGCTGTTTGCTGAGATCAGTGCTGTGAAACTCAGTGGCGTCACTCACACGCCTTCTCTTTTTTCCAGTGACATAAAGAAAGTTGGCGTTACAGTGGTGGGCCCTCAAAAGAAGATTGTCAGCAGTATCAAAGCTCTAGAAACTCATACAAAGAACAGCCCTGTTCCTGTGTAAGGTACCAAAATGGTGTTGTTCAGGAGAGGAAAAAGAAAAAGGAGAAAAGTTGCATCGCAGATCAAAATGATGGCTGATAAATAGCAGAATTTAAAGGAGTTCTTTGCAACATCTTTGGAAATGCAATGGTTGAGATTTCAAACCCACAAGACACTCAAATACTGAGTATAAATGCCTTAAAAATAAGAGCAAACTTGTTTTCTATCTGTTAATCCTAAAGGGTGGGTGCTCTTGACTGACTGTTAATGCAGATAGTAAATATCAAAAGAAAAAAAAAATATGTGAAAAATCCTTCCAAGTAAAAACCAGTATTACTAAAACCTAGAGCCATTTGGATATTAAGTGACTGAATAACAGAAAAAAAACATGGACATGAAAGCTGTGTATTTGATCTATACAGCAAACAAGAAGAAAGAAAGACTTGCAGTATTTTTATACAGAAGAGATCTGTAACAGGTATTTTATTTCTTTAAAAGCAAGGAAAATAGAGGACTATACCTCACAACCTTTCTGGCCATATTTACTATATTGTCATTGTAACATGCTATTTCAACTTCAGGAAGGAACACAAGAAATAAAGTTTGTAGTGACTTTTGAGTTAGTTGACAAAAGATTTTCACCATTATGTTAGCTTCCCTAACTGTGTTCATTTAAATAGAAACAAGTCTTAATTTTTAAAAGGCTTATTTATTTTCTTGGTTTGATTTTGTTTTGCTTTCCATTATTGTTTATATTTATGCTTAAATACCTTAACCTGGCTGTATTATTGCCAAGTGCCAAATGTTATCAAAACTTCATTGGTTCAACCTGAGAAATTGTCTAAGGGTTAGTTACTAGGTGATCTTACACTCATAGCATCATGCATGAAATATAGAAGGAAAGAAAGGTGGTCTTTTTTCCAGCACTGACACTATGAAAAGCATCTGGACTTTTTTTGGAAATTATAGTTCTTCCATTTGCTGTGAGTGGTATTTTCAACCAGGCTGGAGTTTTGACAGTGGTGTGTGCGTTGATCTTTAGATCAGTACCTGCCATAAACATCATATCCCATTTCCTTTCCCAAGGCTGCTTTCCCGTCACAATAAGGAGCCCTGCTCTTGAGTAGTGCTCATGTGAGAGATCTGCCAAGAAAATATCAAAGAGGGCCAGAGTTGCATCCTACTGTAACTGATGGTACATTTTGAGTTCCCTGGGAAGTGACACTTGTTTAAAAGAACGACTTAAGCTGTAGAGTGAGGCTTTGGTGTGGAAGTTTACACATGCCTGAGCTAGAAACTCCCCTGCAGAGGTCCTGCCATCCTGTAGGGGACCTGAACTTCTGGCATAGCTTCTTTGGGTTCCTTGAAAGAAAGCAGTTTCTTTCCAAGTCTAGGAGAGCATTCACAGCTCCCACTGGAAAAAGGAGACTGGAAGGATTTTGAAGGCCCTCCACCATTTTCAGTGTCTTCCAAAGAGCTTCCCAGCTCCTAAGTTGTTGCTCTGGAGCACATCAGCCCCAGTTCTGAGCAGACACGACTCTTTGCTCTGAAACTGAGTGAATCTTAACACTCTTGATGTGATGCTAGGCACACATACAGCAGACCTTGGTCACCAGGGGAAACCATTCTGCTTCCCAGCTTGACATTCTGGAATCTAGACCTGATTCTGATGAATCCCTAAAAGTCCAAGACTGTGTGAGAGGCAGATGAAAAAACGGCACATTGTGTTTTCTCTGTGCATACAGAAGCAGATGACCAGTTGTGCTTTCTTCTGTTGGCTTGGGTACTGAAGCTCTTTGGTATAGAAGTGAGGAAACAATCAGCTTCCAGGGTAGTTGTAGGGCTGAAATTGTTCTGCATGAACCCAGGACTTTAAAAATGTCCAGGAACAACATTTATCCCACATTGCTAAAGAGAAGCAGAGTTAGAGGCTTTCTCATGAGTGCTGGCCGTGAGCATGCTGTCAAGGACTGGATTTGAAACCCACTCACTGTGTGCATAATAATTAGTAATTCCTTCTGAAGGAGAAGTGAATGGGCTTTAAAATTGAAATTAAAAAAAAAAAAAAAAAGAAAGGTAAAA
>VWYI01045820.1:27368-72079 GCA_013399455.1 Anthoscopus minutus
AAATTTAAAAAAAAAAAAAAAGAAGAAAGGTAAAATAAAGCACTTAAGCTGTAAAGAACATTCCCCCTTATCTGCCCCAATCTTTCATGAAAAACAGCATGGTGGATAGAAAGCCTCTGTTTCATGTTGCTTAGTTCATTCAGAATCTTTGTTTTCTTCAGGTTGACATTGCTCTAAATCAGACACTATTACTGAATTTAAGCCACCAAAATCCAGTGGCAAGCGCTGTCTGTGTGGGGACAGCTTTTTGTGACATTTCTCCTCAGCTTCATTCTGCTGCTGGAGTGTGGGGGCAAGGGGCTGGGGTAGGGGGGCTGACCTCTGGCAGATGCTTCTGGAGACAGAGACCCAGTTCTGAGAGTTTAAGACATTGAAAACTTTGCACCAACCACCCTCAGTTTCCTCCTGCCACGTGTCCTGTTGTGTTCCTTGCCCACTGTTCAGGCATGCTCAGCACAGAAGATTCAATCTCTCCGAGGGAAAAAAATAAAGCAGCTCGATTTTGCTTTTCTTTGTTAGGAGTAGAGAGCTATTAAAACCCGTTTGGTTTTCTGTCCCTGTCAGAAGATGATTTGTACTGTAAGTGGCCTCTGTTGCAAGCATCCTGTACTCCCTGTCCCCCTGTACATATGTAAACATAGCAGTGTACAATTCTTCGGTGTGGAGTAGAGAAATAGAGGTCGTGTGGCCATCTGCCTGTACAGGTTATGGACATCAAGCAAACTGCTCATAAAATGACATGCCATATTATTGGGTTTGTACCTTTCAATATAGTTTCCATTTTATTTATTTCTGTTAACATAATCTAGTTTTTGTGCTGTAACTTAGCATCCAATAAGCAATGTATAGATGTGATTTGATTGGCAATATGTATTTACTTTAACTTGTATTTCAAAATCATTACTTACTCATTTAGATTATATATTGTGCAATTGTAGATGGCCTCTTACTAATGTAAAATGATTTGTAGTGGAAACATTTATATTTTTATAATAAACATAATGAAAGTATTTTTTACATACTGAAATACTGAGGTGATTGCTTGGAGGACAAAGTAAATTTATTTGATTAGTGTTATAAAATTGTAATTAAATATGGATAAATTCTGAGTGTTAAAGCATGGGTCTGGAGTGAAAGCTAGATATTACCTATATTATCTATTAAAAGAAACAAGCAGTGCAGGTTTTGACTAATCAGACCAGCGTTTGTGCAAAACTGATTTACATCAGTCGAAGACTTTACTTTCTCCATGGAGACTGGAAAACTTAATCTTCTACAGCCTGCCTATGGGATATTGAAAAAAGCTGTCATTTATTTTAGTTGTGTCAAGTATTTCCAAACTTTTGCTTTTTTTCCTCCCTCACCAGTGGACCTCTTTTCATCTTATTACTATGTTGAATCCAGTCAAAGATGTACTTTTCAACAAAATAAAGTAGCCCACCACATACTGTAATTTCACCCCATGATCATTTCTTGTCTCTGAGTATCTGTATTAGGTAATATTTTGCCCATGTGTTTTGTTATGTCCCTGACACATTGTTTCTATGTGCTTCACCCAAGTACAGGGTCTTTGAAAATGCCAACATACACAACTCAGGAATCCTCTTCCTAGAAAATAGGAATGGTTTTGATGCTTGCCGGTTTATTGAATTTTACAGGTTCTTTCTGTACCATAACTGATTTTGCATGCTTTTGTATAGTACTCTGCTTACTGGTGCAAAACAATGAATGATATACCTGTCCTGGAGTCTGTAAGCTGATAAACTTTATGAATGTGGATATAGCATCTTTTTTTTTTTTTTTGGGGGGTGGGGAGTGGTATTTTGTCTTGGTGTGTCCAACAGAAAGGGAAACACAGAAAAGAGTCACCCAGAGCTGGACTTGTCCTTAAATGACCACAGCTGGACTGGAAGCCAGTTGTTCTTCCTGCCACCAGAATGCTTCATGTGGATAAATGGTGTCATTTTAGTTTTCAAACAGGGGGTTTGATGCTGTGCTTGAGCTCCAGGGAGGCAGCTCTGGTGGGATCCAATCCATGCAGTGTGCAAACCATTTTCACTGTAAATAGATTTCACCTTAGCAGTTGTGTTACCCTGGCTTGTGTATATCCCTTTGGCATTCCTGGTACATTATATTTACTCTGGATCCTAGAGGGCACAATGGCTATTGGTATTTTTATTGGTTTTGCTGTAAAATGGTATTCATTTAATTAATTAATGTAGCCAGCTCTGGAAGGGCAGCAGGATGCACTCACTTAGCAAACAAGGAACTGCCTGGCAGCCCCCACCACCACCGAATCCCAGAATGTGCTGATTTGGAAGGGACCCATCAGGATCATCGAGTCTGGAGAGGTAAATTGCTGATAATCAGTTCCATAAATTCAGTGTGCCTGTTGGGGTTTTTTAGTGCTGCCTAAGTTGTGTTTGCCCCTTTGCATTTCTTCTCAAGGATGATGCCCAGATCCGGATATCTGCACCATTAAAAGTCCAAGCAGTGCCAAGTGAAATCAGAGCATCACTTCTGCTGTCTCACACATGCCGCTCCTGTTAATTCATATGGATATCCATGCTATTGACCTTTCATTTTCTGAGCTGCTCTGATTCCTCAGATCCTTTCCAAGCTATTGACCAATTACTGACCACTGCCTGGTCAGTAATTCCCCATTTAATGGGTGTGCACTCAGTTCCCTTTTCAGTCCTTAGTGCAATCCTCTGGGATTTCTTAATGAATTTTGCTTTCCCAATTAAAAAAAAAAGATATTTATTTTACAGATCTTTCACTCAGCTTTGATCCATTCCCACATACAAATAGGCACATGGTCTTCATGAAGGTTACTCAAGCAGAGGTGAATAGCACAAAACACAAATAACAGCTTTACCTTGGCTTCCTCATTATCGTTTTCAGATGGCCAGAGAACCTCTGGTGAATGAAGAGTACTCAGTACATGGGATTTTTCAGCTCGCTCTGCTTTCACATTTAAATGTGAAATACATATATTTTATAATAGCCTGTATTTCCTCAGTTAGCTCATGAGAATGTCATGGGGGACAGCACCAGAAGTCTTAGTAAAGACAAGATAAATCACATCCACTACTTTTTAGATTATCCTGCCATGGAAATAAATTAGATGAGTTTGACAGGATTTGTTTATTCTTGACAAATCTGGGATGGTTTCTTAAGACCTTGTAATCCTCCAGCTGCTTAGAAATGTATTGTGTGAGATACATATATATCTATCTTTCTGGGTATTTGAGGTTAGCATACCTTCTCTGGAATTGCCTGGCTCTGGTTTTCTCCTCTCTTGAAAGCTCAGGATGATCTTTGCTCCTCTCCACTTGCCTGGGCTCCAAGACTTCTCCAAGAGAATAGCCAGTACTTGGACCAGTCCCTTGTTGCTGTAATAAATCCCACAGACTCTGAAATCCTGCATGTATCAATCACTTTTGACTATTAAGATTCCTAATTATGAAACAGAAATAGAATGCACACAGACAAATATTTTAGTGCACGACCATGTTCTGCTTTGAATTTTTGCCATCAAGTAATGACTTAAGAGTCATCATTAAGACAGAATTTGTTTAGCAAATTTATTTATTTTGAATTAGATTCAGCAACTAAGGTTCATCACTGATATATCACTTTGAAGGTAGTTGGGTTCAGTTATTCTATTGCTCTACGCGTAAGGGGAGAAATATCCTTTATCTTCACTCCTCTTTTATCCAGGAGTCTTAGAAAGCTCAGTTTTTAAGTTTCTTCAGTCAAGTGAAGAAACTTACTCACCATGGCTTTGTAATTAATACTTAGAGTTTAGTTTCAAGCCCTTTAAAGAAATATGTGTTTGCTAGACAGTGTGAAATAACCAGAGCTTTTTGTTCTTAATTTTCGGGGATTTAGGGAAGCAGACTTTTTTGGCTTCTCCTGCCTCAAGAAGCCTTTTTTTCTCCTGCAAGGACAAAAAAAAGAGTGTTTAGTCTCACTGTGTTCATGGGAGCATAGAGTAAAACATTTTATTTTAAGGCCCTGAGATGAAATGAAGCCAGTAAAAAAACATATAAATGCTAAACCCTATTTGTTTAAATGGAAAGAAAAAAAAAACAAAAATGGGGGTCTGGTGGTTTTGTACCATAGTCTGACCAGGGATTCAAATAAGCATCTCTGATGTCAATTTTCCTGTCGTTCCCCCTCCCCACCCAGCAGGAAATTGTCCTTAGGTATATAGTTTACATTTTATTTGAAGTATTTTATTTCCACAGGGTGGTTCACTCTTTTCACTTTCGTTACTCTCACAGCTCGTGCAGCTTAGCAGAGGCTAAAATTGGGCTCAAACCAGTTTTGTGTTGCAGAGCCCCTTCTGCCTGCACGCTTTCCCTGGTACCTGCTGTCCCCTGCTGTCCCCACCAAGCATCGTCCTGACCTTTCGTCCCTCTGCTGCCCACAGGGGCTCCCCATCTGCTGTGTCCTACAGCCCAACCGACCAGAAATCGCAAAAATAAGGATGGGAGATGACTTGAGGAGGTATTTTAGAGTCAGAGCGGTGTTTCAGTCGTTGCACTGTTAATTGCTTGCCTTGCTGCACTTTCCCTTTCTGTGCCATCCAGGTTTAACTCAGTGAATCCCACCAGATGTTTTGATTTCCCTGGGATTCTTCCCCCATAAATCATGTTCACTGTAGACATTTTGTCCCCATCTTTTCTGCATTATCTGGATGGATTTTTGAAGATCTGGCTGGATATTTGCTGCCAGGTTTTTGACCACTGCTAAAACATGCATCTTCCCCTCAAGCTGGTTGTCAGTTAATCACCAAAAATGATTCCCATTTTTAGTGTGCCCCTTTAAAATTGCTTCACCTTTTATTATTTAGCTATTTTTAATCTTTCTTTCACTCTCATAAAGCATTTTGGAGGCTTTAGTTGAGGACTAAGTCAATATTCCCACTTGTATATAATTTAAAAAAAGAAGTGCCTCATTTAACTGAGTTAATATTTGCCTAATTGTAATAGCAAAGCAATAAAATTCAATCCCTACAACAATGTGATGCTGTAACTTCCTTTCCTCTCACTGATGGAGCACTGGGCTACCTGCCAAGGAAGTCAAATAAAAAAAGGAAACAGTATGAACAAATAAAATCCATTTCTGATATTTGGACATAGATATTTTCTTGAGGATTTTTGCTTTGTATAGTAAGTTTGTTTGTTTGTTTTAATATTCACTTATTACTTGGTTCAATTTTTTTTATTTTCTGTTTCCAGCTTCTCTTGTTGTGCATGTGGGTTTTTGGAGACAGATGAGTTTGCCCCCAGAGAATTTTTTTTTCTTACCCTTTTTACCTCTTCCTCGTATATAAGCTGTCCTCTTCATATAAGGTTCTATATCGATTTTTTGTGAAAAACCAAGTACATCAGATACCACCAGTAATCTGTAAGGGAACACCTCCCCAGCATGGACTATATAAATAACTGTAATTAAGCCAAAGAAACTATTATATTCCTTCAAACATATATAAAATAAGGATTAAATTGAAGTAAACTTCTGTCCCTGGCACCAGCCAGCCTTCAAAATTCTAACATAGCTTTATCAATTTCCTGCTGCAACATAAGAGAGCCCATCAGAGGAAGGACAGAAGAGAGAAGGAAGACATTGAAGGCTGAAGAAGTCAGAGACCTTTGCTGCTCTTAACACCCAAAACTAAGTGCATTCTTTCTCCCTTCTTTTGTAATTTCTATTCAATATGTCCTCTGCTGAACAAGTACCATAATCTGTGTGCTAAATACACAGCTAAACTGTGTATTTAGACTGTAAAAAAAGATATTTAGCAGCACCCACACACTAAGCATCTCCTCCATGCTTAAGATAATGTTGTGTGATTGTGATCCAGCTCTACAGTGTGTAGACCAGGCTCCACCATCTCAACATGTGTTTTGAGGCATAATCTATATAAACATTATGAGCACAAGCAGTTCTTTGGCCTTTTCTCTCTGGCTGCCACAACATCTACTGCTGTTTGGGTTTCAAGCACTCTGTCTGAACTGCGTTTTTGTGTATCTAGTCTGTTTTTAACCAGCACAGCACCAAAAGAACCCTTTCCCCCTAGTCTGCCTGCTTGTTTTCACTGGGATCTGTTAGGTGCCTTTTCAGAGGAACCTCTTTCACAGGATTTCTTCCCATGTCTTTACCTTTAATATAGGTAATCACTGGCTGCTGAATGGCCTCCTAACGAGTCCTTGCAATGATTTTGGCTGTGGCCTTTCATTGCTAAGGGCCTGCTAGAAGAACGCTAAAATGACAGATTAAATAATTTGCTGCTCTCAACAGAAAGATCCTATGGATCACAGTAGATAGTGCTCCTTGAGAAGACAGAAGTTTTCCATCTTGTGGGAAACTAGTGGAACAATCAACTTGGATATTTTTCTCTTAATCATATGGAATTTACAATCTGAAATTTAGATCACGCCCTTTTTTCGTCCGTGTCCTTCGGTGTCTGTGCAGTATCTGACTCAAAAGGCACAGAGACAAGTGAACCAATGGTCAAAAATGATTGAGTGGCTTCCCAAAAGAAAAACTTCCAAACTTATCTTGCTACTATTCTATCATTTTATCAATAGGACTTCTTTCTCTAAGTAACTAAACTTGTCATGCTGTAAAACATATTGAGGTTGTTATGACAGGTCTGGCTGTGTGTAGTTATTGTGATACTGAGGCGATAAAACTTTTGAAATATTCTTGAAATATTTTTAAAATATCTAACAATTAAGAGTTTTATGGGCTTGGATCACCAGGTATATGAAATCTACTTAATGTTTTAGGTTAATGTTAGTCCTGTATCTTGAGGGAGAGGTTGCCACTACTATGCAGAGAAAAACTATATCTTCCAGTACAAAAGAATCTGAAAAACCTCAGAAGAGTTGTCAGAAATTTCACCTACAGTTTGTGAAAAGCTGATTAATTTTCCATTGGGAGAGTGAGAGGGGAAAAAAAGAAATCTGGTTTAGTCCCTGAAATACCAAGCTCAGTAATATTGGAGGCAGGAGTAGAGGACTCAGGGGAAGCATTCCTGTTTCCTTCATTTAGTGTTAGCAGGGTTTGGACACAGGGATAAAGTTACCCCTCTCTCCAGAGATGCTGTGCAGGGGCTTGGATGTGGAATGGGAGCAGTGCATTATAAATCTCTGTGCAGAACATAAGAGTGTAAGATTCTTGGAAGAAAAATACATTGGCTCTTGTGTCATTTGAAGGTTGTGGCACTTCCAGCCTCTCAATAATCGCCTAGCTCTTTGCATTTGTGAGAAAGCAGAATGAGATGCCTTAAAAGGGGGTTCTGTGTATTGTAAAAGTCCAACTGCAACTCGGAGAAACACCCCTGAGACTTATTGCTACCATTAGAAGCTTAGAGTAATGTGCACATATTTTTCTTTTTAGGCCATACACACTTTATCCAACCCTCAGAGGTAAAAGAAAAGAAAAAAAAAGAAAGAAAGAAAGAAAGAAAAAGGAAAAACTGTTAAGTGTAGGGTGTTTTTTCCTTTGCTTTGATCTTGCCACCACATCCCTGGCATCACACCCTATGGTGCCACAGTCCTGGGGATCTCCTGAAGGCCACAGTTTCTCTGTGGTGCTGTGATTTCCTGCACTGTTTCTCTGCTGCAGAAGGGTGTGAAGCAGCAGCTATGGAAGGAGGCAGGAAGGGGAGGGATTTCATTCAGACTGGGGACCCCAAAACTCAGTTTCAGGCTTCTCTGTGAGATACCAGCACCTGGCACAGCCACTGCCCAGCCCTTGCTGGGGCACTGCCAGATTTGGCAAGGCTAAATGGTGAATGGTGGCGGAATACTTCATTAAGGAAAATGCTCATTATTGGAAACTCATTACATTTTTTTCTCTGTGTGTCTCTGCTGTGTGCTGGGCAGAGACAAGATAGAAGCCTGACTTTGTTAAGTGCCTCATTGGCTTTGGTTCTTGTTAGGTTTGTCATTGCATTTTAGAAGATCTCAGGTCTAATTTGTACCCTAACAACTGGAAATTTTCTCCTTTCCACTGACAGGTCTTAATATGCCTTATCAAACAGTGGGAATGAATGAATCACAGCAAAGAGGAAAACAAATACAATGAGGGGTATAACTGTGGAATAATTCAGAAGTTTTCACTTGGACACTAGCTGTACTCCAAAATAAGCAGCAAAAGCAAATTTGAAACCTTTGTCAGCAAAGGCTTCTAAGAAAGTAATAGTCCTGCATCTCACAGAAATCATTTGAAATGGCCTGAGGCAGAGAGACCTCAGTCTTTTTGGTTTCAGAGTTCATGATTCACACAGAGTCTCAGAGCTCTTCCCATCCCTACACCTGAAAAATCTTTGGCCTTAGAGACAAATCCCATTTTCCCTGTCTCCCTGGCATGCCAGGCACAGCGAGATGATACCACTTGCTCTCTGTGTATGAGGCAGACATTAAATATTGCTGCTGCCTGAATCTGGGCTGATCCTCACCCAGCGTGGCTGCTCAGCCCTGCCCGTTTATTCTCATAAAATGTTGACAGGCTGTGAGAGCCACAGGGTGGGGGAAAATCCAGCCTGCACAGGACTCTCCTGCTGCTCATCACCCCGTGGCTGCTCCCTGTTCTCCATCCTCAGCATTTCAAGAGTCATCTCAAAAATTACAAGAGAACAACCTGTGCAATCTGTTGGGTGGGAGAGCAGCTGATACGAGGACAATTTCCTCTCCTACTGGGTATGACTTCCCCTGGGTAGGTGGGGGTTTTGGCAGTCTGTACAAAGGCTAGCAGACACTGGAGCAGAAGCTGTAATAGAGCTGTTATGGCTTGACAGCCCTGTTTTGTAATGCACTGGGGGATTTTCTTACAAGTCAATTCAAGAAGTTTAGGAGTATGGCATCAGCTTGTATGATTTTTTTTTTATGCTTAATAAATGAAATTGCAGTAGATTTTAACTTGAAGCCTATGTCTGTAGCAGGCTCGGATGACTTAATAAAAACCAAAATCAATCAAACAACTTGATTTTGTTGGCGAGTTTTTGCTCTGTAAGTGGAAATAAATGTTTTTGCAACCCTTATAATTTCACTCTCATTTCTTCAGGCAGTGTCAAAACACTAAGTTTATATTGTTTGCTGAGTGCTTTTTTTTGGCTGAACACTCTGTTAAAGATCATTTAATGTAACCTTTGTCACTACAGTGTCTAACAGTGATGACCGAAAGCGTGAAGGAGTCCTGTGGCTTGAGAAAAGACTTTCCACTTCCCCACTCTCTGTAACCTTTATTTTTCTTGAATTAACTAACTAAGGGGCATGATGAAGGCAATTAAATTTTCAGATCACTGACTCCATGTGGTCATAATAGAGCTTATTGTTCTTGTAAGATAATGACTCACAGTGAGGAAATGAAAAGGGATAAGATTTTGAACAAAAAGATGCAAGGAAGGGAATTTAATTTGATTTTGGTGGGAGCATAGTGAATAAAATTACAAAAATTATATAAAACTACATGGTGTTTACTCCTTGGTAGACCAATGAGAGGTAATGAATGGCCTATAATTGGAAGAATATTTTGTTTGCACCTACTCTCAGCCATTCCCTGGTCTGAAGGACCCCATCCTTCAAAACAAGGTAGTTAGTACACCCATTATAATCTCATTTTAGTGCTGCATGTTGAGCTCTGTACCTTACTGTGCTCCCACAGAATTTAGCTCAGTCCCCAAGCCTGGCTTAGTGCTTCTGTGCTCATAGGACTTCTGACATTTGCATTAAAAAAAGAAGAGAAGGAGAAGGAGAAGGAGAAGAGAAGGAGAAGAGAAGAGATTTTGTTTTAATTATCCTGTTCTGAAAAAAGTGTGTGTGCATTTGGGCACTCAGAGTAGATTTTAATTCAGAGATTGAAACAGCAACACAAAAGATAAAAATGAACCATGTGGGTTTTTTTCTGGTGTTTTGGGTTAGTTTTTTTTGCCACAGTTAGAAACAAGACCTCTTTAGTAGATACAATCTTATAAAATATTTTATACTCCTTCTGGCAGTAGTCATATTCCTTTTCTTAGGATATGATTCTTAACCACCATTTTAGAGAACCTGTTAAAGCAGCTGTTGAAATGTGAAAATTAGAGGTGGTGGCATCTCCAAAGCCTGAAAGTTGCCATCCAGATAAATTAAACTGGAAAAAGGCCACATGCCCTGTGGCTAGGGGTGGAAGAAAGATGCCAAGAAGGACCCAGAGCCCTGCAGGATGCACAGCTGGAAGGCACAACCACCCCACCAAGGGTGCTGCTGAAGCCAAAGGGGGGTGAAATACCAGCCTCTTATCTTTTTTCCATTCCTCAGTGAATGATTACATCTAGCTGTGGATTCCACAGCATTACCCCAGGAGGATTTCTTTTTGACAGTCCTGATTTTCAATCCTTTGGGGGTTTTCTGGTCCATGGAGCATAAAATCCTGAGGAGGCCAGAAAAAAAATGGGATTTACAATCTGGCTGAAGATTTGAAAAGACCTTCTGGGATGCCTGGCCCCAAGACTCCCAGAAGTCCAAAAATAGAGAGTCTGGATATCCATGCCCACCTACCAAGAAATGGGAAATTTCTAGGCTCAAGCCAGATGTATAGCTGGAGTTTATATGACTTCCTGTGCTCTCTCAAATCCATGGCTTTCTGCTCTGACACAGTCCTCGCAGCAGAAAAACTGAGATCAGCACATCTGTCGACTTATTAGCTGCTTATCTGGTTGCTTTGGGGATAAATATTTTTAGATTTTTCATAGAAAAATTGGAATTTCCACAAATGAGCATTTTTCTACTTAGATAGTATTCTCTCAATGCCAGCAGTTCTGAGTAGTGCAGGTGCAGCTGGTGGAGAACTGATTTTTTAAAGAACTTTTTAATGGGTCAGCTAACTCAACAAAACAGATCCATTTTCCTAGGTGGGCATCTTAGGGAGGATTTTGTTCTCTCCTGGATGAAGTGTGCAGGAAAAGATTAGTCCTGTTAAAGCCTCTTGCTGGACAGGACATGAAGGTTTTTATGTCAACTGCACAAGCTTCGATGTCATGACCTGATCCTTTTCTTTTTGTCCAGACAAGGAATTTCATGAGTTGCAAAAATTGTAAAACCTATCCAGACGTAAAACATTTCTCATACAGCCTTGAACGAACTCCTTTCCTCCTCATGAGTATTCTGACAAAGAGGCCATTAAACCTTTACAGCATGGTAGTGCTTGGATGGCCTCAGAGGTTGGCAGAAGCCCACCAGAAACACCATCTGTAGTATGCTCAGATTGCAGGTGTTTGTGAAATCCCAATTTTGCATCTCCATGGTCTGGATTGCACACCAGTCCTACTTCAGCTGCAGCTTTTCAGGGAAAATCAGCATCCTGTTTGTTACATGTGAGAGCTGATGCACTGCAGTTCCCTTCAGGACCCTGTGCAGCCACAGGGATGGTGACAGCATGAGCTTCTATTTAACTGAGTGATACCACATGTGGAGTCATTGCATGTTTACAAAACTGTCTGGGTGGGTTGATCAAACCAGCAGAGCCTTTCCTTTGGTTTCATTCCTGTTAATGGATGAGAGTGAAAAAATACCCAACACATCAAATCAGAACTAACTGGGTTGCATCCAAACAAACAAACAAACAAAAACAAAACAAAAAAACACAAACAAAAAGAAATTATCAAGTTGTATGGTGCTTGTATCTTGGTTTTTTGAGGTTTGAATAGAGAGATGCCTATCTCCTTTCTTGCTATTCCAAGCCTGGAAGAAGCAGTGCCTTGAAGCCTGGCACAGCTGGAGCCCTGTGTCCCCTTGAGATGCCTAATGACTTGTGGGTTTATTCCAAGGCAGTTAAGGGATTTAGCTCCTTCCAGAAACTGCTGAGGAAATGATCATCTGAGACAGAAGAAGTGGTTTAATGTAATGACATGCAAGAGAGAACTATGTCATATCCTCAGGGGCCCAAAATGCATCTTCCAGTCACCCAGATGGATATTCCCTGGTGCAGAATGTGCTCTTGTCCTAGACCCTGTGGTCATCAGGGAGTAATACTGGAGACCCAAGCAACCAGAAACTTGTCCTACTGTCACAGGAACCTCTCTTTTTGTTGTAGGAGTTTAACATTTGACCTGTGCAGTTTCAACTTTTCCCTTTTAGCATCCACATATCTTTAGGGGAAACTGTGTAGCTGAGTTTTTAAATGGGATCAGTAGCAACTACTAGCACCTGCGTCCATCTGCAGTGAGTTAATAAAGACAGCTTGCATTTAGATATAAAAGTGTGTATTTTCCCATGCTGTAATTTGATTGTCTTCCACAGAGTTACACAAGGGACAGATTTGGATAAAAGTAAATCCAGTCCAACCTTTTACTCAGGACAAAACTTATATTGGGATTAAAAAGCTACTCTGGCATTCTGTCCTGCAGAACTGATTAAAACCATTTATAAAGGAAAAAACAAACCACCCCTGGGGTTAGTGCACCTATTTTTTTATGGCCTTTTATCATGTGTAGTCCTCAGCACCTGGTTCAAATGCTGTACAATTTAAAGGTAGCTTCTTTGCTTGGGTGTAAAAGGAGGTCCCCCTGTCACAGCTGTGCATACTTAAAGCAGTGCTTAAAGCAACTCAGGACAAGAGTGTCTGGCTCTTTCTAATGACCAAGCACACCAGGACCTCCTGAGGGCTGCTGGTTCCGGGCTAGAAAAAGGTAAAATAACCCCTGATATTGTTGGTTTTGGTGCTCTCAGATTAAACTTAGAGCTGTCTTGGGCTGGCTTGTAGACTATCGCAGGTTAAAAGCTGGTTTGGAAGAGTTTTCTGTGGCAGCTGAGAGGGGGTTCCTGTTGTGGCTGCTCTGCTACAGGTGTCCTGCAAGGCCCTGAGACAGGGAAGGAGTCTAATTTCATGGAAAGCCCCTTGGTGTGGGTGCCTGGCCTTGCGACCTTGGGATGCTGCATGGGCTGGGAGCTCTGCTGTGCCTTGGCCTTGCCTTTGGGTGATGCAGAGATTGTTTTGTGGCTTGAGAAGTGAGAGTTGGTGGACTGAAATCAGGAATGGTGGTAGCCTTGGTTTGTGCCCCTGCTCTTGTGGGCATATATGCCCTAAGATAGATGCTTGGCTCTTCCTTAGAGTTAGCTAGACCCAAGGATTCCTGCTTTTATGAAATACATTATAAACCATAAGATTTTCAGGTATAATGGCGTGAGTGCCTTTAAAAAAGTGATAAAACTCCCTGTAATATTTATTATCTGTATAATAAATGCCTTCTTTCCTTCAGTTCCAGGCTTCCTCTTATCACCCTTTCCTGGGCAGATGGGTACTAGTCTAATTTACCATGAAAATCTTTCCTAATTTCTATATTATATATATGTTTAAATGTATTCATATTTATATGATGGGAGGGAGGGAAACAATTTTATGCTTAGGGACAGGTTGGGTTTTAGAGGCATCTAAGAGACAAAGCTTGAAGAGACACCAGTCTCAGCCTATTTTGCATCCTTTGAGCTGCAAGTCTTTTGCTGAATTAGAAGTTTTCCTTTATGAGTTGATGTAGATTGATTTACTCTTATTTTATTTTGGTTTTGTTTTTTTTTGCTGGAGCTTGGGGAAAGGAGGTGATTGTAGTGGAAAAGAAGTGATGTCCAGTGCTCCCCTAAAGCAGCACTTTACCCAAACCACCCCTGCGAGCAGGGAGCATTGTCTGCTTTATGTTGCACGTCCCGTGTGTGTCAGAGCTGTGGGTGCCAGGCACAGCCATAAATAAAGAGCTCACATGGCTAATTGTGCTGGCAGACAGAGGGAGCAGCTCTGTGGGGCTCAGACACGGGAGGCATTCTCTGAAGGGTGTGTGGAATAACCGTGCCACTGCTCTGCCGCGGGCTTGCGGAGGATCGCTTTCCCTGCGTGCACAGGGCACCAGCGCTGCCTCTTGTCAGGACACTGGAATATGAATTACATTCCAGGCCTGAAACTCAACCTCCCACCTTGACAAATTGGCTGTGAGCTGAACATGATTTGAGCCACTCCAGTGCAGCTTCGCTCGGCGTCACCCCTCGGTGCCCTATTAATAGGACGTGTGAGCATCAGACAGCTTGGCAAAAGGGTAAATATTGCAGAGCACATGGCCAGATTGTCTCCTTGGTGGTAAATAGATGGCGAATAATTGAATAATGCTGTAATAGTGGGGGAAGATCTGCCTAACATAAGGCACAAATTATGCTTCTCTCTCTCTCTCTGCCCCAGCTCAAATATGTCAGAATCCTTTCTCTTTGCCATAATTGGACATAATCAGTAACACAGTCAGTGACTAAAGGCTGTCTGGTATCAATTCCCATACTCAGCAACCACAACATCTAGATTCTGAGAGAGCTAATGTTCCCTATTAGTTGATTTGTTCAGTTAATTTGTTGTGTCCCATGGTGATTGTAAAGTAAATACAAAAGGGAACTCTGTTTCAAATGTCTTCCTGTAGCTCTGTGTGTGTTATGTACGTGTGATACATGCATATGTGTATATCTGCAAGTTAAATGCTCTGAGAAACTGCAGTTTTCCCTAGCTTCAGAGGAAGTTTCTGGTTTAGCATCTCCTAAAGAAAAATTTTCCAAGAATATTTCCTCTGCTTCAAAAGAAAAGAAAGACTTGTTCCATGGAGCAACTCAGAAAGAGGAAAGTGTATGACTTAGAAGAATTTATCTCAGTTTTACTTCTACCTATAACCTGTATGCCTTGCCTTGTTTTTTAATGGAAATTCTTGGGGCAGGACTCCTCTTCTTCAGAAATGTGACCTTGTGAATAATTACTAAGCTTAATACAAATCATTCCCTTTCTCCCCGGATAAAGCTCATTTCTTCTCCTGCAGATGCAAATGTGACCTCTTTAAAGTATAAACCATGGATAGACAATTAGTTGTATACTTTCCTGGGACCTAGTGGATAAGTTGTGGATTTCTGAAGTAGCTCTTTATGTCTATCCATGAAAGACGGTGCATGACACTGCACAAATGCTTTGGTTACCTTTTTTTACTGAAGATGCTGGGAAAAAAGCAGACTTTTTGCAGTGGAAAACTCTATGGATGTGGCAGGTTGGAAGGTATCCTGTTATAAACAGCTTCCTAGGGTAAAATTTTGGTTTTCCAAAAAACCATGGCAGCAGTTCTGCATCTTCAGAGCAAGCTGAAACCCTCCTGTGGGGAGGTTGCGTGGATATTTGTGTTACAGGACCATTTGCTTCCTCCTCCAGCAACTTCCCCTGGCTTCTATAATCATCTTTATTCCTGAAAACAGGCAGAGATGGCATTTCCCACTCTGTGGCAGCTGTGATGAGGCCCATGATGATGGGCCCAAGTGCAGAAGGAGCTTTCATTTGGTGGGGAACAACAGCTTGTAACAGTGCCTTGATTAAAGTGTCAGGTTACTGCTCTTTTTATTATATGCAGACTGCAAAAGATTAATGCAGGGTGATTTATCTTCAGTTGGATTTGCTTGACAGTGAAAGAGACTGTAACCAATTTGCCTGGAGCAGGGGAGCTCAGAGGAAACCCTGAAGGTTTAGGGGGCTGGACTGGACAGCCCTCTGTGTGCCCTTCCTTGTCTTGGGGAAGTCACTTATGGAAGCCTGGAGCATTGTGTGATCACTTTAGCTCTTGAACCTTAGTGTTTTGAAGCTTCAAAATCACCTTTTCCACAAAGAAGAATCCCCCCAGACCAGAGTTCAGTTTGCCCTCACTCCTGCAATTCCCCTGTTGCCTGCATTTTTTATTCTTTCAGTGGTCTTTCTTTCAGCTTTCAGAAAGCTTTCGGTGGAAAGCTTTCTGAATGAAAACCGCTTGTTTTGTTTTCTGTTTGTGGTTCTTTTGGTCCTCGGTCTAAAATCTGCCTTTAATCCTCTGAGGTGGGAAGTGTCACAGAATTTTGTCCCTTCTGGGCACTTGCAGTGTCTAGCAGTGCTGGGGGAAACATCCTAAACCTGGCTGATGAGCAGACTGCGAGCACTGCCGCCTGCCTGCTGCACGTATTTTGTACTTCTGGTTGTTAAATAGGGATGTACAAACACACCTGCTGAGTGGGGAGGCGCTGCTGATTGGCAGCCAGCATTAGCCCAAAGGTCAGTGCTAATTACTCTACCTCGTTTGCATGAGAAGCTTTGAAAGGTAGAGAAGAGAGTGTCTGTGGCATTTTCTGCCAACAAATTACTTGGTTGACAAGAGGATGTCAGTGCTCATCAGCGCTGATAGACTGCGAGCTGGTACTTGTGCAATTAAGCAGGGTAGAAATATTGCCTCAGAGAGTTAACTTCCTGGGAGTAATTACTGTAGGTGTCAACACATGGCCATGAAAAGGAAGAGGATGGATTTACTAAATACGTGACTCCAGATTATGAATGATTAGTCAGTTGTTTAAGACGATCACCTCTGTCCTTTTTTCCTCTTGTTTTTGCATGTTTTACTGCCAATTACACAAGGGCAGGATAGAGGGCTACATCTACACTGATTAGGCTGTGTTGATCAGAGTTTTGACTGTTTCTCATCTAATGAACCTTGTGAGCTTTAGTGGGAAAGATTAAGGCGTTTTTTAGAGCCTCGCTGTGCAAACATACCCTGCAGTTCTGGTAAAGAACTGAGCAGAGCTGAGGTTGAAGCAACTGAAACAGTAACACAAGGGAGGTCTGGAGGAGCTAAAGGAAAATCTGACTTTTGGAAGAAATCTGAAGGCAGGAGGCCCTTAATTAACAAGATCAGTGGCTTTGAATGGCTTGGGTTCTGCATGTCAAATTTCCATTACCAGAATTTCAGTGGGGGCAAGGAAACTGGGCAGTGGAAACAAAATCCCTTGGGAGTGTCTGTTGATTACCTAAAGGTAAAGTCGATCAGGACCAATTTTAGGATGTAAAAACATTACTTCAGATGAAAGCTTTTATTCAATAGCACTGGTAGCATGATGAGGCTTGGCTCCAGCAATTAAAATATTGCCAGAGATATGTCCTAGAACATGCCAGATCTGGTCTATGTCTGTGTCACCTCTGTGTATCAGTGACTCTGAGAAACACTGCTGAGCCTTTGCTGTTGAAGAGCCAGAACTTCCTTTAGTGTGAATTGGGCAAATTCAGTTATTTAAATCTATATACTCTTTATTTTCACTGAATAACTCAAAGTAGAAAATAGCAGTAGCTCCTTGAATTTGTCAGTTGAGCTGACATATTTTTTCCAACTCTATCCCTCTCTTTTCTCTCTTATTGTTACATATTGGCTTCAACATACATAGTGGCTTCAAACAGCCTGCCTGCCTACCTAGTTGTTAAGTTACAGAGAATTCCAAGTTCTGCAGAAGCCAAGTGCCCAAGCTTTGCAGTCACTGGGGGACAGACGAGTGCAAGTCCTTTATGCTCCTTTGTGCTTGTCCCATGCACAGGACACAAACACCAAGTCTAAAACACACAAGAAAAACCCTTTCACAGAGTGAAGCAGTGGCTGTAGCTTCACATAAATCAGGGCTTTGAGTTACCCTTTGCATAACAGAGGAATACCCAGAGACAAAGGGCTGTGTGTTGTCCTCAGAGACAGAACAATTTGTCATGCATTAGGATCCTGTGTGTGGCCAAAGGCAGTGCTCCATGGAGCAAGGTGGTAAAAACTTCTGCTGTCCTCCTGTTACACCTGCATGGCCATAGACTGGGGTTCCTCTGGGGATTTTTATCTTCTCCTTTTGGGTGTGATGGGGCAGATGTGGCATCTCCTCTAGAGGTGTTTTGGGGGCCTGCCCTGGCAGCACTTGAGAAGGATTTGCTGCACCTGAGACCCTGCACCCTTTTTCTGGCACAGAAGCAGCACCAAACCAAACAGAAGTAAAGGTACACCTCCTGCTTCCTTGCAAGCAAGTTTTACAGCTGATTTAAATCCTATTTTAATGCCCAAATAAGACTTGCCTTCTGAGAGGAGTGAGGCAAAAGTTGCTGTGCCTTGCAAACCATCCTTTTCTTAGTTGCATAAACTTTATTGAGTGGTTTTTTTCATAGTTGCGGGTATCAGGCACTACTTGTGTTTAGAAACTGAATTCATGCAAGGTTTGAATGTTAGGGCAATGAGGTGGTCTGAATGGTTGATTCAAAATAAAAAAACCCTCAGATGGTAGAGGGTAAACAATGGGAGTCTTGAGATTCAAGTTTGGAGCAGGGTCAGAAGTAGGAGGGCACAGTTATTGTCCCCAGACTGATGATAAACTGAGTAAATACAATGGCAGAAAGAAGAGGCTGAGACAAGTCTTGAAATAAGCACTAGGGTTAGAGAGGAGTACCTTGATAGAGTTAAGAAATTTTACACCCATAGTTTACATAGCATTTTTGACTTTGACTGTGCTAAGGCTTGCTTAAGACTTCGAAAAATCCCCTGTTTAGGCTTTTACGTTTGGTTTTCTGATAAACATAAAGGTGAAAGAGAAAAATTTACAGCAAGAGATAATTTCCAGATGGAAAACCTTCCTAGCTCAACTGCCTGAGAGGTCTGTGAGGTTTTAGTTCAAGTCCCTTCATAAACTAAAAGGTGCTGCTTACGGTATGCTTATTTTCATATTTGATTAGTCAGCACACTAAAAATGTAGTAAAGAGCAGGACACTGCAGGGAGGCCATTTCTCTCCACACCATGCTATCATTTGTCACTCAGTGCTGTTAAATCAAAAGCCGTAGCTCAGCTATTACCTACAGCCACTTGAAGGCCAGCGGTTTCAATTTTAAAATGTTTTACATTTCTATGAGTATCAGTAACACATCTTCTTCCATGACTGCTCAGCTTTTTATTGACTCTGAATGAAAGAGAAATGTGAAACCATTTTTGCTGTGTGCCTTGAAGTGTTCCCAGGAAAAGAGAATGTGCCAGCGTGTCAGGTTTAGGTCTTGTTTTTTGGGGTTTGGGGAGATTTAAGTTCTTCCTTTTTCTTTGGAGTAGAAGTGGGGATGTAGTGCCTTGAGTATACAGGAAACTGTTCCCTGGTGGAAATATGGTGCTGGAAGCTGCCTGAAGTGTCTGCTACAGCTGCTTGTATAATAATGAAACCTCTTTGATTTCTTTGTCTCCATAAATGTAGTGATTAGATTACCTGAATTAATAAAATTAGGGTGCTGGTAAACACAAAAAAAAAATCTTCATTACAGGGAGATCTGTAGAAGGTTGATATCACTCTTTATCTTACCTTTTCTATTTTTCAGGTTATGTAATAATTCTTAGTTAATTCTAAACAGTAATAGCTGATGGGGTCCTGTGGGTGGGAGGTTGTCTGCCCAAAACCTTGGTTGCCTGTATTTAATGAGGGCTATAGAGAAGAAAAAAGATGAAAATCCTGCTCGGTTACCTTTTCCTATTCTTCCATGTGTCCTTAGTCTCTCATGGCTCCCACTGAACAACCACAACAACCAACAGAGTAATTCTTTATTGAGCAGAAACAGTTGCATTTGAAATGTCTCATGGCATGTACTATTTTAATGTGCCACAATGAAACTTATGAAGAGTCCACTACACTGGAAGCTGAGCAGATATTATGAGGAAATATTTGGTATTTATATGTTTGAGGACAGAAAGCAGTTTGCAGATGCATGACTTAAAAGAGCTGATATTCCTGGAGGAGATCTCCCCGAGTTTTCCACTTCCAGAGACTGGGACACTTTACAAGGTAAACAGTTTTCATAAATTATCAAGTCCCAATGTATTGTAATACCAACAGACATAAAACTCAGCTGAAGGAAGAATAATCCATCTGGTCTTCAGATGATTGTACAGTGATGCATAACTTTTCTATTAAGAGCAAATAAGCCTTCATGGTAAGGGATCCTGGAAATGCTTTTGCTGGCAGAGTTGGGGAAAGTAGAAAGGGGATAAAATCTCAGACATAGTTTGATAGAAACAGTTGTGCTGCTCAATGTCCTGATATAAGACTTTATTTTTTTTTCCTGAGATGTATTCTATGAGAACAAGAAAGATGATCAGAAAAACCCTCCCAAAAACTCATATTAAAGCAATCATCTGGGGATGTGAATTGCTTTGTTTGTCTAAAGAGTAAAGGAGTGCCTGAGTGCTGCTACTACATTCAACTTCGAGACCTTGCAGATTTGCTCTGTAAAGAAAAATTCTTTGCTGTTTTTCATGTGCTTTGCTCAGTTTGAGAGATGATCCAGCTGATATTTGAATCTGGCCATTGGCTGGTTGCAATGAGAACTGATCCTGGGGGAATGAGAAATATCTGAGGAAAACAAAGGTCTTTAGGAATTTAGACATAAGTCTAAACATTAATGTTTACATCTCTTCCTGCCAGGAATATGTCTCTGAAGGAGGCTGTTGCCACCCTGTACCACTGATTTTATCCTTACCAAAATATTACAAGAGCATCCATCCCGGTAGGGAAGGGGGAGCTTGAGGGTAACTTCATAACTCAGGAAATGCAAATTGATCAGAAACAAAGATTAATGTTATGCATTAAATTATTAATTAACCATGCATTGGAGAAAAGGCCTATCTAGATGCTGGAGCTGTTTTCACTGACAGCAGACACCTGGTAGCTGAACTGCTGGAAGACACATTTCTAAACTCCTTTGATTCATTTATACTGTGGTGGTATTCTCTCAATAGCTGCAGAGCTCCCAGCCTGCTGAGAGGCTTTCTGCAGACTTGTGACATCTTCTGGAGTTAATATTGGCTTTCTGAGGCTGGTGGCTACCCAGCCTGGAGCCACTCCTTCAGATAGAAAGCTAGAAATATGAATTGTAAAAGTGCCAATTGGTATTTGAATGTGGAAGAAAGCTTAATATAATTGAGAAACTGGTTCAGCGTAACACTAGACATTTTATAGCTACACTGCTCTCAGTTAAGAAGAGCTTGTGCATTGCAAAATAGTAAAAATAAAAATCAGTCAAAGGCTACCTTGCTTTTATTTTATTTTTATTTTTTTAGCTGTTTGTATTTTTTATTTGTGGGTTGTTTGTTTGTTTGTTTGTGGTTTGGTTTGGTTTTTTTTTTAACTGAAATGTCAGTGATGTGGAAACAAGTTAGTAAAACAAAGCTAGGGAAAATAAAAGGGCTTCTTGACCCTCCTTGCTATGAAAGGGATCTCCCCACCACAGCCATAGGAGTTCTAACCTGAAAGCAGAGCCCCTCAAAGGTGACACAAGGCACTGAATTTCCTTTAAAATAGATATTGCATTGTCCAAAGTGTGTGTGTTTGAGAGAGGGGGAGCACTGAGGACCCCTGCTTTGAGAGAGAATTCATGTTGTTTTCATAAACCATTGGGCTGACAAACCTGAAATGGTTGCAGAGATTCCTGAATTGCCTTTAAATTGCTACTTAATGTCACTATGTTCAAAACAGCTTCCTTTTTCTTTTCTTTTTGTTTTCCCCAGCCTCAGAGTTTGATTTCGTTAATGTTTTTTGTATCAGCTGGAGCTGTTGTTCTTTTGGCTTCACTGCCTCTGAGGCTGCAGAAATCTCTCTCACTGTGGGGAACACGAAGCCCTGAGTACTGGGGTGGGTTAAGTGTTGCCTCTACTGCCTCTTACTTTGTGGTAAAACAGGAAAAGCCATTAAAAAGAACCCTAAGCCCACAAAAATAATGAAAAAAATTCCTAATGCAAAACTCTCTTGTGAGTAGTGGTATACATCAGCTTTCTTTAAATCAACATATAAGTAGTTCAGAAGCCAAAGTTAGTTGAGGGTTGATGCTGACTGTGGAAGGAGCCTCTGTAAGCCACATTCTGCTTTCTGAAATCATCTTCCCCCAAGGAAACCACCTGAAAAATCTTTCTCAGTTCTTCTTCTTTCTGTGAGATTTATTTTTGCTGACCTTGGCTCTACTGGATCATTCAGGCTGAAGCTACACCACTCACTGATATTTCAAAGTATATTCAAGTCTCTAATTAGCTGGGAAAAACAAGATATTTAGCTCATTAACCTGTTTCAAAATTCTGATGGAATGGCACTGCTGCTACTGTGATATATTCCATGTTAAGAGAAAAAATGAATTTCTGAGATGTGAGAAATGTAGCATCCTGTCACCCTTTGCAGGGCAAGAATCTGATGTTAACACATCTTTGATGGAGAAACCAAAAGGGGAAATAAGTTCTTTTGGCTGCTCTGAAGTGTTGCAAGTGTTTTTATTTCCTTTCAGCCTGATATGGTTAAAATTTACAGTAGTCAGAAAAAAAACAAAGCCCAATAAAATCCCCTCAATAATCTAAAACCCAGCCCTAAAGCACATCAATAAAAGTAATTATTAGTGAAGTTCCAGATAAATACATATGTATATATATGTACACTCTGAGGACATGGGCAGGGAACCTTAATTTCCTACTAAAAACTTGTGTCCTTGTAATTACTTTAAAATTACTTGTAATTTTAAAACATCTTCCAAGGCCTATTAGGGCAATGCTTTGAAAACAGTCACAGTTGCTTTTTGCAATTTAAGACTGCTTTGTTATATACTGGGGAGAGCCAAAAGAGGCAGAGAGAGTGATAATCCCGCTGTTACAAAAGCAGGTAGGGTGGGAATGCATGTGTTTAATCCTAGAGGAATGCAGGTCTTTTGTGGTTCTTTGGATTTTGGAAAAACTGAGCAGAGATTAAAAATAGTGAATATTTACAATATTGATGCCCTCAGTATGGCTCCAGGCAGTTTTTAAACAGCAGATCTTGTTTCTCAAAGCAAAAAGAATTGGATTATTTTAATCTGTGTGATAATACTGTAAGCAATGTATTATAGCCTACACAACTTTACAATTTAATGCAACATCTTCATTGAGTTTAATAAAATATGTTTGTGTCCTGTGTGTGACTGACAGCATTTAGTGAGATAAACAAAGAAATCTCACATTTTCACATCCCCACATCACATTCAGGTGGGGATACTGGAAGAGCCTGAATAATTAGATCCAACATCCAGAGGCCCCAATGCACCTTGAAAGGATATTGGAGCAACCTATGATTTTGTGTCCTGTTGATGTGAAATTGCACTTTTGTTCCTTGGGAACAGAGTAGAAAGTGTTTCAATTCTCTGCAAAGCCAAAAGCAACACAAAAGGTCATGAAATCATATGATCCATACAGTGACTTTCTCTGGGCATCATTTTAGTGTCATTCACCTGGAAAAGGTTATGCCAGCATTTAGTCTTTCCCAAGCACAAAGTCTTCATCCAAATGCTGGGAAGCAGGAGATCCATTGAAGCAGGAGTCTCAGTGACCGAATCAGTCAGCTATCAGCAATCTCTTCCTGATGAGTTCACAACCACATTAATTGTGTGTTTTTAGAGACATATGTTCGATAAATATAGGACTTTATAAAATAAATGAGCTGTTTGATCAGGTTGCACATCAGCATAATGCAAATACAAGCCATGAAAGAGCAGCATTTAAACATTTCAGTTTTGAAGGATGAGAGTATGTAAGTACCCTTCCTGAAGATTTTTTTTTGCCCCAGGATTAGTTATTTTTCATCTTCTTTAATCTCTTGCCATGTGCAGCAAAAAGACAAATTGTGTTTACATTGCATTGGTCCTTCCCTTCATTTCCAAAACAACTGCTTTTATGCACTTCATGCAGGTCGAATCAGGCCTAATTACCAAGCCCTACATCTGCTTTCAATCTGTGGGCTAGCACACAAGGTTGCTCTTGTTTTGAGGCTTGCACGGTGGTTCCACGTTTGTTTATGTTTTGCTTTAGCTGTAAACATCCACAAGGACAGCAACATCCTAATATTTGACATCCATCATGCAACAGTGAGACAGGATTTCTACTTGGGTTCTTTGCTGTCTCCTCAGGACAGGCACAATGCTCTAGATTAACCAAGCTCACCGAGTCCTTATTGGGGATCATTATTATACCTCTTTTTGTTCCTTTTCCATTAGCTGCCTTTGGTTAACAGCTTCTTAAAGACTTTAATAAAAATTTCCACCTCCATTGGTGGTTTGGGTTGTTCCCCTCCATGATGGAGAAAGTTTTGCTGAAATAGATCCGTTCTGCCTTGTGTTGCATTCATCCCAATTTTCCTTGAAATGGCTGTGCACGAAACAGTGGAAAGCTGGTTCTGAGAATTTCTGTGTTAAGTTTTAGTGTAGGTGGATGGCAGAATTAGCTTGAAAGGGAAACAATTACTTAGAAGGTCATTCTTGCCACAAGTAACAGCGTGTGGATAAGTTCGCTTTATGCATGAGAGAAAATATAAAATTTATTTAACTGAAAACCAGGATTATGTGATACACACTGTATAGCAGGGGTGGTGGGAAAGTCCAGGAAAATACCCAGAATAAGAACCAATGAAATATCAAATTTCACATATGATCCAGTCCATGATATGGAAGTACTGTTGATTTTTTTGGTAAACTATTTTCTTTGCCGGGGCATCAAAACTGATGTGGGATGAATACGTGTTGAAATACTTTATCTTGTCTCTCAACACACAGAGGAGAAAGGCGAAAGCAGTAAGCCCAAGGTGAGATTTCTGTCATAAAATGCTGTCAGGATTTTGTTTTATTCTGCCTATATCCAAATCAGTTGTATGCCTAATGAAATGTGTATATGTTGCATGCAGGCACACTCTCAAACTCTAAAGCCACCATTTATGTGTCAAATGTTCGAACTTTTTTTTCTCCTTATCCTTGAAGGTATAAAGCCTTTTAGGGCATTTGAATGTTTGGTTTGATCTCATTTGATTCTTTGATGGATTTATGAACAGGATTCTTTTACCTTAGTGAGACATTTGCATTTGGTTTTTTCTGTTTGGTTCTTTTTCTTTTTTAAGTGATTATAATTATTGGTGATATTATTACAGAGTGCATCTGCTATAGAATAGTTCTCCTATATCTGTTTTATGTTGTGGAGTATCTTCCACTATGTAATAAGACTGAATAAAATTGAGAAGGCTCCTTTGCTTCATTTAAATTGCTCTCTGCCTTGACATCACATTCTTCATTTCCTTCATTTCCTCAATGACTTAATAAGTACTTAAATTAAACAAGAAAGGTGTTCTAACACAGAGGTGAGGAAATCCAGAGTTAAAGCTGCTACTCTGCTCTTCATTCGCCCGGTGGTGCATAGGCACTCTATTAAGAAAGCCACAGAACAGCAGGTGAGCTTTTATCTCCTGTTTGTGCAATGTATATTCCATATGTGCTGCACAGGTCACTGCATATGCTGTGTATGATCACCCACTGCTCCAGACCCCTGCTGCACTAGGCTACAGCCAGGTGATGTAAGAGGATGAGGAATGACTGCCTGATTAATATATTCCTGTTTTGCTTGATGATCTCTCTGCTCACAGCACATTCTTTTAGTGGAATGGGACCCAAAACCATCCTTCCCCCATCCCCTCTGTAGACTCCTGTTCTTTCACTGCTTAATTCGTCTTTTGTGTGGAACCTCTTATTGTGGTCTTCAGCTTATTAGAAACAGAGGCCCTTTCCTCGAGTGATATAAGCTCAGGTGCCTTTTTTGGTTTCCCAAATTATTCTTACAAGTCAATAGATGAGTCCTGGCATGTGCTAGCTTTCATGCTGCAGAGTGTTCCTGCACTGATGTGGACAGGGAATGTCCAGAGCTGCCTCACTAAGTGCCACAGAACTTTATACTCTGGATGAAGCTCATGCTTTCCATGCAATACCTTCTGTAAGTTATTACACACCTAATGCTTAGTGGTTGATTAATGTAATCCATTCTGAGGGAGCTTGACAGGACACAGGGTCTTAATCTTCAGTAAAGCTTTCTCAACGCTGTTACTTAGACCACAATTATTGTATGAGAGACTGCTTTACTCTGATTCTCCAGCCTTGACTCCCCATGAGCTTAGACCACTCAGGAACAGCTGACCAAGTGTGCTCTCTCTCCTGCTGCTCCATCCCCAGGCTGTAAAGTGCCACAAGGCACACGAGGGAAGGCTGGCTCTCTGCTGAGTGCAAGGGACCAGAAAAGCTGTTCAGCATCTGTGGTGCTCCATGTTGCTCATTCCTAAGTCCCTGGCTGTCTTCTGAGACAGCAAGAGGAAAGGGGAGGAGAGGAGGGTGAAGTCAGAGTAATTCCTCTGCCTGCACGCTTTGGGAGCTGGCTGTGAGATCTGTGTAGGCACGCTGCAAGCTGCAGCTCTCCTCGTTCTGGAAATGCACTGATCAAAGGCGCTCTGTCAGTATCTGATTAAGAGCCATGTAAGAGTGCTGAAGACATTTCCTTCTGGCTAACAGCTCTGATTACAGGGGGCTCCTGGAGTGAATTTCCCTGCTAGCAGACAGCCTTGTCTCCAGGCTCCACCTGACGCTCTAGGGTTTCTCAATGCCATGGCTTCCTGTTGTTGAAGGCTACTATTCATTCACAGCTTGTAAATCAGTGGCTTGTAAATCAATGGATGAAAAAAACTACTGTTGGAGAAATGTTCCTCAGCAAATTCCTCCCTCAGATATTTGTTTTCCCAGGGTGTACAGTCCATGATCATGGAAAAATATTTTAAAATTCAACATCTGTAACTAATGATAGAGGTGGAAATGAAGGACCATACCTTCTTCATTACCTAGGAAATTTGCTGTAACTACTTTAATGTGATTTTTATTTTTATTTTTTTATTTAGGATTGGGCATATTTTACAGCAGAGCCAAATTAACGTTTTTATTGCTAACAAGCAATAGACTCTCATCTTTATAGTGACCTTCAGAATGGCTAAAAGCTTAATGTAAGCAAGAAACAGAGGAGAGATTTTGGGTTGCTTAGCACTGATTTTCCTGGAAAAAAATGATTGAAATAGTGTTAAGGAGCTCTACCCTGATGAATGCATCCAGGTGAACACTAGCAGCTGCGACTACTGCAAAGAGCACAATACATCCAGTGAGGATCTCTCTCAGGAGCTGGAGAACTCTGGGAAGCAATGATAATTAGAGGACAACATTTGGTAGCCAAACCTCAAGAAACACACACCCTTTGAAAGAGAACAGCCTCAGACTGAATTACTGCCAGCCACGGTGCTTATCTGGTGTAACACTGAGAAATGTACTGTGCATGTAATTTTTAGCTTTAACTCCTTTCTGTGTCAGCCAGCAAAGTTGCAAGCTGGCCTGTGTGGCTCATGGTGTGCCTGCAGAAACTTTGCTGGAGCAGATTTGAAGAGATTCCAGTATTTAATCCCAACTGGCACCTACAAAACTGAGTTTAGGCACCCCCTGCCCCTCAGCCCAATGTGCTCCAATCCTTATCCCAACCAAAGCTTCTCCCACATGCTTCAGGAGAAGAACCTGGACCTCTGTACTGTGCTCACTTCAGGCATGGTGCAGATGCAATCCTCTACAGGTCCTGAATAAATTCTTCAGCTGGTGTTCCCAGCTTCCCTTTGCTTTTTAGCCAGAGTCGCCTATTCTAGCCACAAAAAAAAAAGATTTTCAATCTAAGCTCATTTAACATGTACCAGATGGCTTTTTTCTTGTACTGAGCCCTAGAACAAGGCAATGACTGGAGGAGTGCCATGAGAGAGAGAGAGAGAGATAAAGAGAGAACTGCTGCAGCCACAGCACCGAAAGAATCCATGGGATGGATGGCATAGAGATCATAGAGATGAAGAAGCTGAAACAAGAATTGAGGGAACATATGAAAAGTAGTAAGAACTGATGTAAGAAAAAGTTTGAGGAAAAAATTATAATTTCTCATTCACTGGAAAGCTAAAATATGTGACCTAACTTCCTAAAGGGCAGGGGAGAAAACTCCTTTTTCTATCAAACTAGATGATACAGTAGCCAAAGAAACATCTGAAAATGTGTAGGGCAGGAGTAAAAAAGTTATGGTCAAGAGATGGAAAAAAGAAAGGATTAATTCTGCTTTTATTTTGACTCTAATCATCCATTAACCATTAATTCTGGTTCTGATTCAGAGTGTGTTATTACTCTTGATGACGTGGTTAGTTGGTTATGCACATTATGTTGCTTGTTGCCATGAGAAAAATTTGTGAGTATGCTTTGAAGTAAGAGCTGATATGCAAAAGAATGTGTTTCCTAAAATGTACTGACAGCTTGCAGAAGAGACTGGGCTAGCAAGAAAACCTCAGCTATGGTAAGAATAATGTGCTTAATTTCACAGTTCCTGGAAGTGTTGTCTCTGAAAGAACTTCATCTGTGCACAAAGATAAGCTATATAGGGACTGCATAAATCTCTTTGGATTCCTGTTCCTAATGAGAAGAGGTCAAAATTATTTTCTGAAGTTAAATCAGAATTGAACTTGATGTATAAAATAGTTGTATGAGGTTTTCTGTGCTCTATAACTCCTAATTTTTATGCTCATTTCCATGTATTGGTTTTAATAGAGAATACAAAAATGCTGAAATGCCTTAAATTAAGGGTTGCATTTGCAGTATTTCCATTAGAAAAAACCTAGAAATTTGGTGGCCTATCCAATTCCATGTAACCACGAGGATACCTCAGCTTCTGGGTCTCCACACATACAAAAATCCCAGACTCTAGGGTTTTCCAACAGCTATAAATTGATGGAGATTGCTTGTCTTCTAGTTTTCTCCCCGTAGATTCTCAGAACTTCTGAAAACAGTTCCTTTTGTTGCTTTTGCACTTAGGAATAAAATTTCCTTATGTTATGTATTTAAAAATGGAGTTGGAGATGAATTAAACATAAATTCTGTATGAGACTGTTCAGATGTGCTCGGACTGCAAGCCCTGTGACACGTGACCCTTCAAAGTCTGCTTATTCACCTGAAAATGCTGACTTGGAACCAAGCCCTTTTTCTGTGTTTTACTGTCCCAGTGAAATGCTTTGGTCTTCTCAGGAATGTTGGAACTTCTACCTGAAGCTTCTATTATTTCTCAAAACTGAACCTCCAGACGTAAATTCATGTAGAAGTAATTTATTTTGAAGCCATTTTAATAGGCTTAGGTACTAATTAGTTTCGATCTCTTGATTACTGTCTTTAATCATCTTGTGGCTGGTCACTTGACCCTAATGACTCAATCTTTCTAATTTGATTAGGAACTATGGGCACTGCTAGGATGTGTTGCCTGGATATAAACTGTTTCTGGAAGAACCTTTAGCAGGAATGTCAAAAGAATAGCTGCTCAGATCCATCATTTCCCTCTTATTCATGCTTAGTGCTTTCCCAATTTTGTAACCAAGGGCTTGTAAGACTTGATGGATGCTCCTTCCTTTTTGATGTTGTCTGGGCATGGCTGAAACTTCATCATTGAGAAGGAGACCTGCTTGTAATTACTGGGCCTGTCCTCATGATGAAACTTGTCCCTAGAGAGGGACCTTAAAACAATAAGATGAGCTTAATATCAGTGAGCAACCCTGGTATGTCCATTCTATTCTGAGTTGTGATGCAAACTGCATTCTGTTCTGTGTGACTGGGGAAGAACTCAGCACTTCATTTCCCCTGGTGCAATCCCCCCTTTTTCCTGCTGCATCTCTTTTTTGTGTAAATAGAAGGCACAAAAAAGCACAGTACATTACAATTTTTTGTATTAAGTGAATTGATTTTTCATTTGTGTGTGTTTCCTTCAAATTGTTTCAGTTTCCTCTTGTATGTGTGTCTTTTGCTTTTTCATGCCTTTTGACTCTTTTTTTTTTCTCCTTCTGTCAAACACCAGTTTTTTTGATTTGTGTCACTTTTCCTTCTCTCTCCTTTCCTGCCCTCTGAAGACTTCACTGCCTTTAACCAGGGTCTTGTTTAATCATTGCATTAGTCTCTGCTAAAACTTGCATAAGCAGAGATGATCTGTGATATTAATGGCAAACAAATCCTGTGATGTATCCCACTTTCCTTTTCTCTTGCTATAGGAGCTTGGATGTGCAAGGGTTAGAAGGCATTTGCCCCAGAACATCTTGTGCTGACCTTGCAGAAGTCTGATGAACTTAAATATGTTAAGAAGTGTTTAAATCCAGGCAAAGCTGTGGAATCTAAGCACTTGTTATAGACATGAAGACTGCTAAAGCCTCTAAAGCCTTTCAGAAATTACTTTATTTTTAACAATATTTCTGGAATGTGATTGACTAGAGTCTCAATAATTACTTATTAAGTAATTTCAAGCCTTAAGTGGCCATAGATTTTCTCCATGGGTACCAATTGCCTTAATTTTTGACCAAATCTCTATTTTAGATGTTAGTGAAGAACCTGAAAGTTGCAGATGGAGACCTTTGATTTCTTTGCTTCTAGCTGGTGTGGAGGCAGTAATCTCTGAAAGCGGGGTCGAGGAGTTACTCCAGACTTTAAAGAAGCTTAACATCTCCCCAGTCCTGTAAGGAGAGAAAGAGATACAACCATTCAGTGGTCTTTGTGGTGTGATACCCAAGATGAAAAACTGATTATAACTGCAAATTAGTGTTGGGAGCCACTGGGAGGTACAAAACACATCACATGTTTTCTGAGGTGCACAAGGATGTTGGGACAAGGGGTGTGTGTGTGTATATCTATTTATCCATATATTTTTTTCCCCTCTTTTTTTCTGTCTGAAGCTGAATCAGAAGTGGTGATGAGAATGTGAAGAAGAAACTTGATCAGTGTTCATGGAACAGAGTTCAGATCATTAGGACTCTGGGCACTGGGTTTAGTTTTGGTTGAATTCAGCACCAGTTGGAACAGACTTTTGGGTCCTGTAGGAAGCTTTAGGAAAAGCTTTTATAGGGAAATATTTGCCAAGTAATTGGTCTATGATAATGGATATCTCCAAAAATTTCTGCTGTGCTTTAGAGAGAAAACCTCTGAGGGGAGAAGGGACACTTTCAGTCACCTTGAATGTGACAAATATTAATGCCTGATATATAAAGGACACTGTAAATGTTGATAAGAATACATGAAGGCAATAAGCTTTTCGATCATATTCTATGGAGAGATAGAAAAAATATTGTTAGATTGACAACAGTGTTTCCTCTATAGGTCCTTCATGCTGTTTTCAGTGCACAATGCTTATCTCTGCAGCTGCTTGAGCAACAATCTCTTGGAGGCATCGCACAGGGTTCTCCCCTCTCTGGAGTCTACAAGTCCCTGCACACCAATATTTGTTCTTCATGTGCATTCCTTTCACACCACTTCTTCCTGTCCCCAAAGGCTTCTTGGCCGTTTTATCCACATCTGCTTCCCTGTATCCCCTCATGTGCCATGTATACCTTCCAATAGTTGATTTTTTTTAATGGGAACAAAACTCTTATTCAACATATTTCTATATTAGATCCTCGAGGGAAGAGGAACAGGAATTTCCAGCTACCTATTCCCAGCTGAAGTGCCTTTTTTTTTCTTTTGGTGTGTATGTGTAAATTTAAATGTCACTTATCTGTNTCCTCGAGGGAGGAGGAACAGGAATTTCCAGCTACTCTTATTCAACATATTTCTATATTAGATCCTCGAGGGAGGAGGAACAGGAATTTCCAGCTACCTATTCCCAGCTGAAGTGCCTTTTTTTTCTTTTGGTGTGTATATGTAAATTTAAATGTCACTTATCTGTAGGGAAGTACAAGAAATTTATTATTAGAGGGAAGCTCTACCTCTATGGATTAAAGCAATGACTCAAAGTATTTTCTATTTTATTTTTATCTTTGCATAACTTACATTTGTTCTGCATTTTATTAATCACTTGAAGACTTTATAAAGAGATCATGAAGAAATTAGTAGAGTTATGTCTTGGGTATGTGAAGTTTCCTGGCTTGGCCATAACCTGTTGTGTGGCTTCTCAATTTGTTTTGCTTTCTTGTGCATGTTAGAATTATCATTTCACAGTCTTTTAAGGTTTTTCTCTGAGAGTAGTATAGAACACCTGCTTGTTGTTATAACAAAAAGAGAGGGCGTAGCAAAGCTGAAAAAGATATTCAGTGTTGGGAGCAATGTGGGTCAGCATCCTCTTGTCACAGAAAGATGGGGCAGCTATTTGTAGAAATTTTTTAGTTTGTTTTTTTTTTTCCTTTTTTTTCCCAGTTGTATGCAAGTTGTTCACTCTATATTGCCAAAATTAAAATTTACCATCAGCCTTGTTTCTCAATGCACTGATAGCAGTACTTTCAGTTGTGGTTTGTTTGTTTGACTTGTGGGTGAAACAACAGGGAGCCCACAGATGGCATCTAATATTTAGGCAAGAGGAAGTCAGTACCAATGTCACAGAGGAAAGTGTTATAAATAGAAAACGTGTCTGCAGAAGAGCTAATTAATTTACAGTGAAGACACTCAGCAAGATAACTGGCGCCAAATTCCAACAGGAATATTTTAAACTGACATTTTTCTCAGTCTTCAGAATAACTTCCATTCTGCTCCAGCATGAGGGAGTGTAAAGAAGCTGTGGGAAGTTTGATGGTGAGTTTCCAGCTTTTCTGAATGCGAGTTCTGCCAAGTGAAACTCTGCCTCAGTCCTACAGCATGTGCTGGTAAGGGAGAGAATATCTTCAGCTAGCTCATAGCTTTCAGTGGCAGAAAGCATTCCCCCTCCCTCTTGGGGAAGTGCAGGGATGCAGTCCTGGTGAGAAGTTGTGCAGCACCCTGTAATTCCTTCAGTGCTGAGGTGGGGCTTTAAGCGAGTTAACCAACAACAACAGATGGGTTTGTTCACTTGTTGGTTGGGTTTTTGTCTTTTTCCCTTGGCACACTTTAAGACCTGGATTTAACATCTCTGGTTAAATGATACTTCACCTTCCCTCCCACATCTGGCCCTTCCCTTTTGTGCCTTGGGTGCAAATGAATAGCTTGTCTGTTCCCTTTGCCTCGCCTTAAGCCTGAGATCTGTGGCATAATTTGGCTCCAGTTTGATAAGATGCAGACACAAATTCAACTGCTGTAACTAAACCTCACCATTTATAAATCTCTTGATGATACTGAGGCTTTAAGCAATTTCTCCTCTTTCTCTGATAGATGGGGCAGAGGCAGGTCTGGTGTGAATGCCAGCTAAACTGTGAGAATGAAGCACAATACTTGGGTTGGGTGCTTGATCAGTTATTTTTTTATATTTGTCTTGAATCAACACAGATTTATTTCGCTTTGCCAGGGCTCTTCATTTTTATACAGTTTAATATTTCTTTTTCATGTTGACTTCAAGTATCCAGCTTTAATATCTAGATTTTTTTTAATTCCCTATTTGGTAGTGGGAGGCTCTCAACACTTATTCAAGGTATGGGTTACATGACTTTGCAATATCTGGGGAAACTTTCCAGGGCAATAAATTTCTTTCTGCTTGGAAAAAATTGTTTTATGGTGTATTGTCCTGGGTCTTGAACAATGCAATCTGGTAGCTCTTGAAAAATAGCTGTGTGAAATATACAAATAAAAAGACTAAAAGACTTTGAAATGAAATCTTTCCAATTTTGACTTTAAGGATTTTTTTCTATAGTTTAATTTGCATGGTCACCTGACTTATTCAGTCACTCTAGTGAGCACAGTAAATGCAGTACCAGTCCCATTCTCTGTCTTTTAGCACTTGGCAAAGTTGCTGTATCTTGGACTTATCTCTGGAAATATCATTCAGGCCTCCTTTTGCAATACTCTTGTTCAAATATACATTTTCTCTCATAATTTTTGGCCTCACTGAAATTCTCCCCCTTCTTCCCCCTCCTCTGCCTCTTCCCCACCTCCATCCAGTCTAAAGCCATATGGACTCCTTCACTCTGAGCACTAACCTTTGATGAATACGCCCTTTATTGCTGCTCACTCCCAGAGTCTGCAAGGAGCAAGACTGATTTTGCAACTGGTTTATTTCATGTCCTAAAATCATCCTGGGTAAGGAAGGATCACAGAAGTTCTGCATCTGAAAGTTGTTTTTCACCCGAAGAACAAGTTCAGCAGAGTTAATCTCTTCATAAAGCCCAAACCATTCCTTACTAATGAGAACCACGTGCACATCAAATAGCACAGGTCCTGGAGAAAATACTTTGATGCTCCAGATATAGGACATCTTCAGGTTAAATGTTCCAGGAGACCCAGGGTGGTGGGAGAAAGTGGAGGTGCAGAATGGAAATGGGGTTTTGTGTATTGGCACCAACGTCGTGACTGGGGAGACAGGAGCAGGTGACAGCTCACATCATTGTGCAGGGGCTTTGTGCTGAATACAGCTCCAAGCTGTCCAAGGGTTTCCTGGAGGCCAGGAAAAATACCAGGGGTTTGGGGAATCATTGAAGAAATGTTCCATACATAATCTAACTTTTGAGGGTCTATTAAAGCTGATGTCATCATTTGGGTGTCACTCAGCTCTATTTCCCATTCAGAGTGTAAACCAGAAACAAATTTGCCTTCAAACTGAAATGATTGATTGCAAGAGTTCAGCCACCTATCTGTGTTTTAGGGGGACTGACCAGGGATGTGGAGAAGGATGGAACAAAATCCATTGTGACCAAGAGACCGGGAGGGGAAATTACCACTACAGGCAGACTGTGTGCTGTGGCTGGAGAGTAAATGCAGGCTTTTTGTGCATTTCTAACCAAGATTAATTATGTCTGTTCTTTTACTCTCTGTAGCATTGCAATGAGCACACAGCTTCACTAGTTCACCATTTGTACATCTGTGTGTTTACATGAAATGTTTCAGCTTTATTTCTTGCAATAATTATTCTTTTACTTCTAAGGACAGCTCTGACATTTATGTCTGTGTAAAAAGATGTACTTCCACTTTCTTTCACTTTTAATAGTTAGACCAGTAGCTAATCTGTGTCAAACAGTTCCCTGCAAGTGGATCACTTTTCTCTTTGTGTCCTTAGCTTTCCTTGGGGGGACTTCTGCAGCTCCTTTCACTTTGATATGTCCTCACATATAAAAGACAAAAATAACTGTGTGGGTAAAAATGAAGTATAAGGGCTGAATCCTCATGTATAGTAGAATAGAAGATGTACATAGGATTTTAAAGGTGTCTTTCCACTCCTTGAGGTATTGAGAAGCCATAAGACCCCTGCATAAGTGTTGCTTAGGGTTTTGTTTCTGCACGCTGTCACTCTGAAGGCTCTGTCTAGCAGACCCAGGTTACCAGCACACAACCTGTCTGGCTCAGCTGTACCTTGTTCTGCAGAGGAAAGTGAGGATGTAGGTGTGGGGAATGGGGAAAATGTGCAGCACTGCTCTTTTTGGGCTACATTCACCTTGGAGTCACTTTAGTTGTTGAAAGGTTGCAATGTGTAGTTAGCCCAGGTCAGGATGTGGCCAATGCTCTTCCTGTAAGTCCATTCCACCTTCCTCTGTCTCCTTGCCTCCTGCCACTATCAGTCCACCCAAGGGAAAGGATTCTGTTAGCTACAGGATCCTAATCAGAACCTGCCCTTCTGCTGTGTCATAGCTCTTATTTGTAGTTGTTCTGTGTGCATCTGTAGCTTTTCTTTTGTTTTAATCAATAATCAAGGGGTACTTTCCCCTTCTGATCCCCTGGTGTGTCCCCTCCCGGGCTGGAGACAGTTCAGGTTCCAGAAGCTCCACCTGGAAGCCATCCCACTGCTGCTGCTCCTCCTGCCTGCCCCGCAGGGAGTGATAGCCTAATAGTTTACATGTGTATTTCAATTATCTCTTCCCTGCTTTCCAGCTCTGTTACCTGTCACGCATCCATCATTGTGCTGTAGCAGCTTTGGGTGCAGCACCCAGGCTGCGTTAAAGCCCTGCTTGATTGATTCCTGATAAAGATTAAGGTTGCTGACATTTTTGTGCCCTAGTTGAGATAGCGCATGCTGGCTTTGATTATTCTCTCTTCCACCCCAATATAAATCTGAGTCACTGGAATTATGGAGATGCAAGGGGAAAATCAGATGTGCTGCCCAGGCTTTTTGATATCACCAGCTGCCTACTCCGATTTGCATCTATTGCTGCAGAAGGAAAACAGGAGCTCACCTTGTAAGCAGTCACCCCAATTCAATAATTAATCTAAGAGCGCACAGTCTATGTCATAGCTGGAATTATTGTGCCAGGTTTCATCACTCTGCCTTTGTTTGTATCTCCCTGGTAACTGGCTGTGACAAGGGAAACAATCAGTTGGTTTCCTTAACCAAACTGTTAAAATGGAAAACACATTAAGCATTAGATGCTAAAAGGGTTTCTGGGGTAAGGTGGGAAGGAGAAAGGGTGTGGAAGCCTTGAACCAGAGATGCTCACTTGTTTTTATGCAAGCAAAGCCCTCCCAAACTAATTTAACTTTTTTTTGTCTTCTTGCCACTACAAATACTAAATTTCTTCTTCTGTCACTGCCTTGTGCTGTGTAGAAGGGCTTTTTCTCCAGCTGCAGGAAAGTAAAGCATGTTTTATTGAGCACCTCAGTTCAAACCTCTGCGATGCTGGCCCAAATGCCATGCAGGTTATGGATCCCAGGCATAATGCTTCTACTGGTATTTTCCCCTCAAAAGATAAAGGAGGTCACCTTGCATTCCTTTTGTTGCCCATGGAAAATCTTAAGGAGCCAAAGAAGCTGAGGGTTTGAGCCACTGGGAAACTTGGGCACTGAACCACTGACAGTCCTGGTTTGAGCTGTGGTGTGGCTGTGATGTCTCCTGGGGACTTGCAGAGAGGTCTAAAATGACCCTGTGGTCTAAAGAGGAACAATATTGTTGAAGGTTTGGAGAGAAGAGATGAGGATATGGTCTAGGACCCAATGGTTTTGGTCCATTCCTTTTGATTCAAATGTTTCACTTTTAAATAAATAAAAGAAAAACCCCAAACCAATATCTATATAACGGTTTTTTGTTTGGTAGTCTTTACTGGTTTTTTGGTCATTCTTAAATAAAGAAGTAGAAAGGAACCAGCTTCTGTCAAGACTGGGACGTCTGTATGTGACCAAAGGTATAAAACTAAAAAAATTCTGTTTGGGATTTTTCATTCTAAAGATAAAACCAGGAAAGGCTGGGGAGATGAAACTCTTGTATCTTGAGCCACAGATAACTATGAAATTTTGGTTTAATTTTGGTTTGTGGGTATTTAGAATGTGACTTATTTTGAAAGCTGGGTCCTGAGGGTTGCAGGAGCTTGTGATATTGTGACTGGTAAGTGAGCAGAGGAAAGTCTGCCTGTTTGTTCGGCTTTCCCTCACTGTGTACCTTTCTCCTCCATCTTTTCTGATTCATGTTTCATACCACAAATCATACAGAAAGATGCCCTCTGTAGGTCACTTTATAGAGTAGTGATTTACTTGCAGATGCTGCCCCAGGTACTTTTCTGTCAGTGTGTCTTAAATCTCATCCCTGTTGCTTGAGCTTGCAGCTCACCAGTTCCCTGCCATGGGCACGTCTGTGGCTTCTGATTATCAGTCTGCATTACCATATTCTGTGTAATAGCTGCTTTTCATTATCTGTTTGCAATTTTCCAGCCCTCTACCCACCAAGAAAAAAAAAAAATCAGTTCTTCATAAATTGTGAATAAGCTCCTGTCACTTGTGATCCATTGGTTTGTAGAAAACCATTAATTGTGATTCCTCCTCATTAATTCTGGCTATGAAGATCATGCAGAGCCCAGTGTTGCACTAAGCTTTTTATTGTTGAGAGACAGCAGTAAGCCATGACCTTATAAAGCCTAGCAGTCAGTATTTTTATTAGTATATAAGATATGATGCATTATACCTGCCATTTCTGTGATTTTCATGGATGGTTCATAGCTCTTAGGGACTCGGTACTTGACATTTAAGATGGATACAGCACCAATTAATTTAAAAACACAAACTTCCTGGCTATTCTCATTATTGAATTAGCACAGTATTGTGAACAACTTGCCTCCTGTGTGTGAGAAAAAAAATTCATGAGCAGGACATCAATGTTAATGCTGTTTTAACCTTTGCTGGTTTGTTTAGGGATGGAACACTGCATGAGATTCTTACATCTTCTAGAGAAAGTGCTCATTTCAGCCAGCTAAATTGAACCTGCTTATTAATATAGTGATGGGGGAAATGTGCTTTGTGATCAGGTTACAACCTGAACATTCTGGGATTCAGACTTGCTTGGAAAAAGCAGGAACCTGGTAGCAAGAATAGGGTCAGGGTAAAATCTGCTCCTAGCCTCAGCAGCTGGAGGTTAGTGTCAATGAAAATAACTATTCTGTTGCTTAGAGAACCTATTTGGAAGTGTAATAGAAACTTTCAGCTGAGCTGCCACCACCCAGCCATTTTTGAAAAAATCACTTTTCTTCCAGTTTTGCCCCAAACTTTGTAGGAATCTGTTATTGTTCCTGCTCATGTCTGGATATGAAAAGTTCTCAGTATTGAATTATACAGAGAACAGGCAGCTGCATAAGATACCAAACAGCCAAGAAGTTTTACCTCTGTGTACTGAGCAAGAGGGAAAACAGTGTTGTATTTGACATACAATAGATAAGAGAGAGATTGGTTATTTTAGTACCTGTGTTTATCTTTGAAGCTGTATCAGCAGCTCAAGAAAAGTTGACTTTGCTCTCACAGTGAGCCCTGCAGCTGCAGGCTTCATCCTTGGAAACCATTCTGGGTTTTACCTTCTCTGTAGCTGCTTGTTTGAAATTCCTAGAAATGTTTGAAGGTATTGGAGTGGGATCTGGTCCAGTTTCACAAACTGACCTCAATATCTGGAAAGCTGTTTGGAACTGGAGAAGGAGCAGCAAAGCTTTCAGACTATTTATTTGTGTTTACTTTGTAGTATCTTTATCAAGAATGAAACCCATTTTAAAGAATGAAGTTCCATTATCAATCATTTAGATAATGTTTTCAGGGTCAGTGATCTGAATGCTGAAATAAAGTTGCTCATATTTGGATAACAAGTTCACAAACTACTGTAGAAATTGTCTGGTTTAAACTGATCAGGATCCCAACACTATTAGTTTGACAACTAAATAAAGGTTAAAAAAGTGCATGCTAAGCCACCAAGCAGGAATATCATGAAGTGGTATTCAAATAGCTCTGTTGGGGGAAACTTCTCATTGTTCCTCTTGGCTAAATAGGTAAAAGAAGACAGTGGCCTTAGGCTAAAAAATTACAGCCTTAAGCCAGACAGAGACAAACCTTCTGGGTGTCTCAGGAGGTGCTGTAGGTTTGGGTTCAGAAGTGCCAAAAAAGTACCTTTCCTGGGCATTCTCCTCCCCAGGAGAGTTTTGTCACCTCCCAAGGGGTTTTGTCAGCCCCAGACAGCCTGGCCTGGGGCAGTGAACAAGGAAAAGGGAGAAGGGCCAGAGATTTTGCTGGTTTTCCTCATCTCCTTCCTCTCTGCTGTCCTATCCACAGGCTCAGACACCGAGCTGGGTAGGGACTGCTAGGCCAGGAGAGTGAGGTTAGGTGCCTTGAGGAGAAGCACTCTGGCCAAGAGAAAATTCTGATGTCCTTAAACTGCAAATATCTTGAGGGATCCTGCTCCTTGACAGGAGGCTGCTCCTTAAAACTGGCAAATAAATTGAGTTAACATTATCAGGCTAAAATGTAAACTTTCTGTCATCTTCTGTGTCTCAAAACCCTTTTGCTTTTATTTTAAAAGGAAGACAAGGGAGACAAAAGACAAGCTAAGAGAGTTAGCTCTGTCTGTGCTGAGCAACGTTAAAGTGTAGTATCTATTATATCAACACCGAGTTTGGCCTATGTCTCTGACTTAAAGTTCAGACTAATTTGGTATGATGTAGTCCCTAGATGCCATATAAAAAATGAAGAATTTGCCTCTTTAGAAACTGCTTCAGTCCTAAGCCAAAATATCCATAAAGCAGCAGCTACCGTTTATCCACTTGCACAGAAACATCCACGATGTTTTACACTTTTTGGATCTGGTTACAACAAATGTCATAAACTGAATAACAGACCTTATTCCCAGAGATCTGCCTTCATTATTGATGGTGCCTTTAACAAACAGGAAAACAAGTAAAGAGGGTGAGAGTCCAACTTCCACTTTGATCTCAATGTGCAGTAGGAAAAAGCACAAGCCAAGCAGAGGGATGGAGGAGGACATTGGCAGGACAGCTTCTGACCTTGTGTCCAAAGTCTGCCAAAACTACACAGGTTTTATTTTGTTGATAAATGAAATAGCTTTTAAATACACTGCTACTGCCATTTATTCCCCTTGCTGTTACCTCATACCAGAATTGTGGCAGCTTCCAGGTGATTTCTCTCAAGCACTGGAGCGGAACTCTCCGCTGACAGGGAAATCTCTGCACTGATTCATTCACGGTAATATTCATACCCTTCTGATCCTCAGGACTTAAATGGGCCTTTACTGGCTCTTCAGCCACTGTATAATGTGTTAATTTATCAGTCTAATTAGTTCTTTAAATGGCCGCTGGAGATTCTGTTTGGGAACAAGGAATGAAGCTTGAAGTTGGACACAGAGCTCTTTCTGGCAGCAGAAACCAAGCTTTGTCTGTTCAGGGAATATCCTCAAACACCCCAAGATGCTTATATGGGTCTTGGCTCATGCCAAACAACCAACCCATTCTGGCTTGGAGAACAACAGGTGCAGGGATTACAATTCCTGGGAAACTTGATGAAAATGTAGGTTATTCTGATTTCACCTGAGAAGCTGATGCCTGAGCCTGTGAGAGTTGGTCTGCAGATCCAGTTCTTTCCTCTAGAAGGTGGGTTTCTACTGTAAAGTTGTGGGGTTGGCTTAGCACTATGTGCTCTTACCTTTCTGGTCCATCTCTGTGTAATTATTTGAACCTTTTGGGTTGGGAGCAGATATTTATGGCCTACAATGAATTGCTGATTTGCCTCTTCTGTTTCAGCCAGAGCTGTTTCCATGGTGCTTATCCAGAATATTGGAACATAAAAGTGTTGTGCCTTCTATTTCTTGCAGCAATAGGCAATTGAAAGACTAAAATAAATGTTATATTCTCAAAATAAATCTAGGGAAAACCAACAGCCTATCTCAAGCATTCTGGCAGTCAGTGTTGTATTTATTTTATTTTACTCTGAGTCAAACTGTGACTTTCTCCCAGCAGAAGGAAGCCAAAAGCATTTATTGCGTTGGTTCTGTGAGTAGCTGAAGCATTGATGGCATTCAAATAAGCATGTTTTGCCCAGCTGTTTAGGAGATTATGCTGCACAATTGGTGTACCATAAACAAAGTGACTATTGGTGAGCACAGCTGTCATTTCTATAGTCAGACTTTGAGAATCTGGGAATCACTTGTTATGAAAATCTGGTGGGTCTGTTTTGTGATTCTTAATTTGTAGGCTTCCAGAAGAATCCAGAAAATTTCTCAAACAAACATAATGTGCTTGTCTTTTGCTCAGGAAAAGCTGTAATCACTTTCCTCATTGAGATACAGTGCAGTTTCTTTGTGGGTGCTAAGAGAAGTAATTGCAGCAGAGTTAAATCAGGGCTTTTGAATGCGGGCTAGGGGTTTTTGTTTGGTTGTTTTGTTTGTTTTAAATGATGACAGTACTTTTTAAAACAAGCAAGTAGCTTTTATATATTTTTTTAAAATCATATTCAGTAATCACATTTTGAAAACTTCATGGGTTGAAACGACCGGGAAATAATTTCTTGGTTCATATCATTGCCAGATATGAGCTACTTTGCTGAGACTGTGAAAGAATAAGAAACTGGTTCAGGGTAGGAATCTGTACAATTGCAGGAGCTCCTAAACAAGATATGCTGTAGAAATCATAATGGACTGCTTCTGCTGGTTCTGTGATCTTCCAGCCAGAAAAAAAGAGAGCAATGTTCTTGAGAGATAGATCTCTTCTACCTCAAGGAATGGGTGGAGGAGAACTGACTGTTCATTTATTGGTATGAGGGGTCTTGTGTCTTTGATAAAACCACATATGACCTCCTCAAGAGTTTCCTAGTTAGAAAGGTTTAATTTTTTTGGTAAGTGTGGTGGGGCTTGAGCTCTGTTAGCTGGATGTGCCCGAGTGCTCTCCTGCTGTGAACTCCCAGGGGAAACTGAGGGCTTCCGAAAGTAGAGGGAAAGATAAGACAACACTTTCTATAACTCCTGACCATGGTCCCTTTGTGTCCAGCTGTGACACTGCTGGCCCCAAAGCTACAAATAAGGGACCAGGGGAAAAGACTCTTCTCCCTGTTTTTCTCTCTAGGGACAGAATGTCTTTCCATTATAAGGACCATGTAACAGAAAGAGGAGCAGAACATCAAACACTGTCCAGCACAGTAAGAAATCCCAAAAGAGGATTGTCTTCAGCTTGGGAAGATGGCCGAAGTTTTTTTGTTGGGTGTTTTGTTTTGTTTTGTTTTTTAATAAAAGACTAGAAGAATTTGTAACATGAAGCTAAGCTATAACTTTTTGTTTAAAAGGAAGCAAAAGAAAAAATAAAAAGCACATAAAACCCTTAAAATTGGAATGGGATTGTGAAGATTTTAATGTATTAGTCTTTCCTTGAAAGCCCACAGGCAGCATCCTAGGTAGCTGTGGAGGAGGCCTGATGAGAAACATGTGAGGTGAACCTCTTTGAATAATGATGCCATCTGCAGGAGTTTCCCAGCCATCAGCCCTTGTCCCAGAAGACCATTTGTACTTCACAGCATTAATATTCATTAGGTGTAACACCATATGTTGCACAGCAGGATGCATTGCCAGCAGACTGTTTGTCATAAAGCCAGATTTAATAAAGCATTGTAAAACAAACATTATGATGATAAATACAAAATGACAGGCTAATTAAGAGAATCTTAATTGCCATTTTTCCGTAATAACATTTGTTTAGTGTGTATCTGTCTTGTGCTAGTACCTTCCTTGTACAGCTTTTCCCTTTGTATTAGTTCCATAAGGGAATCTGTGCCCTGGATGTTTTAAGGCACTTAATGTTCTGTTGCAAGAAATAAATTCAAGACTATTCAACAATTCATAATTATTAATTATGAATTGTTGCTACACTATAGACGTGCATAACCATCGACCTCCAATCTTGGTGAGTGCAAAGAAATCCAGCCTTGAAATATAGATTTCAGAGGGGTGTGGATTTGTTGGGGACAACTTAATGCCACCTCTTGAGGGAATAATTTGACAATGCAGCAGTTGCATTTCTTCAGACAGGCACTGTGCAATCCATTTACAGGAGGATGCTTTTCAGAGAGCAACTTAGATATCAATGGCAATTTTCACATTTCATTGTGTAGACTGAAAGGCCTCTTTTTTGCCTCCTTCACTAGAATAGAATTTCATTGTTGCTCCAGTGCCCTACACTGGCAACTTCATGGGAGAGGAAGGGATTTAAAGAATGTGAAACAATACTGTGAATTAATGCAGGGAAGTGACACCTATTTTTCTTCTTGCTATTACCTTTTTATCATAGGAGTTGCTGCCAGAGTGTCAGGAAATTAATATATCCATCTTCAAACCTGTCAAGGTGGCTAGTTATAAAACTTTCAGAAACTCTCGTAAAATGAAGATGGAGAAAGAAAATCCTATACCATACAACATGTACATTCAGCCAGTTGCCTGACTCTGCGAGGAAGATAAAAAATCATGACTCAAGAAGGCCACAAGAAAACTCATATGGGAGGTTTGCCCATCATAATTGGGGTTGTAATTGGATTTTAGTGTTCATCTTAGTGAGATCTTCTCTTCCACAGGTGTCATTTTTTCTGTAATGTAGATTTGGGGTTTTGCCTCTGCATCCTATTTAGTTGTTACCATAACCAAAACCAGCTACAGAAATTGAAAGTTGGGGGAAGGAAAACCCCAACTCTTTGATTCCAGTGACATATTTTGAATTTTACCACCACATCTTTCTGCCTGGATCCCTTAAGACTGTCACGCATCTCCCAAAACAAACTATCCTTAAGGACAAAGAAGAGTAAGAAGAATCCAAAAGCTTATAATTCATTAATTCATTTTAGAAGTATTTCTCCTGCTATTGTACCTCAGATGAATTTTTTTATGTACCTTGACTTGTAGATTTTGAAGAAGTAGTGTTTCAGAAACTGAATGGTGCTTGCTCTTTTGTTTGAGGTTTGCGTTGGTTTGGGGTTTTTGCCTGTGCTGTTATTTTATATTATTTTATTTTATTTTTCTTAATTGTGATAAAAATGTAACTGAAGCAGAGAATAAACTTGATAAATCTGAAGCTATAAGAGTTTTTTGTTCTTGGGTGCTGCAAGTTGGTTTGTCTGTTGTGGATTTTTTTCTGTTGTTTCTGAGGTTTTGGTTGGTATAGAGGTTTTTTCAATACAAATAGGTGGAAAAGATTTTATTCCTTCTGTGAACACTTCCCGGACTGTAATTTACAGTCCTTCCCAGTCTCGCACCTGGATCATCTCCAGGCACTACCTTATGTAGTGCTTTACTCTTGGTTTTCTCACTGAATACTGCTTCTTTCTGTACTCTTGGATTTTGATCACACTGCTCAGGTTTCAGTGTTCTCTCCTTAGCACACATAAATGATCAGTGAAGGATTTTCTAGCTTTATTCTGGTTTTGGGGGGATTTTTAACTACTTTCACCCTAGGTCTTAACCTTATTAAGACTATTACTCCTTCTCTTTGCTTGCTCTGTTCAGGTGGCTGTTGGGTATTTGACATTGCCTGCGATGACCAATTCACTTTACATCATTCAGAGTATGAGGTGAGCCAAATGTCTACCTCCACCTTGTGTAGTCTCAGTAGGTCTCATCACAAAAGAAGAAAAAGGCTCAAACAAATTCTAAAAGAATAATAATAATAATAATAAAAATAAAAATCACACTGGATGTTAAGCTTGTACTACTATAAAAGACATGTATATATGCTTTACTTGAAACTCTTCTGCAAGAGGCACTGAATGGCAAAGAACCAAATCATGGTATTTAAATCATCCTGAGATTGTAGAGAGAAGTGGGATGGCCAGGACAAATTAATAACTAATGAGTGCTTTCCCTTCCTCCAAAGGAAGGCCAGGACAGTCATACTCTGGAGCAGGGAAG